>VDFB02271358.1:718752352-718945356 GCA_007258455.2 Sequoia sempervirens | reverse complement strand
TAGCGTGTGGGCTATTAGACTTGGCCTATCACACTTTGGACATGTTTGGTTAAGGACTTTTTATGTGGCTAACTTACAAATATTATTTCTATATTTGGGGTTGACATATGAATGAAATTGTAAATATAATTATTATATAGATGTCTAGGATTTGTCCTAAGATGTGTGAGTTGTTGTTGAAATGTGATGTAATTAGGGCTTCAATGTGAATATCAAAACTTGATATAATATGAGTTACATTCCAATAATTGTGTGACACTATCTGAAGATCATATATTTTGCTTTAGAGTGTTTGAAGGTTGATCATATCGAGTGCAAGTTGTGTTATCAGTCTTGAAGGTCCACAAATCATATCTTTGTAATTCTGTAGGAATGGTGTCTTACCAATTGATTTGGTTCTTAGATCTTTGTGTTGGGGATTGGTGTCTCTAGTAGGTTGGTGCCTACAAATATAATAGAGGATTGGTGTCTCTAAGGGGTTGGTTCCTACTTCATGATTGCAAGTGATTCATTATTTAGCAAGGCTAGATTTGGGTAGTAGTTCCAAGTAGTTATTCTCACCGTGGTTTTTCCCATCTTGGGTTTCCAAGTATATTTGGTGTTCTCATGTGTGGATGTGTGTTTATGTTTATCATATGAATAGTTTTTAAATGATAAAGTAAGATTCAAAAATGCCACTAAGGATAATTTGGATTTGAAGTTGAGTTTCTACATTTACTGATTCGCCCCCTCTCAGTATATTGTGTGCTCTTCAATTGGTATCAAAGTTTTAAGTTCCTTGGAAGAAGCTTAACAACTTGAGGTATATTTGGGATGGTAGAATCAGTGGCACAAGAAGGTTTGTCTTCAAATAACACACCACTTTTTGATGGATCCAATTATGCATTCTGAAGAGTAAGAATGGAAGCCTATTTGATGGCATTAGGGTTTGATGTTTGGCAATCTGTTGTGGATGGTTATGAGATTCCAGAGATTCCCCCAAGAGATCAAGCCAAGAAGAAGGAATGCAAAATGAATTCAAAGGAAAGAAATGCTATTTTGTATGGCCTAGCTAACTCTGAGTTTTTGAAAATAATACATTGCATTGCAAGACCACAAAATAAGTTTGAAATAAACTTTATAATATCTATGAAGGCAGTGACAAAGTCAAGGAGGCAAAAATTCATACCTACCAGGGATTTTTTGAAGGTTTGAACATGAAGGAAGAAGAAGATATCACTTCATACCTACTCTGGGTTGATGACGTTGTCAATAACATTAGAGGACTTGGTGAAGAAGTGAAAGAACTAGTTATTGTTAAAAGGGTACTTAGATCCCTTCTCCCTAAGTTTGATTCAAAAGTTTTAGTATAGAAGAAGCAAAAAATCTAAATAGTTTGACTATGGATGAACTACATGGGACATTAACTACATTATCGTGAATGGCAAATTTTCAAGAAAGGAGGCGGATTTCAAGGCATTTGTGGAGAATGAGGATTTAGATCATAGTGAATATTTTGACTCGAAAGAAGAAAATTTTGTGAGGAGATTAAAAAGATGTCCTAAAAAGTGTAAACGTAAGTTACAGTTACCTTTTAAATGTTTCAATTGTGGAAAACTGGGCACATTGCTTCAAAGTACAAACTAAGAACTAGCAACAAAAAAAATAATGGGTTGTATGTTGGGGAAGAAGGTTACTCATTTGATGAGTATGAGCAACATACCTCCGAAAATGAAAAGGCTCTACTTATGGATTTAGAATCACTAGATGGTAATGATGAAAATATGTTTTCTAGAAATGAAGAAGAAGACGTAGAAATAGATTTTGAAGAAGATCTTCATTGTGCTTATAGAGTGATCAAGAATCTTAAGATGAAAATTGTTGAGGACATCAAAGTTGAAGATGAATTGTTGCAAAGTCTTATGAAATTAGAGAGGATGATTGTAGATCTAAAAGTCTAGATAGAAGAAGGAAGAAGGATGCAAGATGTTTTGATTGATAAAATAAAAACAAGAGACAAGGATTGCGAAAAGCTTAAAGCGAAAGTGGTATCCCCAAGGAAGGATTTGGAGAAAGTAAATAGTCAGCTGAGAAAAAGTATAAAGTTTAAAAAGAGTATTGAGATGTTAGATGAGATTATTTGCAATAAAAGGGAATTGCATATCAAGACCAATATTGGATTTAAGGAAAAACAAATTAGTAAGGTTACTGAAGAGTCCATGATGAAAAGTGCAGAAGATCTAGACAAGCATGGTTCTGAAAGTCTAGTATCTAATCAATCCAAGGTGAATGAGGAAAACAAGGAATATGATGAGGGGTTCATCTGAATTCAGAGACAAGAGAAGGTCTAGAAGACAAAATCTGGGAAGACAAGCATACAATACCAGGTTCAATCATTATTTTTCTAGTTATTTTTTCAATTGTAATAATTTTGGTCATAAGGTTGTGAATTGTAGGAAAGGTCTAGTAAGAAGAAATAATTTTGTTAGTAGAAGTGTGTTTTTTCCATTATTTTATTCCAATATCATTTGTCATAAGTGCAAAAACTTTGGACACATTGGAAGAAACTGTAGAAGCAATTTTTTGAGTTATTCTAAGATAAAAAATTAAAGGAAGTAATTCACTAAATCAGTGTAGTGATTCTAAAAAAGTTTGGATGAAGAAACTATAAGAACAAGATCTTGAAAGGTTGAAATAATACCTCATACTGCATTTTATGATCAATCTGGGATATGTGATATGAAAGCTACAATACTGCATTCAAGATGAAAAATTGTGGATCCATAGAAGGAAGTTTTGATGAGCCTATTGCGAATAGTTGCAACACAAGAAGTAATGACCTCATTGAGATCAAAGAGATAAAATGCTTGTTGGGAAAAAAGGATGAAAATTGGCCCTAGTACAAAAAGGAAGAACATGAAAATACATTTGAGCTCTTTAGACAGAAGATGAGAGAGAGAACTCTCTCCTATTTTACATTCTAGAGGAAGAACAAGTTGAGGGGGAGTGTTGACTCCTTGCCTCAAGCAGACTTGGTGGTCTCACAAAGTGTTTTAGAACCTAGTTGAGTAGAAGTAGAGTGTATAGGACTAGTTGAAGTATGGACTTAGGGGGAGTCTATTTGGGAGCCAAGTTTTTGGATTGAGTAGTGAGCAATTGTCCCTTTCCAAATTGATGTCAATGGGGGAGAAATGAAACTCAAAATGCTAAATACTCTAAAGCGAGAAAGTGGAACTCATTGTGATGAGGTTTTAGATAGGGGGTATTCTTGATCCTGACATATTAGATTTGTCTTGATGTGTTAACAACATTTTTTTGCTTGCCATTAATGACAAAGGGGGATATTGCTAAACATATTTTGTCATTGATGTCAAAGGAGTATTATCCTTGATTTTAGAAGAGTGTCATTCATGCTAGTCGGTTCTTTCATTGAAGCAATGACATCTAGAAGATTGGAGAATGCATAATATTGTCATACCATTTTGAGTTATGGATGTATATGTGGCTAGCTATGGTGATGGAATCAATTGAGGAATGTCTATAATATATGTAGTGTAAAAAATTATATACCTTTACGATTTCACACTTTATTTGCATCCCCTTATTTAATTGGACTTAATCAAGCCTCTAATTGACCAAATTATGCATTCCAAAGCATTATTATTCCCATTTTCTGAAAGGGAAACCTATATTAAACAATTTCTAACATTAATTAAAATACCTTGGAAATTAAGTGTCCTAGACTTAGGTCCTAGGACCCATTCGCCCAATGGGTCCCCTTTAAGTCATAAGACTCAATTTTTAATATGTTTTTGGCGACATTTTAATGGTTGAAATTTAAGTTTCAAATGTTAACTTTTGGAATTTATTTTTTTGGAAATTAGATACACCTATAAATACAAGGGTTTTTATCAATTCAAATCTAACTAGCAAGAACACTCTTTATGAGAGAAATCCTATAGAAAATATTATTGTCAAGAGCATTAAAGAGTAGATTTATCAATCTTCTACAACAACAATCAAGATTATATCATCATGTCAAAGTTCATGTGTGTTCATGTCATGTTTTGGAGCTAAAATTATGATGATAGGTTTCAAACATTTGGGCAAACATTCATGCATCAAATCAATCAATCAATCAAGATAATTCATGCAAGATCCAAGCCTTAAGAGTGATGTGTTCGACTTTAGTCCTCTAAGGGTAGCCATTAAGGGTTTGGTGAGTTGTAACAAGCAAGTGTTCATTCATCAATTCCTTCATTTGTATTTATTTCATTATCAAGGTTTAATTACCAACATGGGGTTTGACTAAGGGAAACCCCCATTCACCCAAAAGAAAACATTTTTTCTTCTCTTTGTATATGTAGATTTATAGGTGAAGAAGGACTGAAAGTTGATCAAAGGAGTAATTTTGCAAAGTTGCATTTGTTGCATTTATTGTTGTCAAGCTATGAAAACTCGCCTACATGTTTTATTTCTGGCTTCTCGATAGTCAAACCTAGAGGAATAAAAAGCTTAGATTCAAGATCAGAGGACTGTAAAAACTAATTTTAGATCCCTGCACTAGGGACCCATTCAACCTAGGGTGAACCAATCCTGCTATAGACCTTGAAACCTACTTTTTATCACAGGTGCACACCAGTTTTCCCTTCTTAGATATGACTGCAAATTGTCTTTTCCATTTATGTTATCATAGAATTTTGCATTTCAAGTATTAGGTCAATTAGTTAATGCACTTTAAACCATTCCAAAACATTGAAAATCATTCATTTTTGTCATAAGAAAGTAGAGATCCCAAGAGATCCAAATAGGGTTGACTCACCTCAATGTTGAAAGACAATCCTATCCTTTTGTGATCTCCTCTTTCTAATGAAATTTAGGGGTAGGGGTGTTTGAATCCTAGGCCATTGTATTCCACATTGGTTGAATTGATCTCCCCCCTTTTCCCACCATTTTAGTATCATACTACATCTATTCTTGTCGATGGAAGTGATCCAAAATGTTTGAGGTAATTTACCCAAATAGGAAGATTGTTTTGATAACATGTTTTGATTTGCATTTCTTCATGAATGCGAGCTATATCCTATGGTTTGAAAGGAGAGTATGTATACATATGGTTATCTTATTTCAGATTTTTCAGAATTGATATCATCAAGCAAAAAGTTTGAAGTGATAGAAGGGTCACTTTATTGGTTAACTAACTAGGTTGATGTTTTGGATTAGTGCGACAAAGGCTTGTAGCATGTTCTCTTCTGAGGTAGTGTGTGAATGAACTTTAGGAAAAAATAAGTTTACATTAGGAATCACATAACATGTTCTATCTTCTAGAGTAGCATGTGGGCTATTTGACCTAGCCTATCACATGTTTGGAAATTTTTGGTTAAGGAGTTTTTGTGTGGCCGACTTAGAGCTATTATTTCTATGTTTTGTGTTGACATATGAATGAAATTGTAAATGTAATTCATATATAGATGTCTAGGATCCATCCTAAGATGAATTTAAGTTGATGTTGGAATGTAATGTAATTAAGGATTCGATGTGAATACTAGAGTGATGTAATGTGATTTGCATTCCAATCATTGTGCAACATTATCAAAAATTCATATGTTGTGTTGAAGAGTATTTGAAGGTTGATCAAATCTAGTGAAAGTTGTGTTATTAGTCTTGAAGGTTCACAAATCATATCTCTGTAATCCGATATGAATGGTGTCTTACCTATTGAGTTGGTTCTCAAATCTTCGTGTTGGTGTTGGTGTCTCCAGTAGGTTGGTTCCTACAAATACAATTGGGGATTAGTGTCTCTGGTTGGTTGGTGCCTACTTCACAATTGTAAGTGATTCATTATTTAGTGAGGCTGGATTTGGGTAGTAGTTCAAAGAATATATTCTCATCATGGTTTTTCCCATTCTTGGGTTTCGAACATATATCTTGTGTTCTCATGTGTGGATGTGTGTTTATGCTTATCATTTGAATATATTTTTAATGATAAAGTAAGATCTGGATATGCTACTAAGGATAATTTGGATTTGAATTTGAGTATATGCATATACTAATTCACCCCCTATCAATATATTATGTTCTATTCACCCATGACTTTGAAGATTAGATGCACATCTTCATACAAATTATCATTCATGGCGAGCAGTATTTGGATTGGGATCAACTTATATGTGATTAGTCACATTCAACGATTATTCACTTTCCACTACACAAATTCTTTTACATGCCTTCCTACTTGTTCTATGCTAGTTCCTACACAAGACCTTGGCTAGGTTTGAGACACATTCAAGTCCAAGATCAGGATGTTTAGATCCATGACTATTATGATAATCTCTAGTTAGAGAAGAGTTATAGTCATTTTAGAAGGGTGAACGTTGTGTTTACCTTTCGAATGGTGAGGGAGATACAAGGAGATATTGGTCAAAGGATATCTCCTAGGGCTACATAATTGATTATCACCTATGGTAGCCATTTCATCCAATTCCAAAGGTTTACCTACATTAGGATTGGGGGTTTTGATGGAATCCTCTATAAAATACCTAAATATGTAGAAGACAATTTTTTCTTAGTTGAAGTGTGTAGACAAATTGCAAAAGTAAATAAAAGGTGTCAAGAGAGAAAAAAAAGTGGGTTTGTAGTCCCCCATTGGCCTTGGTTATTATTCTTGTAATTATATGTCTGATGCCGTCAATATTGAAAGGGATTTAGCAAGATATACAATGAAATTTTATGAAAGGAGGTTCCCTTTTGACATTAAGGATAACTTGAAATTAGGCCCTGGTTTCCATCATATCCTGCATTTAGAAGACTATTGGGTAGATTGTGCTAATGAATATGAGATTCACAGAAGAAGTTGGATGAGACTAACTTTAAGGTAGATAGTAACATTTAGATTAGATTGGGATATCCAAGGTTTGAAGGATTATGAGTCTAATGTGTTGGACTTGATCTTTTTCAATCATATACAAACTCAACCAATTGTTTATATAGATTGAAGTATTAAGGAGTTGAAGACTATTGATGTAAAAATAATAGTAGTGCTTAGGAGAACTCAAGATTGAATAGCAAGAAATATTGTAGAAAAACATAATGCCCCACCTCCTAAATCTCAAGACACTCAACATCAAGGATAGGGCATCCAAATACCTTCATCCTTTGCTATATAGTCACCTTCCACTCATCAATTGACTCCAAGAGTACAAGGAGGTAGTGATGAGAAACCTACTAAAAAGAGCTTACTAGAGAAGACCTATGGAGAAGATGCTCCATATCAAAAACAAAAAGACAAAGAAAAACAAGTTGTGGATGAAGAAGAAATAGTTAATGTATAATCTTCTCCATGATAGGTAAGTGTTCCTTCTCCTGAGTCTTTTCCTTTGAGAGAACATCAAAATTATCCTAGGGTGGGTCATACACCACCCTCTTCTCTTGAAATGAGAACTTCTGATACTCCCCTCTTATGAGATCCTTGTAATTCACTTCTCCTAGTTCCAAATCCATGGTTACACCTACTTCCACTTCATGGTTAGAGAAGACTTTGTCTAGGAAAAGGAAAAAAAATCAACTTAGTCTTCTTGAAAAAGATTTTTTTGGTTAGTTATTTCAAAACACCCAAGCATGAGAAACTAAAGACTATATCTAGTTTGTTGGAAGATGGGAGTGTTGGGAATACGTGCATAGAAGTAGCACACCCCTCGGTGCAAAAAGAAACTAGACAAGCAATTGCTAGTGATTTCAACATCACTAGATTTAATTTAGGGCCTTTAAATAGGGATGGATATGTGTATAATTTCCAGATGACAACTGCTAGGTTGGTGGAAAGAAAATCTAGAGACAAGCAAAGCAAAGACGAATTGAAACATTAGATGAATATTCTAGCTGATTGCTTGAAATTTGTATTATATTTGGCTCCCCAACCAATTAGTCAATCTAGTGCCACATTTGATTTGAAAACTTCCAAAGGGAAAGCAATGATGAATAAGATGCAAGGATATAAGGTTTATGGGAAGGCTACTGAAGAATGGGCCACATACATCTTAACTAAGGGAACCAAATTTATCTATAATATAAAAAGACATGTAAAGATATCAAAGTTTTGAGAACTGGGGGGATAAAGAGATTTCTTTTTCCAAGCATGAAAATCAATTTGGGAAAAAATAATAATGATTTCAAAGGAATGATAGAAATGGGTGTAGATAAATTGGTCAATAAATAATTTCCACCAAGTACCAATGATAACAAATGCATTATGTGGAAGAGGAGCATCAAGTGGGAACTCTTTTTTTGAAACAAAATATCTTGGAACAAGCAAAGGTACTTAATGAGTGTAATACAATGAGGGCTGAGATTCAGAAAAACCTTTTGAGAATTAGCATTCATCTTAAAAAAGAAGGAAATTCTAATGACAAAGATGAGGATACATTGAGGGGAAGCTTGAAAGGGATAATTGAGAGCCTTTGTGACTAATGAAAATTCAATGTGGAAAGCACAAAGAGGCTCAGTGGTATTGAATTAGCATTGATTCAGTTTTATGGACTGACAACAACATACTCAAGGAAAATCACGGCAACAAGAGCTAACAAAGCTCTTTGGAAATTAAGAAATAAAAATGTAATCACCCCTCAACACAGTGACATGCCTCCCGTAGTAAATTCATTTTATGCCTACCAAACCAAAGTCATTGCATTAGCTACCTAGTCCTCTGAAGGAGTGACCAAAAATATTCTTCCTCAACAATACTCTTTTATTTACTTAAATATTTCTTGTGAACTTTTATGTTTAATGGAAGTTGAAAAGACTCTTGTATTTGGTGGTTATTTCAAGAAGTGATTAGTCTTGCTTTCTTATATATGTAATATGATGCAACTAAAAAATTTCTTAATAATTTTGAAATATAGATACACAAAACTAGAAATCTTATGCCTATGAATGTATAGTTTGGGATCATTGAATGAATGAAATTATCATAATCTAGGTGTGTTGTGATTAATTTATGAAGTTATTACATTTCTTTGTGAATGTATTTGTATCGTAAGAAAATGTATCTTTTTTCATTTTCACACTCATTTGGGTATTTCTTATGGATATTGGCCTAGTTTTTACTAGATTTAATGTTGTAATGTGGTCAACACATTTACATTAGATCTTAAACCCTTGTGAATCAATAAGAACTTTATGATGTCTTGTAAAAGTGTTGTAACACATTTTCACACTTTTCTAGGACCTTTTTAATATAATTCACTTAAATAACCTCTTCTTATCATTTACCAAGCCTTATTTCAAAGTTTTGTAAAGTTTTGTAACAAACTCTCATGCTTTTCTAGGTTTGTCATTTTCTTATGCTTAAATGGCCCCTTTATACACTTATAGGCCCTACTTAAGAGTATTTTTGAGAATAATCATGTTAAACATCATTTAATACACTTTAATTCCCGACACCCACTTAAATTCCTCAAGTGGGACCAAGTCACCACTTGGGGCGACTTAGTCCCATTTGGCTCAAAAATTAAAATTATTTCAAAATTCTAGCGGGGTATTATTTTCTAAACCCTAAGGTCGGCCTGTTATGTGGTATTTTCGAGAAATTTTGTATAATCATGTATAAATATAGGGTTTTTCCTCTTATTTCCTCCTTAATTTTCCTAATCATTCAAGCAATTATCAATCAATCATTGTAGCATTCTAGGTATTTTCAAGCATACATCCATTGGTTGAAACTTGTTCTTGCAGAGTTTCCCCAAAACAGGACTAAGTCGCCCAACTTGGCGTAAGTGTCTGAGTGAGCTTCAACATTGAATTCTATAGGATTCCAGAGCTCCTTTACATCACTTTCTAGTTTCTAGGTGCACCTGTCCAATATCATTAAGTTTTGTTACAATTTACTTGCATTTTTAGTTCATTTTACATATCACGATGTGTTTTCAAACACTTTAGATTTCTTTAGTTTTCATTCATTATTCAATATCTTTTATCATTTATTTACATTTAGGACATTATATTTAGACATATTTCAATCGTATTTGTATTGGTCTTGAGTGAGCCAGCTAAGTTTTTGGGATACATCTCTCCTTTTAGGTGCAAAAACGTAGAAGTGTAAGAGAGCCACCTACGCCAAAAATTTATGGTTTAGTATTAATTCCACTATTTGATTCATTTCCATTTTGATATCACTCTTGGTTATAAAATTTTAGTTTACATTTCACGGGATGTGAAGTAGTTTGTGTGCTATGCACTTCTATTATTTCAATTTAGATCTATTGAGTTATATTATTTGAAAATAAAGCACAAAAAAAATATATTTTTCCTTCTTTCTTATTGGTTTTAAAACCACACCCCATTTAAATTTAATTTGAATTTTTTTTTATTAATTAGAAGAGGTATTTTCACCTCATAAAATTCAGAGAGAAGTTATTTCCCATATAAATAGTTTACTCAATTGTTGATAACTAATATGCATTTAGTTTGGGTAATAGAGTTAATAATTTGAGTTTTGAGAAAGTGCATAATCTGTCAACCAACAAAAAGTAAATGGGGTATTACATAGACCAGAATAAGGACTCTATATGGAAAATTCCCCCATGAGTAGGTAAAGGTATTCTTGTCCTAGTCTTCTAGAGCCACGTAAATTTGGTTGTATCCACTAAACCTATCAAAAAATGAGAGCTACTTCTTCCCAACCAAATTATCTAAAACTTTGTCAATAAAGGGAAATGGTAAGTAATCTTTCTTTGTGGCTTTATTTAATTCCCTATAATCAATACATACTCTCCATTTTCCACTCTTCTTAGGAAATTGACCAAAGGAGGCACCCATTGACTATCATAAATTAGGTATTGAATCTTGCTTGAAGTAGTTTTTCTATATCAGTCTTTACTACCTCTTTGACTAGTGGGTTAAGTCTCTTTTGGGTATGTCTAATTGGCTGAACACATTCTATGTAAATTTGGTGGGTGTAGACTTTAGGATGAATTCCTTTCATATCTTTATATTCTTAGGAAAAAATTGTGGTATGGGATATTAGGACATCAATGAGTTTTGTTTCTTTTTCTGTCTATTAGCTATTGATGTTTAGGGTTTTTCTCAAAAACATCATGATTTGTTTTCTATGCTAAAGAATGGATGAGCTATCTTATTTTCATTTACTAGTGTGTTCAAGTACACGAGTGTGGTTGTATCCTATGAAATTTAGCAACATCCTTATGAAATTTATCACCATAAGGTATAACATTTGTTAAAGGATAGTAGAATGCTACTAAACTTTTTCTCTTGGAATCTTGAGAAAAGTCTAATATGCTACCAACTATGGTCATGTGGGTTATCTCTTATGTGTTGAAGTTCATGTCTCCTTTTTTAGTTGGAAAAATGTTGTCTCACGGTGACCATGGAAAGAGAGGCATTGTTCTCTATATTATATACTTCATTAACCCATTCCTTGCTTGAGAATTTTAGGGAAGAATTAGATAGAGGATACATAAACATTTTTCTTATGTCAATGCAATTGGATATGATCATGTATGTGGTTTTGCAATCAAATGAAGTTACAATAGTTTCCAACCATGATATTCTTGGGTAAGCATTTTTATGGTTCCTTGGTTTCATTATTAAGAAATTCATAGGAAATTCTCATGATGTACTTCACTAGGTATATCTATCAATATTCCCTTTGAAATTACTATAGATTGGTTAGATAGTTGTAGGATTGCAAAGGTTGATTATACACTTGAATGAGAAATATTTTTCAATGTGTGAACTATCATGAAATCAATTTCTATTCCTCAATTAACCATCACATTTTCTATTTGAATCCATAAAATGAAGACTGTAATCATTAGATTACCAAGGTCACCACTTTGGGAATAAAAATTTCTCTAACATATAGACTAATTTCCCTTCCACCTGAATGGTTTCAGGGAATTTTTTCCTTATGCCTTGGGTCTTAACATAGGTTTGTTTTATTAGTCAACCGAGCTATAAAATGTCCCTAATGAATTGAAGGAGGGGGATTTCAATGCTTAATTATTAATTTTTTAGAAGCAATTTTCAATTCAATAAGGGGTTGAATCTCTACACATGGAACATTCATTCATTAACATATAACATTCATTATTTAACATATTCACATTCATTCATTAACATATAATATTCATTCTTTCAGTTTTAACATATTATAAAAAATATGGTTGTCATGATATGATTACAATCACTTTTTTTTGTTTCTTTTTTAAAGCTACATAAAGCTGAAGTGGAGTATCATTTTCTAAATCAATATATGTCCCCCTTTTAGTTGTTTTGCCCTCTGCTTGTGATCTTAATGTACATCTAGTCATCTGCTCATGACATGGACGTCACTACAAGGGGGGTCTGCTGCAATAAGAAAGAAATGTTAAACTGATATGTTTTATTATTATTGTTACAAGTATTTAATTAATTAAAAGAACATTAGAGTGGTTCTCTTTACCTAATGGGTCCACATCATGTTCTCAAACTTTTGTTATAGACTCATGCTCAACATGTTGAACACCCTCTAAATCCTGATCTGTAGTTGAAACATGAAAGGTTACATTAATTAATACACCAATTGAAATTAAATATGTTTAAGAGAACATGAGAGTGGTCCTCTTTACCTAATGGGGCCACATCATGTTCCTGATCTTCTCTAGCCTGATCATGCTCAACACATTGATCACGCTCTACATGCTCTAATGTTGAAACACGAAAGGTTAGATTAATTAATACACTAATTGAAATTAAATATGTTTAAAAGAACTTTAGAGTGGTCCTCTTTACCTGATGGGGCCACATCATATACCTGATCTTCTCTAGCCTGATCATGCTTAACATGTTGATCACGCTCTACATGCTCTAAAGTACTGGGATGCACACCATGACCTTCATCTGCATGTTGTGCTCCACCCTCACCAGGCTGCATTCCAATGTCATGTGTAGTATTATCATTGCTTGAATGTTTAAAACAAATAGGCATGTAATTACTTTATGGTGGAAATTAATATTGAATAGATTGCACAAGTATTCAATTTTAAATAAACTTTATTGAGTTTATTTACCTGCGTGTCGATGCAATGGAAAATTGTGTTTTCCCAGTCAAGACTCTTAGGCGTTCAACCACGGCTCCATAACCTTGTTGGAAGGCAATCTTCGTCTTCTATGGGAACTCTGTTGAATTCAGAGCCCTACATTTTTGCATAAGATCATGAATTTTTCTTCTATGGTGTGTTAAAACCAAAATTGTTTTCAATTTATTATAATTTGGATGCAATATTTCATTTATTGATACTTACAATTCATGGCTAATTTCATATAACCACCAGAGCCAAGTTTGTGTTACCCGTGCTTTTCTAGTCTTTCCTTTGTTGCCTTCGATGTGTCGGGCAACCTATGAAAAGTTTGAAATACGTTAGATTATGTAAAAAGAAAGAGTAATCATATATAATTACATTGTTGATAGTATCACATACCTTCCTTGGCTCTGGTGTCTTTCCTTTTTTCTTTTCAGCCTTCTCCTTTCCATCCGACACCAGGTCCTTCCACTCCCTCTCCAAGATCATGGGGGGATGCTCGTGTTTTTGTAATTCTCTAAATGTGACCTATATTGGTCCCTCACATACTTTAGATAGGTACCAGCTTTCTCAAGGACCTTGGTTCGGTTGAATGTTTTACCACCGAACATCACAACTAAATGGTTAATGAGCTCATCTTTTAAATCTTGATTTTGGGCATTCCACCGTGTACGTATGGTGGGCCCGAAGAGCTCCAATGTAATATCACTTAGATGTTTATAAAAAACATCATTTCCTGCAAAATGATCATGGGATCAATAGTTTAAAAAGAGCGATCAATAAGTAAATTTCAGTTGGATTATATATAATAATAATTAATTTTTTTTAAAGTACCTGGGACCTTCTCTATTTTTATGGGAACGAAATCCTCGGTCACCACAAGTGTGACCGGAAATGTTCCCGTACTAGTAATACGGGAAGATCTAGGAAATGCTGCTAAAACATCACTAGTACTAGTGTCCTCGCATCTCTAGGTACATGTCCTAATGCATGTTTTGGTATGTGTTTGCTACCAGAGGGTGCATTAACCGATGCTTGCATGGTATGTGTTGCCGACATTTCAGATGACAATATAGGCGCAGATGATGGGGTCAGATGATGTGATGTATGCATAGGAAGATCAAGATGGACACTTGTACCAACCCTTACTCCTTGGGCAGCACTTGCAGTACCCTGATCATGGCCAAGAGCATCATGAGGAGGCAAATAACCCTAAAAAAAACACATATTTTAGTTCGTGACATAAAATAGTACAAAATATAAAACCATGAATGAACTTATGTTATAATTAAAGACCTAATGACATCTTACTTGCAAGTTTTGTAATCTCTCAGTCAATATTTTAACCCTCTCTCTTATCTTGATGTTCTGCTTGAGGCGCTATGAACATCAACTTAACCATTTCTTGATTGCATTTTTTTTGGATATTCTTTATCATATCAAGAGGCTTTGTTGAATAAGCAATGCCATCATAAAAAAATATTGACTACATCTCACTATGGATGCTCTCCTCTACTGCTGGTACCTTTCCCCGATCAGTTGATTGCACAAGAATATTAAAAACATTATTGAAATTAACCCAAAAAACTTATGAAAAAAACATAATAATAAAACATTTTACTTGAATCTAATTTGTACAATTACAATGAGGTAAACCTATTGGGTAGAAGCACCTAAAGATACATCGTGATCTATGCTATGGGCCAGATCCTTCTTTGTATGATCAATGTCCCCCTGTGACAAAAATTAAATATAAAAAAACATTACCGAAATGAAACAAATAGACTTATGAAAAAAAAAAGAATAAAATGGTATATTGGAGTCATTAATTGGAGGTTGGATAAAATGGTACATAGTACGTACCACCCCCATAGTAACTGTTTTTGTAACTAAGTGATTAAAATTGTAATCAATTAGCAACTCTTCCCCTGTAGTTATTGATTTTATCGCACATACAAATACATGGTTTCCCTTGCGCGCCTCGAATATGAAATTGGGTTGCTTATTTGTTGACCCAGGTCGTGTACTATTTATAAACCCTGCAATATTTCCTGATCTTTTGGCCTTTCGTCAATGTACATAGCCACTCATTTATTTTGATCCTTATCTTTTAGTTGTATATAATTTGCTGACAGTGCATACCTACGCATACTTTGTGTATATCGAACCAGTTGCATCCAATATTTGTAATTGTAACAGGGTCCAACATACTCCATCAATTCAGTAACTTTGTTGTAACAAACCTTTATACCGTCCATGCAAAATAGGCCCAAACCATGTAATGACGATGGTGCTATGTCATATATCCTCTCGTTGACACAAAAATCAGTGTTTATTGGAGGAAGTTCCTTGGGTACCCATTGTTTTTGTAGATGTTTGTACCTCAAGGGTACCTCGACTTCGCCTATGCTCTTATCATCATAAGAACATGACCCCCCTTCAACAAGAAAAAATTCTCTCTTTTAGACATACTACATGTCTTGCTTTCCTCTTCTCTTCTTGAATTTCCCTCGCGCGAGGAAGACAAATCTGACAAATACCTATTTGGTGGTACTTGCACTCATAAGGATGTTGGATGAAGTTCTTTCATGGTGATGTGATCCCAAGGTGACATTATAATTAATCTATCATTTCATCACCAGAATTTCACAGGTTATAAGGTAATCAAGTCTTGATAGATTGCAAGCTATTGTTACTACCGTCCAAATGTGTCCATCACAAATCAACTCTACTTAACGTTTTAAATCCTAAACTTTGTAACAAGTGTTAAATGTGACTATGGTCCACCAGTTACACAACTAAGGCCTCAAATGTATTCTCTAATTGTAATCAAAGGACTTTTTCTCTTCATTGAAGTAAACAAACTTGAAGGGAAGCACCACCAAGTGGTTTATTGGACACCTACATGACTAAAAATAGCAGCAAATTTATATTTAATTTCCATATGTCTAAGTGGTTAATGGGGAGGGAGTGTGTACTAGGCTTAGTTAGGTCATCATAAGTTTACGCTTTGGCAATATTTTTTTTTTAATTCATATTAAATCTTCCTATGTCTAATTGCTAGGAGACTTTTGGTATGTTTTAAGGTAGGATGATTGATGAAAGAGCCCAAAGACTAGCCTTTCTCCATGGTATCCAGGTACACATAGCAGTGGTCTTCTCTTATAAGGTTGGACATGATTTAAAGAACTTAGCTAGGAATTATTCATTTAACCTAAGGTTTTCTCATAATGCCATCATTGGAAAAGTATGATCAAATTCTTCTATTATGAAGAATTGGTCTATGTGCCTCTAGTAATCACTATAAATGTTTGTAAGGATAAAATGACTAATTGCATCAAGTAGGAGAGAATCAACTTTGAGTTCTTCAAAGATTATATTCCTCTATTCATAATTTTTAAGGGTTGTGTGTGGAGGAGGTTGTCACTACCAAGAAGGGAGGAGACATTTCCTTGTATTCTTTTATAATTTTCATTATTCTTATTTATTTTACTTTTACATTTACAAATACACATACATATGCATTTACTGTTTTCATTTATTTCTCATGTAGTTTAATAGTCTGATCGATTTCATATTATATGTGTTGAAGACTTTAGAATTTCAATTACATTAATTTATGGATATGTTGTATCTATAACACTACAAAACCATATGCTCTTTGCATTTACACTTGCATTTAGAAATACACATTTATATACATAGATATAGATTTCTTTAATGATATGTTGCATTTATTGTTCTAGGAGAGCATCCAATAATTGCATTACATTTACATTTAAAAATACATATACATACATACATACATACATACATACATATATACATACATACATATATATATATATATAAAGTACGGTGTGTGTGTGGTATGTTTGACATTTATATCTGTTCGGAAACAACCCATTAGGTCTGCACATGGATAAAAATTCATAAAATCAGATCTCCCATACATGTTTTGTTGAAACCTAGGCTTGAACCTCTCATTTCACATGCTTTTCTTCACAAAACTATTGAGGACAATAGCTATACCTTCTTTATTTCTCATCCTACACCCTAT
Organism: Sequoia sempervirens; assembly: GCA_007258455.2. Lineage (NCBI taxonomy): Eukaryota > Viridiplantae > Streptophyta > Pinopsida > Cupressales > Cupressaceae > Sequoia > Sequoia sempervirens. Next base: position 718,928,241 of record VDFB02271358.1, on the reverse strand, counting down.
TCATGCATCCTACAATTACAACAGTATCTATGGGGCCTCTTACACAAGCTACAGTAATAACAAAAAGTGTAAGAGCCCCTTTATATCATGTTTCGACTACAAAATCCTCAAAAACAGGGTAACTCATATTATGATTTGTTGGTGAGCTGTATGGACAAAATCATTAGCACCAACTCATTCTTGGAGTCTTTCGAAAGAGAAGCGAATTAGGTGGCAATTAAGTACAAACCTTATAGTGTCAAGGTGAATGAAGTGATCAATTTTGATTAGCCAATTGATGAAGAGTACCAGAAATGGGTAAATGTATATTTAACTGAGGAAGAGTGAAAAGGAGTAGGCTGCTAACAGTTGACAAATCAGCTATTGCAGTTACAACAGATTCCAGTTTTGTTTTTTAGTGATAGTCTAGGCGCAAAATTCTTGAGGTTTTTTTGTTGCTGCATCAACCATTCTTAGCAGCCACAATGAACAAGAATATTCTTTGGGTAGATTGTTGTTGTAAACAATTTTTGGAATACCAAAAGGCAGTCCAATTGGCTAGTGACACGTGTGCATTCTGGCCCGATGCTTGTTTTCTCCTTATTTTTCTATAAGAAAGATTTCAAGGCCAGAAGTATGGGTTAGCAAGTTAGATATTTTTGGTTGAGTCTAGATGAAGTTGCAGAGAAAATTGTAAAGTCTGATGGTTTTAGGGAAAATGCAATTTAGGTTTTGAGTCATTATATAGTAGGTTTTGAATTCATGGGGATTTGATGTTTGATGACAGTACTGACATTCGAATTGATATGATTAATTCGAAATCATGTCTCTCCATTGTACAAGCATATCTGAATTTTGAATAAAATGATCAAGGGTTGTTTCGTTCATCTCACTGTTGTGGTGTGTATGATTCTTGTTTTAGGTTTAATTCAAGGAATTAATTAAAATGCTTGAATGGGATTGTAGGTGGATATGTTTTGTATAAAGATTTGATAAGTACTATTGGGTTATAATACATATTGATGAGATTGTAAAGCAATGTTATCAAGGATCTTATATGTTATGTGTTAAATCTGTCATAAACCCTTAGATGCTTATAAATTTGACTCTTTCAATGGATATATGGCACTGATCTAAGTTGTACTTATTTGTATGGTTTAGTATTTGTTTTCCTTTACCTAGAGCTTGCTACAAATTGCAAATCAATGACTATCCTATACTATGAAATGTTGTTGTAGTTATCTCATGCTCCAAATAGTTAATATTATTGATAAACAACCAATTCTATTCGGTATTATCCTATTATGTTGAGCTATTAAATGAGGTTATCTGTTGCTGTTAATGTTGTTTATGATGATGGTGTAGAGGTTGTAAACGAATTAAGGGATCACCCTCTCGGGTCTTGCAGAGCCCAAAGTGTAGGAGGTCTTTCAAATCCTCGTTAGTTGGTCCAGTTCCTAAGAGTTGCCCTTTATTGGAATTGGAAATTCCATAGGTAGATTAGAAGATCAACCTGCTTACTGTAAAAACAACCAACACCTTGCATATGTTTGTGATGGAGGTATTAAAGAAGAATTGTATGCCTCTATTTGCATTCATTAAATCTACCTTAGCCTAGCATATACTTGGGCTAAGTCTACAATTGCTTCAAAATCATGCGATGGAGGCTATGTGTGATGAAATCCTAGACCTCAACCAAGATGTGGATAGATTATGGGAGTTTTACCAAGACCTGAGGCTGGTGGATAAAAATGTGAAAGACTAAGCTATTTTTTTTTTTTGTCTTATCTTATACCATTTTACTTAGAAATGTGTTAAATGTATGATGAAGATCTTTGAAACTAGGTAATGAAAAATTGAACGCTAAAGAGAATGGGATGCCAAACTTAGGAAGTACTAATTTCCCTTTGATCAGCCAATAATTTTCCTCAATCCCCTCAACCTCGGCCCCTAAGTATTGGTATTGACCTTTTTCTTTCACTCCTCCAAACTCTTTCCTTAGCTTGATATTGACCTTTGTTTTCACTCTCCAAACTCTTCAGCCACTGTATTGACCTTTTTAACTCCAAACTCTTCCTGCACTGGTATTGGACCTTTTTTCACTCTCCAAACTCTTTTATGTTGGATATTTCGACCTTTTTTTTCATCTCCAAACCCTTCAAGGTGCTGCATTGACCTTGTTTTTAACTCCAAACTCTTCCTTGGCGCTGGTATTGACCTTGTTTTCACTCCCCCAAACTCTTCCTCGGCGCTGGCATTGACCTTGTTTTCATTACTCCAAACTCTTCCTCTAATCGCATTGACCTTTCACTTCTCCAATTTAACAAGCTACAACCTGGTTTCATTAGGTTTTATAGTATGCTAATTAAGTTCAAAATTTTGGTGCCATTTAGCTAGGTTTTAATATTCTACAATATAGTTAAGTATATATTAGCCATATTTTACATAATAAATAATATAATTATTCAACTTATTATAATTATATATTATATTCTTTAACAAAATTATTAAATACGTAAAATTATTAATATGCACTAATAATTAATAATAAGTATATTTTATATAATACAAAAATTATACTCATTACAATATATTTAAATATAATAGTAATATATGCTAATATGAGAGAGAGAAACTAAATTTTGATTTAATTGTTTCCATGTCAACAATCCAAGGGATGGCATGTGTCCTTGGGAGTTATGCCTAAGGTAGCAATGCCATTTTGATTAAAGATATGATAACTCACTTTAAGACCTCTCTGTACCCATTGCACACTTAAGGAGACAAAGATAAATATAAAGAAAATATAGAGAGAGAGGGAGATAATGACAAACATACAAATAGAAAGGGAGACAAAGAGATAGAGAGGGGTAGAGAGATAAAGAGATAATGATGAATAGATAGAGATATAGGGAGGGTGATTGATATATCTCTCCCTGTTGCTCTTTATATCTTTATATCTCTCACTATCTATGTCACTCCCACCTCTTCCCCCCTCTATCTATTGAGCTATCTCTCCCTCTCCCCCATTTCTCTCTCATTCACACCATCTCTCCCTCCATCTCTCCTACTCTATATCTCTATCTCTATCTCTATTTCTCTTTTTATCTCCCTCTTACTCCTCTATCTCTTTCTATCTATATCCCTTTCTCTCCCTCCCCCTCTCTATCTCTCACCATCTCTCCCTCCCTATCCCTCCTATCCATAGACTCTCTATCTCCACCTCTCTTCCTTTCTCTTCCCATATATCTCCATCTCTCTTTCTCTTCCCATATATCTCTATCTCCCCATATATTAACTAAGAAGCCATGGAACCATACAATAGTATATGTTGGTAAGACTATAATAGTGTTTTATTAAATTATAAGTAACACTTATCTTTCTAATGTCAAGCCTTCTTATAAAAATAGTGTTTTATTAAACTATAAGTAGATTATTGTCACCACTCTTCATTCAACATGAAATGCCAAATGTAGCAATTGTTTTGGTGCTTTTGTCAAGTTTCATTAACCAAGCTATTTATTGGGTTGAATAAAGTTGTGTTATGAACCTTCATCTCTTTAAAATAATTAAACAATATTAGTGAGATTAGGAAGGGGAGAAAACTAAACTCCTTCAAAATAGGGGTAGTTGTGGGTTTGTTGGTTTTCTTTGTATACTACATACTTAGTTCCTCTAGGATAAATAAGTAACTTTAGATCATTTTCTTAGTTGTGTATCCTAACTAATATAGAGTAAGCTTTTTCATTTTAATTGACTACTACATAATAGTTTATTTGTTGAAAGAATTGTTTCCATTCTTTGTAGTTTTTACATTGGAATACAAATCATATTTAATTTCATGCCAATATACTTCTTTCATAAAGATATTTTTTTGAAATAAGTGCTTCATAACCCATCTAATCAAATGATAATTAACCTAAGGAAAAGGCAATAGGAAATTTTCTAAAGAAAAGAATAATTTGACCTAATCATAAGGTGTATGGCCTTCAAGAAAGGAGTGATCCACCTTAGCACAATTAACTATCTGATTTAGACTCTGTATGTGTAGGATTAAGTGATGTGGGCCAAAAAGTGGCAACATGAAAAGTAGCATTTTGAACTCCCGGCCAAAATGTAAAATCTTGAGCTGACTCTTTTTTTTTGGGTCATCGCACATTTCTCCATAGCAATGCCCGAGCTAAAGTGATTACAAATTGATATCCTCATAGTTTGTACACATATACCCAAGAGTAATTAGGAGGTGGAGGCGGGCAAGAGAGAGAGAGGGAGAGAGGGAGAGGGAAGGGGGAGAGAGGAGAGAGGGAAAGGAGATATATATAGAGAGAGAGAGAGAGAAATAATTAGGAGGGGAAGGAGAGGGAAGAGGGAAGAAGGCAGAGGTAGAGAGAGTATAGAGAGAATTCATGAGGGGAAGGCGGAGGGGAAGAGGTTGGAGGGTAGAGACAGGAAGGTTTAAGGGGTTTATGGCTGAGGAGGGGCAGGGAGGGAGACACGGAGAGAGAGAGAGAGGAGTGGGAGAGAGATAAAGGGAAGGGAGGGCTAAGGGTAGAGGGTGCAGAGGGTTTCAAAGGTTAAGGATTTTAGGGTTTAGGTTAAGGGAGAGAGATAGAGTGGGAGCAAGGGAGTGAGAGAGAGACCTAAGAGAGGAGAGGGGTAGGAAACTGAAGATACTCTGGAGAGAGGAGGGAGGAGGAGACAGAGGGAGGGAGGCTATGGGTAAAATGGGTGTAGGATGGTTTAAGGGTTTAGGGTTAAGGGTGTAGGGAGAGAGATAGAGAGGGAGGAGTGAGAGAAAAGACACCTAAGAGAGGAGAAGGGGTAGGAGGGAGGAGACCTGAGAGATAGAGTGGGAGTGAGTGAGAGACCTCAAAGAGGGAGTGGTAGAGAGAGGTAGAGAGAGATTAATTAGGAGGGGGAAGGGAGAGGGGAAGAGTTTTGAGGGTAGAGGATAAAAGGTTTAAGGGTTTAGGGTTTAAGGGTTTATGGTTGAGGGTTTAGGGATGAGAGGTAGGAGGGAGAGACTTGAGAGAGAGAGGGAGGGAGGGAGTGGGAGAGAGATAAAGGAAAGAAGGGTTAAGAGCTAAGGGTTAAGGGTTAAGGGGAGAGAGATAGAGGGAGTGAGTGAGTGAGAGAAAGACCTAAGAGAGGGAGAAGGGGTAGGAGGGAGAGACTTGAGATAGAGTGAGTGAGTGAGTGAGAGAGAGAGACCTTAGAGAGGGAGTGGTGCTATGAAGGAGAGACTTGAGAGAGAGAGAGAGAGATAAAGGAAGAGAGGGTAGAGGGTAGAGTGGCTCTAAGGGTTTAGGGTTTAGGTAGAGGGAAGAGAGATAGAGGGAGTGAGTGAGTGAGAGAGAGAGAGAGACCAAATACTTATTGATAACCATAAATCTTTGATATCTCTACCTTTTATATTCAACACATATGGACTAATAATTGAACAAAAAAAATCTATTTGTTGTTATAAAAACAACACATAATGATTTAAAATACAACTTGTACTGAACAAAAATGGACCAATAGTTGAACACTAAAACTTTTTGAAAATCCTTCACATTTAATGGGAAAATACATGTTATTTATTGTGCCACCTTTTATATTTGTGATAGGAAAAATTATTAATATAAAATTATCCAATGCTTGTACATTGCTACCCCAATTGTTGTACACATATGAACAATATTTTTTCACATAAGAGCAATATTTTTTCACTATGATAACAATACTTGTTTCAATGAGTGTCTTACAGGCTCATAGACAAGGACAAATTCCATAGAAGAGTGTCTTTCAAGTTTGAAAAAGTGTAGATGGAAAACTCAAACTTTGAAATGGTTGTCACTAACTCTTGGCTCACCCAAATAGTTGATCATTGCACTAAGATGTGCATATTCAATCAAAATTTAAAATTCATAAAACTCAGACTAAAAGAGTGGAATATCCAAGTCTTTAGAAACCTTTTCAAAGAAAGGATTTCCTTGAAAGTAGAATGGCTAAGATCCAAAAAGACCTCTCAAATAATTTTTCTTACATCTTAATAGAAGAAGACAAGAATCTCATAATTCAATTGGATGGTGTCTATAATTTTAAATAAATCTATTGGAGACAAAAATCAAGGATTAAATGACTTAAATAAGGTGTAAAACCAAGTTTTTTCATTTAACATGCAAAATTAGAAGGCAAAGAAACATAATATGAATATTGAAGATGGTTATGGATAAACTTATGATAATCCTGACACCATCAAGGCTTCCTTGGTTTCCTCTTGGGAAAACATGCTCGTGGAGGAAAATGAAGACAAAAAAGAGAAGAAAAGCAGGATCTCTTCATGTCATATCCCAACCTTGGATGATGATTCTAAATTCTAATTTAAAGTAGCTAAAGATGTCATTAAGGAAGAATGTAGCTAACAATATCGTCATGGAAGAAAATATTTTACATCATTGTCATGAGTTTACAAGCATGCTTTGTGGAGATCATTGTAAGTATCATCTAGTAGTAACATCACATATTGCATATATGCTTGTCTACACCTCAATTGGAGAGATTGAGTTTGGGTGGAATATGTGAATAAATATAGATTGCTATAGGCAGGATATAAAATTGTATTGAAATATTGGATATATGCTCATCAATCTGGTTGAAAACTTTGTCACGTATAATTTTGTGCCAACTGAAAGGTCATTTTTTGATCTAATAATTATACTTGAACATAACTGAAAATTTAACAATGTTTACAAGAATTTCAGAATAAACACTTGGATTCTTAAATATTGACACATCTCAAATTTATGTCTCTCTTCCCCATATTCTCTCTCCCTCCTCTACCTATCTCTCTCCCTCCCTCCCTCCCTCTCTCTATCTCTTCCCATCTGAGCTCTCTCCCTATACCCCTATCTATCTTCAAATCTCAACCTCTTTGTCCCTTTCTCTTCCCATATATCTTTATATCTTTATCTTTCTCTTCCCATTTATCTCTCCCCCCCTCTCTCTGTCCCCTTATTTCTATCTCCCTCTCCATTTCTATTTTTCTTTCTCTACTTATCTCTCTCTCTATATCTCTATCGGTTTTTCTCCCTCTTCCTCTCTCATTCTATATTCATCTCTACCTCTATCAATTTGTCTCACTCTTCCTCTCTTGCTCTATATTCATCTCTACCTCTATATTCCTCCCTCTGCCTCCATCTGTAGAAATGTCTCCCTCTCTCTACCCATCCATCTCACTTCCTATCTCTAGAAATGTCTCCCTCTCTCTATCTTACTCACTCCATCTCTTCTGCTCTATATCTTTATCTTTATTTCTCGCTCGATCTCCCTCTCACTCATCTCTGTGTCTCTTTCTATCCATATACTACTCAATCTCCCTCTCTCATCTATCTATCTCTTTCTATATCCATATACTTCTATACGTATATCTCCCTATGTATCTATCTCCCTATCTCTTTTCCTATCTCTATCTATCTCTCTATATTAGCCTCCCCCTCTTGCTCTCCCTCTCTCCCCCTCTCTACATATCTCTCCCTCTTCCCCATCTTCTATCTCTCCCTTCTCTACATATCTCTCTCCCTTTCTCCCTCCCTCTCTCTATCTCTCCCCATCTCTCCCTCTCTTGCTCCCTCCCTATACCCCTATCTATCTTCATATGATCTCAACCTATTTGTCCCTTTATCTTCCCATATATCTCTATATCTATGTCTTTCTCTTCCCATATATCTATCTCTCCCTCTCTCTTTCTCTCTCTCTATCTCCCCCTATTTCTATCTCCCTCTCCATATCTATTTTCCTTTCTCTACTTATCTCTCTCTCTCTCTCCCCTCTCTCTATATCTCCTTTTATCTCTATCTTGCCATCTCTTTCTCTATATGTATTTATATATCCCCCCTCTTTCTCCATATCTCTCTATATATTTATTTCTCCCTCTATCTCTCTCTATATCTCTATCTATTTTTATCCCTTTTCCTCTCTCATTCTATATTCATCTCTACCTCTGTCTATAGGGAGAGATACAAAGGTGAAGCATTGGAACTTCCCAAAGATCCACCAATCTCAACACTACTTCCAACTATTTTGAGCATTTAAGTACATATTGTATGCTAGATTAGGAGGCATGTGTCAAAGCTCATATTTATTGATGCAAAATAGGTCCAAAGTCACAAATTTGACGTAGAGTTAAATAGGTTTTGTACAAATTTCAAGTGCCACATAGAGCAAAGATATTCAGCTTTTTTTATATCAAGTGTCATCAAATTTAATTTCATCAAGATTTGTATCTTCACTAACATTAACAAAAGTAAAGGTATGTACTTGAACTTTGCATTTAAAGATTTATGTATATAAATATTTTAATATTTTCCCTCAAATCCATAATAATATATATATTAGTGTGTATTTATTTATTGCAATAAAGAATTAACCTAATACACAGAATTTGGATTTGTGCTTGGAAAAATGTATAACAATTTTTTGTTGGATGTCATGTTGCATAGTTTAGAAAAAGCTCAAAATATGAAATAGGATTTTAAGGCCATATATTATGGTAGCTTACAAATGCAAAAGAAGGAAGGAAATCTAATATCAATTTAATCTACAATTTAATACCAGTTATGAAAAACTTCACATACTATTATCTAAAATTAATCTTGACATATTAATCATTAAAATACACTTACCATTCAATAAACTTCTCCCAAGAAAGAAACCCTGGTGAACATTAATTGAACCCTAATTGTAGATTCATAACTCTAATATAACCCTAATTGAACCCTAATTGTAGATTCATAACTCTAATCATAACCCTAAGTGAACACTAATCCAATCAAACCCTAACCCTATAGCCTTAAAGTTATCATATAATCTAAATTTCTCTTATCTAAATTTGGGTTGAATTATTTTTCCTTTATTTTAATTGCATAGGTTTTTTGTTTATTAGATTCGGTTTTTATGAATATATGCAAATATAATTTTACTTTCTACATTCATTCTATACTATTTTTTTCATGATATTTGAACATTCATATTTCTAGAATATGGATCAATCTCACACATATAAATAAGGAAACCTCAAATTTAAAATAATATTCAAGTTTTCCCCACTTCAATTTATCATTTATGTTATTTGAATTAAATATTTTAAATCATACTCTTTAATCTAAAAAAAGAAAAACAAATTGATATATAATTTTTTATTAAATACATTTTAACTTATTTTCTTGGATTGTATAAATATCTTTCTTTATTTACATTTGGACTATTTATTTACAATATATAGTATAAATATGTGGTAAGACTGGGTATTATCATCACAATTGAGTGCGCCCTCTCCCCTAATAAATGTTTTTATTTTGCACCCCGCACGACTACTTGATTCTCTCCCCTAATAAATGCTTTTATTTTGTAGAGGGACAAGTTTGCATGGCTATAAATCAATTGTCATGTGATCTCAGTCGTTCCCCGCCATCCCGTGATGACCCCACCAGTTGATTGCGATATCATTGGCGAGTGCCACATGTCTCATGCCCTCTCCCCTAATAATTTTTTTTATTTTGTAGAGGGACAAGATCGCATGGCCGTAGATCAATCATCATGTGATCTCAGTTGTTCCCCGCCATCCCGCGATGACCCCACCAGTTGATCGCAATATCACAGGCGAGTGCCACGTGTCTCATCTGGTGAAGTTGAAGGAATGATAAATACTTTGATGGGTCTTTAATACATTATGCCGCGGGTTACTAAAGCAGTTATAAGATGCACGTGTTTTAAATCAATGAAGATGTTATAATCCCAGTAGAAAGGTGCTCGATGGTTAATAACAAGGCTGGAGACTGTGTTGAATGAACATGATTACCGATGGTTCAGATCCACGGTTGCTTGCCATCGCGTGATCAAAAGTTGCAAGTTCTTTATTTATTGCGCTATCACGGGCGGATGCCACGTGTCTCATCTGGTGAAGCCGAATGAATGATAAATACTTTGATGCGTCTTTAATACATTATGCCATGGGTTATTTATTAATGTATTAATATTATTTTATAAATTGAACATTAATTATAAATATTTTAAAATCAATTAAGTATTTCAATCTAAAATTTTAATATTTGACATTACAAATAAAATTAAACTAAATTCTAATTTTAAAATCCATAAAATATTTATTATCTATTTAGTTTTACTAATTATCTAATACAATTAAATTAAATTAAATTAAATATTTATTTTAAATTAATTAAACAATTATTAATTAGAATTTTAGAATAAATTAACAAATAAGATTTATATAAAATCAACTTTTCTATTTTTTTTTGTGTCCAAATCATTTCATTTTCTAAAATTATACTAAATTCTAGATATCATAATCAAACATAAAGCTTTATTCTATTCTAATCCTAACCCTAGTTAAACCCTAACCCTATTTGGAGTCTAAACCTTACCCTAATTGAACACTAAATCTAATTGTAATTGACCACTAAGCATAATTGAATTCTACCCCTAACCCTAATTGTAACTCTAACTAAACCCTAAACCTAACTCTAATCAAACCCTAACCCAAACCTACTTGATTCATAATACCAACCCTAACCTAAACCCTAATTGAACTTTAAAACTAACCTAAATTAAATATTAACCCTAATTGAACATTTATTGAACAATAGTCCTCATTGTACCATAACCCTAACTTTGAACTATAGTTGAACTCTAATCCTAACCCTAACACTAATTCTTATCCTAATTGAACCTTAACCCCAACCCTAACCTTAACCTTGACCCTCTTTGAACTCTTATTGAATTCATAACCTTAATTAAACCCCAACCTCATCCTCAATCCTAACCCAAATTGAACATTAATTGAACCCTAAACCTAACCCTAAGTGAACACTAATCCTAATTGAACTCTAACTTTTTAGTTGAAAATATTAAAGTGCCTTAGATTTTCCCATTCATCATTTATCATTCAATTCCTAATAGAACTCCAAAAATTTATACTTTTATAATGTTTTAATACACACCTAATATTAAGGGTTTAGAGTTTAAGGGTTAAGGGTTTAGGGTTAAGGGGAGAGAGATAGAGGGAGTGAGTGAGTGACCTATTTACATATTATTCTTTTATTCTTCATCAATTAAATATTTAGTTACCCATTTACCATTAGCATAAATGACCCAAGAATTTAATAGAATGGACTACTCATATAATACCTTGCATTATGGAGCTCAATTCTCTGATATATTACTACTTATCAAATCCTTTGTAAATAATTGTAAACTTATGACTCCATTTAAGCATTTAATTGATTTTCTTGAATCAAAGCAAAAACATGGACACAATTGAACAAATTCTCTAAAGAAGAATGACAACATCATTAACATTTCATTCAAAATTCACTCAAATCCACATAAGGAGAGAAAATATATTAGAATTATATGTTTATTAATGCTTATAAGTCATATCTACATACAATTTAAGATAATTTGCATATATTCATCCAAAACTCAAAACAGGCTATCTATTCTATTCCTATCTTTCTACCCATATATTTAACTCAAAACCTAGCTAGAGCTTTCATCAGTTCTCTCCCTACAAATGAGCCTTGAATTCCCTTTATATGACAAGGGAGCAACAAGCTTCAGGCTCAAATGTAATTTCACCACAAATTTTCATTTGAACAAAATCTCCATTGCATTTGACTTTCATTTCAAAACTTCCCACACGTTGAATCTGCAAAACATAGTGCATGAACTGGGGAAAGCTAAAGTTGTAACTACCATTAGAAAAGGGAACAAAAATTGTCCTTAAAAATCCCTTTGTCACTATCCACACAAAAAAACTAGGCAACCAAAATCTAGCTAGAGCTTTCATCAGTTCTCTCCCTACAAATGAGCCTTGAATTCCCTTTTATATGACAAGGGAGCAACAAGCTTCGGGCTCAAATGTAATTTCACCACAAATTTTCATTTGAACAAAATCTCCATTGCATTTGACTTTCATTTCAAAACTTCCCACACGTTGAATCTGCAAAACATAGTGTATGAATTTGGGAAAGCTAAAGTTGTACCTACCATCAGAAAAGGGAACACAAATTGTCATCAAAATCCCTTTGTCACTATCCACGTGCAAAAAAACTAGGCAACCAAATTACCATGAAGGCACCACAACAACTTCTTATTTACCTGCCACCCTGCCCTTACCAACACTCAAACCCCAGTATACACGTCCGCTTCTAGTTGTTGCCCAATATGATAGACCCTCAACCTCCTCTTCTTTCTTGTCCTTACCCAATACGGTTCTAGTCCGTTCGCTTGGGGTTTTAACAACTAATGGCACCACAGATATCACTTCCTCATTAGAGGGTAGACCATGATTGAAGTGAGGTAAATACTGATAGTAGTCAGAGTTGGTCTCAGTTACATCATCAGAAGTGTTGCTCATAAGGTCAATGGGCGAGTGTTGGCATCCAAAGGAGCCATTCCCATACCTTATTTTCCTATCGACACTAGTAATAGAGCACACCAACTGCTTGCTTTTGTCATCTACCAGTTGAGTAGCAATGTCCTAGAATTACAACCTTCTACTGCATCTAGTGGGCACAAGCCTAGGCTTGTCAACCAAAGCACCTTCTTGAATAGTAGGACCGAGCTTTTGTGAGCTCAAACAAACAGACCTCCTTACTGACTTACTCATTTTCCCTTGTCAGACAAGCACTCCAAATTGATTAGACTCAGCCCACAAAGTTTTCTAACAACTACAAAAATGACACTATTAGCAGTTAATTCCTCTTGTATTTATTGTGCGAGGTAATGGCAACCTTCATCAATGCTTAGTAAAAGTGCATGTGCAAACATGACAATTTGGCGGCGTATGTACTGTCACTGTTTAACAAGCAAGGAATAATTCATTAATTCTTCACCAGTTGTACAATAAAATGACCACCATGTGCCATTTTCCAACTTTGAATACTACCCGCTTATCTCTTGAAGAGTTGGCAGATCAAACGGTTTATCTCAGGCTAACTTAGTTTGACATCCAATGAAGCATCGTTCACCTTCCTCATGACCAATAGCATTAATCCATCTTGGAAACCAACTACCATGTCAGTAGGTCCTATGCACTTTGTAAACTAAACGGCTGGAGCTACGCATCGCAATCTCGTTGACCTCGCGGCTTTTAACCAACCTTCATCTTCTTCCTGTGAGCTAGCAGGGAACAACAAAGATTTACATTAGCTTTTGATCTTGGTTTTCAATCTAAAACCACAAGTTATGAGCTCAATAGTGGAGATTGGGCCCCACATTCCATATAGGACACACATCTGCCTTTTGCTGACCTCATACCAAATAACAGGGTGACACCTTAGGTCTGCAAGTTGATGGGGTATGATCGAGATCTCCCATATCTTTGAATCTGAAAAACCTACACACTGCACAGTTAGTATTTAATGAAAGGCTTGGGATAAGCTATCGGTGACATGACCACTGGGGTTAATGGCTTAGGCTTACGTCACCGAATTAAAATTAAAACGCAACTTTGATTTTAATACTTTATTTCCTTCGTAGGGTTTTATTTCCTAAGTCTTGGTTGGCCCCGTGTTTCATCTTTTAAAAAAAAACTTACGTTGTTGTTTGCCATCCGCCTAGTAATGCCCACTTCTCCTTTTAATGAATGTTTTATTTTGCAAGGGTTGATTTAGTGCTACCATTGATCTATTTCCTATAGATAATGGTGCCCGCCATCCCATGATCAGGAATTGAAGGATCACGAAATCACAGGCGGACGCCACATGTTCTATCTAGGGGATCAAATTTGCACAATCGTTGACCAACTTCCATTTGATCCGAGCTGTTCTCTGCCATCCCGCGATGGTAGTTGGGTTGATTGCGAAATCACAGGAGGGCACCATGTGTCTCATCTGATGAAGCCTAAAGAGTAAAGGAAACACTAGCCCGCTTTAAATGTATTAAGGGGCGGATTACTAAAGTGTTCTCGAGATGAACATGTACTAAATCAACGGATATGTTATAATCTTACTGAAAAAGTTGCTCAAAGGTTAACGACATGGCTAGTGACTATGTTAAAGGAACGAGATCATTGATGCTCAAGATCAACGGTTGCCTGCCATCGCGCGATCAGAAGTTTCAGGATTGCGATATTGCGGGCAACCGCCACGTGGACTTCCTTCATAGTGTATGGTAAGGTGGGCCCCTTATCCCCATGTTGGAAATTGTGTCAACTTATTTTGAAGGTGGCCATTGATGATTTGATCAAGCTGAAGAATCGACGGCTCGAATTTAAATCTGCATCAAATATGGTTGGAGTCGTTCATGCAGCATGAAATTGAGCTTTATTGGCGGATGAGACACTTGCTGGTGTGATTTGATCAACAATAAAATCAATTTTCCTACTTGGTTTGTATCACAAAGCATTCAACTATTTTGTGGAGCAGTTTCAGAGCTGAAGGTAGAATTGTGAGTTTCTATAGCCAGAATTTAGGAGTTTTGCGAACAAAGCCATGAGTTTATTTTTTGTGCCTCCCGATCATTTTGCATTTGAATTTGGGAAATGATTAGCTAGATGTGTTGTGAGCTTGTTGATGAATGTGTTAGGGCTATAGTTTAATTATAGTTGTGAGAAATTACAGTGTTTTGTCCTGTAATTTTCTATCTCTAGTTAGTCCTAACTATATGAATTATAACATTGTAAAGAAGCCCTAGTTTGTCCGAGATGGCACCACCCAAGCAACATTCTGGCCAGACTGAATATTTGAAACGAAACCTGTATGATGATTTCCTAGATCAATTGCCCTTGTCAACAAATGATAGGAGGAAGGGATTGGTCCTAATGCGAGGGAAAATCCTGAGGGAAGGGTTAGTGTATAATTGCTTCAACATTGCCGATGCTAGGGTTCCCCTCACTAGCTTGGAATTGTTCAGATTGTGGTCTAGACAGAGGAATTTGCCTCACCCTTTTCAAATGGATGGATGTATGATATGGGGAAGCTGGTGGTACCACATGTATTCCCTGATGTAGAACTGCTTAGGACAGTGGCTGCAAGATATGACCCTGTTACACAGATAATCAGGGACAATGATGGAAAGGTTCTATTGAGCATTAATAGAGAAGAGGTCCAACATATTTTTGACTTGAGTGAACTGAGCGAAGAATTGGTTCCTATCAACCTTGAGGAAATGAAGCAGGAGTATGCAAAGCTGAAATCTCTTTTTAGAGCAAGGTTGCTTCCACCTCATCTGGCTAGGGCAGGAGGTTCAAAATTTCATATCAGCCCTAGTGACCAGGAACCTTTCAAATTAAATTGTTTTGCAAACCATTTCCTGGCCACTTTCTATTCTTTATGTCAAATTTTGGGTTGCAGTCCTAGTATGGTAATGCCCATTGCTTATATGTTCATGGGGGTGCAAATACAACACCCTAACTTATCTGTGACCTATGACTTCACTTCTTCTTGGCTGAGAGGATGCATGAAGGGCTGTCAAAGCTACAAAAAAATGATATCGACACTCAATTCTTTTGGTATTCTATGCTAATGCATATGTTTTTGTTTAAGAATGCTGAATTTTTCTTTGAGAGGATGAAATTAAGGCAATTAGTTGATGGAGAAACATTTCCAGTACATATATGGGCTGCAAATTTAACTTGTAATAAGGAAAGCACTAGTTATGTGCAATTTGATAATTGTTATGCTTCCAAATTAAGGGCTAGATTAATGGTGAATATACCTAGGATCCCTGAGGAATTACATGATTTCCTCAGGCCAAAGGAGAGGAAGCCATAATTGAAGGTTTACCATAACTGGGGTGACATTATCCCATACCAAGTCAGCACTGTCTTGAGAAAATATGGTTTTCAGGGAGCCCCTCATATATTGCCATACAATGTGCCACCAAGAGTGAGATTTTGCAGAAGTTATGTGGCAGATAGGTTGTATTCATGAGGACAACCTCATTGGAAGGGGTAAGGGAACATTTTTCCCAAATTATATAGTGGTGTTTGATTTTGTATTTTCAAAGGGGGGATGGACACATTTTGATAATTTCTTTGATGATTACCATTTGAGGTGTGGACCAAAGCGGCAACATGATCCTGAGGGTTAATTAAATTTTTTGAGTTAATTAAATTTTTTGAGTTAATTAAAAATTTAGAGTTAATTACAAATTTAGAGTTAATCTTTTATATAGCAGCATCGACCCATGCTCTCACAACATTGTTGGCTCAAGAAGATGAAACTGGTAAAGAACATCTTGTTTATTACATTAGCTAAACTTTGATTGATTATGAGACATGATATACGATAGTAGAAAAATAATGTTTGTATCTTGTATTAGCTACCAGTAAATTGAGACATTACCTATTGAATGTTGAAATACATGTGATGACAAAAATTGATCCTTTAAAACACCTTTTCGCTAAAACAGATTTATCGAGATGCATAGCTAGTTGGGTTATGTTGTTAACTGAGTTTGACCTTAAGTTTGTCTTGAAAAAGGAAATTAAAGGACAAACCTTGACCGACCAATTATTTGACACTCCCTCTCCCCTAGTGTTACCTAATATTGATTTTTCACTGATGATAATGTGTTGACAATTGAAACTAATACATGAGAGCCATATTTTGATGGCTCTAATGTAGAACTAGCTCTGATGCAAGGGTTATACTAATCCCAAATGCAGGAAAACCCATTCCCTTATCTTATCGCTTAAAATTCTTATGAATAAACAACACAACAGAGTATGAAGCATTAATTGCTAGATTACACACCGCTTTAACTATGGGAGTTCAAAGTATTAATATATTCAATGATTCACAATTAAACATTAAGCAAATAAATAGATCATATCAAGCAAAGCATGATAAATTATCAAAATCTAAGGATCTCACAATGACTATGTTAAACACATTTGATTCATATACAATTGATAACATCCCATGAAAAGATAATCGACATGTGGATGTAATGGCAAGTGTGGCTTCCCTTATCTCTCCTCAAGATCATTCAAAATATTTCACATTTATTGTCCATGCAATTACAAAACCATGAATAAAATATAAGGTTGAAGAAGTGTTATCAACCACCTCAGAAAGCTCTAGTGAATGGTATACACCAATATTCAAATATTTGAAAGAAGGTATCTTTCCTGCGTAGACAACTAAGAATATTCAATCTCTCCTTCAAAAACTCACGTGTAGATATATAATCCTTTTTGACGTGTTGTATAGAAGGTCCTTTGATGGTCTTTTGCTTAGATTCCTTAAACAAACCAAAATCCCCATAGCACTTGCAAAAGCTCATGCGGATGCTTGTGGAGGCCATTTTGGAGGTAGATCATTAGTTCAAAAGATAATTTGCATAGGATACTATTCGAGACATATGGAACAAGATTTCTTTGAATATGCTAAGCAATATCATAAATGTCAAGAAAATAGCAATTTGATTCATGCTCCTGCTTCTGAGCTTGGTGCCCAAGTTCCTATTTGGCCATTCTCGGCATGGGGTCTAGATCTTATTGGAAAAATATCACCACCTTCTTCCGCTAGACATACATTCATAATTACTGCAACAAATTATTTCATGAAATGGGTAGAAATCATTCCCCTTTGTTCAACAATAGTCGATGTAATATTCCATTTCATACTAGAATACATTATTTCTCGCTTTGGACTCCCTTCTGCATTAGTTTTGGACAATGGGATACCATTTAAGAACAATGATGTGAAGAATTTCTTGGAAATGTTTAATATCCAACTTCATTTTTCAACACCCTACTATCTACAATCTAATGGTCAAGTTGAATCAACTAATAAAATCCTTGAGAAAATCTTAAGGAATATAGTAAGAAAACATAATAAGGATTGGCACATGTAGTTGACATATGTGTTATGGGCTTATGATACTAGTATAAAATACTCCTTATAACCTTTTCTATGGTATCGAGGCGATAATGCCCTTGGAGTTAGAGATCCCTTCATTAAGGATTGCTCTTCAAGGACTTATTGATGACAATAATTATAAAGAGAAATAATTGCATTAGCTTTAAATGCTTGATGAACAACGCATTAATGCTCTTGAGCATCTCCAAGCTTACTCTAAACAAATACAATGTAGATACAATGATCACATCATCCCTCATTCATTTACTAAAGGTGATTTGGTGTTATTTGAAAATCAACATAATGTCAATGCTGCCCTAATTGAAAAAGGAAAATTCAGCCTTAATTGGATAAGACCTTACATAATTGATGAAAGTTATGGATCCAGAGCATACATGTTAACAAAAATAGATGGTACACCTCTTAAAGAGCCTATTAATGCCACACATTTGCACTGGTATTATGTCTAATCTTCCTTCTTGAATAGTGTGAATGATAAAGTAATGATGTTAGAGTTAGTAGATAGTATGCTATTTCTCTCGCATTGCTTCATTCTTGACAAACAATCATTTGTGTGTCTTGAATACTAAATTAATTATGCAAATTAGTTTTGGGTTATTACTTTAGGTTTCATACTATTCAAGTTAATCTTGTATTTTGTGTTAGATTAGATCCTTATATGCATTTAATGTTCTACAATTAGATCATAAACTTACATTTAATTTAACATAACATACTCAATCATAATGTTGCATCTAAAAGAAAACTAAGATAATTTTAATTAGATCACATTAAACAAGTTAGATCATGGAGACATTTATTAAATATTCTTACAAAGATTATTTCATAAATCGCATTGCCATCTAACTAAAACACATAAACATAAACAATAAAATATAGATGCTCATATATATATATATCAATTTTTTTTTAAGTAAATGTCATCAAATATACAATGCTACTATGGCCTATGGCTCGTAGATCCCTCGGGACCTAGTGATCACATTCGTCGAGAGATGGTAGTACGTGATCATGAACTAATAATAGAATCCAGTGCATCATGTAGGACCCATGCTTGTCCAACAGTCGTAGCCTCTCATACAATGGCCTCCATGCGCTCTCAGTCTATGTGGTCCCTCTCTTCATGTAGTATAGAAACCTGTCCATGAAGTCTCTTGAACTCCACTAGATCTCAAGATGATTGAAGATCATCATATGTAGTCTACAATGTTGATAGATCACCCTCGACTAAATCAACACACTTGGTAGAACCCTCATATGTTGCTCTCAACCTCACATAAAGCTCAAACAACTTTGGATGTTGCTCCATGATGGGTGGGGCATGTATTCTATGTCAATAGCCTCATCTATGATTGAAGGAGGTACTATCTCTATGGCATCTAGTCAATAGAGATCCTACAACTCTCTCACAGACCCTACAAGATAGAAATCATAAAGATAATCAGTACACATCATGATATATATATATATATATATATATAAATAAAACTATGAACATGAGCATAATTATAAAAGCATAAGTATAATCATAAATAATGTGTCATCGCCTAGTTCTCCAGCCTGCTATGTAAAAACAACCTCATCCTGTGTAGGAGGTATAAAAGATGTGTTAGCCTCTCCATGCTCATAAGTGTGTGGCACATGTTGTGGTTGCTGACTGTGATCTGGTAACCTGGGTAGGAATTGAATCTCTCCACTCGTGGGCAACTAGACCCTCATTTGTTGTATCATTTCCCTCACTCATCAATTGGCCCTTGTCCTCATCATCCTCCTTGTCCTCCTCATAGTATAGGCCATCCTCCTCATCGTAATCCTCCTCCACCTCATCCACAAATAGGTCTATAGCCCTAACCCCTACTCCCTCACTTGTATCCTCTTCATCATCCCTATGATCTGGAAGAGGCCCCATAAAGCCTATAGGTTGATCCATAGGAAATATTAGAGTTGGTCATGTTGCGGTCCACCACTACTCATAGGCATCTATAGTACCCATGTCATCAATGTTAGAGACTGGGGGCATATCGAGATCCTCATCATTAGAATCACTAGAGACAACATCATCCAATGTGAGTTGTATCATATCCCCAGGCCTACGGGCACTCCGCATTGATTTCCTATAAAATGGTCATGCCACTGGTAGCACCTATACCTTTTTGAATTGCCTCATGACATGATCGTAGTAGAATGGTCTCACAAAGTAGTCATGTCTCACCAGTAGAAATTTATCCCTCTATACTCTCTTCAACTGGTGAGTCTCATCTAGCCACTGCGGTATCAACTAGTAAGGTCTCCATAAGATCTCCTCTTGATCTAGATGATCAAATATGACTCTAGAATTGAAAATATCCATACTTCCATGCTCATCTTAGTGGATAACTAAAAGAGCGTGGGTATCCTAGGGAACATACATCTAACGAAATATTGTCCGCCTGGTACATGTGACATGGTCCAGTCACCAAACCTGTAGTAGTATACAATGAACCATGCTATCCACCTCATGGTAAGTGAACTGTCCTAAATCATAGTAGAGATTTTCCAATATGTTGCGACCCCACGCATAGGTGGTCCTATGATGCTATATCTCTCATATCATGTGCACTAGTCCTCCATCTAGGTGTGCTCCCCGACCATTTGGGACTAGTACTAATACTACGGTGAAAATTATAATCCACCTCAAAAGTGGTGATCATGCGTAGAGTAGCCACTACAGCTCAATACGTGGCCCCATAATCTCCTCCCAAATCATACCTCCAAGACAACACTGGATATTTGATCTCATCTCCCTGTATGAAAGGTCCTCTACAAAATGTATAGTCTCACCTCAAACAAGAACTTGAAGAATGCGATGAACATCCTCTAGAGTGATGGTCATCTTGCTAGTAGGTAGATGAAAGGTGCAGGTATCTGCACCCCACTTCTCTGCTAATTCCATCAACATGGCATTGTGATATCTCACGGGAGGCATGAGATACGCCTAGTATAGCCCTATATCCCATAGTGTCTCTATGTCCTCCTTTGATAATGTTGCGACTAGGTCTCGTAGGCGACAAAACAACCTACCACCAAGACGTTGTCACAATCGAGGAGGAATCTAATACAAAAGAAAAAATATCACCTATAAGCATTATAAAATCTAAAATCTATACATCAATAGTAAAAAAGTGTGCTAAAGTTACTCTAGGGTACTTTTCTAAGGGTCCTAGACACTTTATTCCTTTTTTAGGACACTTTGCAAAAATGTGGGACACCTTGTGAAAAAGTGGGACACTTAACAAAAAAGGGGACACTTTGCAAAAAAAAGGGGCATTGTGAATTTTTCTTCTAGGGTCCTAAATCTATCTAGAAATGCGTAAAATATAAAATAAATGTATAAAAACAAAGCTAAGGTCAAGAAGAATCTAGTCACTGTATGCTGCAAATCACCCTATGCCACGTCCTCACGTATGCTCTTAAGTCTCAGAGGCATGTAAGGTTGTACGCTCAACATTGTCACTTGTTCTCCACCAAAATCAAACTACAAAATGGTACAAAAAGACAAAATTATTACAAATTACTTCACCTTTTACTCATATACTTTCAAATTAGGTCATTTACATATTAGGGTTAAAAGTTTTTTATCATTCAAACTAGCATATTGGGAGCTAGAGAAATCCTTTTTTCAATACCGTTTGTTGCATTGGATTTGTAATTCCACTCCCGGTCTCATAAAATGTCTATCACTATGTGCTATGGTACTTGGAAATACACTATGATACGACTTATGCAATTCGATGTAGTTAGTCTGCTACCTTGATTTCACCTCCATAAAGCAAGTGAAATCAAGGGGGAGGGGGCATACATCTACCCTCAAATTTTATTTCTAGAAGAAGTTAGATAAGACGATTTTTGAATGACTAACGAATTGGTTTTGCAAGATGTGATTCCTAACACTGTGGTTTTGCAAATAGCTACAATGTGGGCTTCATTCTCCCATGTGTTTACAAATGCATCCATATGAGTATCCTTTTATGAGATAAAGTTTACTGTTCAAATTCCTTTAGCTTGCATATGCATGTAGTCTCATATGGGTGCTGAAGTGGGGGATAAATGTAGTGTAGAAAATTGTACTCCCTTCTTGGAGATGGTATAATTTCACACTTAGTTTGGACCTATTTTAGTACCTTTGCATTCATATAGTTTAAATCATCATTAATAGGCCACTAAGACCCTTTATTTTGAATCTCGAGGCTTATTTCGATTGAAATCTTGAAAAAAAATCAACAAATGCATTTAATTTTCTAACACCAAGCGACATTTTCTCACCTCGAAAAGCTAGGGTGGGACTCATACACCACCTTGGGCGTATGATTCCCCCTAGGTGGGATCCATACACCACCTTGGGCGTATGAGTCCCATGTGGCCCCTTTTTAGGGTTTGAGTGGGAAATTAAGGTTTTTAATCCAAATTTCTAGCTAATGTCGGTATTTGGGATCTAATAAATGGTAAATTAGATGAGATTCCTATAAAACTAAGGTTTCAAATCATTATTTCATCTATCTAGCAAAAATTTCACCTAAGTAATCCTAATATTTTCAAGCAAGAGCCCTCAAGAGATAATGTTAAGCTCACTTTCATTCAAGATCCAACATTGTCAAGGATTGATGATGGTTGCCTATGGAGGATCATGATGGATTCTAGGTTGGGGAGATGCAACTAGCCATTGAACCAAGCATAATGACTTGTTACCTAAGTGATTCCATCTTCCATTATCATTCTATTTTCTACCTAAAGGAAGGTACATGCATTATTGTGGCTTATTAGGGTAATTAGACATCTCCCAAAGTCAGTCATCCTCTTTATGTTTCATTCATGCATCCTATTCTAGCACATTAGAGTAGGATTTCATTGCACTTTATATCTCTTAATTTTGGATACACTTAAGATTGTGACTCTTAAACACATTCACTTTCAAGATATATTCTTTCTATTAAGGTTTTATTACTAAACTAGGGGTTTGACCAAGGCAAACCCCACATAAGAAAATCAACAAAACATTTTGTTTTGAAAATTTTTAGCAGGTTCGGATCTAGAAGTGAAGTTTGGAAAACATAGGAAGGAAATGCAGAGATAGGAGAATGTACATTTAGATCTTGACTTTCTGAAAAGTCAGAGTAGGACTAAATCGCCACTTATGGCATATGAGTCCTGGTATAATACATTTTCCATATTTCTGTAGATTCAAACTTGTCAGTGTGAAATTCTAGTTTCTACCTAGAAACCCTAAACTAGGACTAAATCGCCCAGACTGGCGTATGAGTCCTAGTGTGCATCACAAGTCATAATTTTAGGATTGCAGACCTTATTTAGTGCTTCTTCAAATTTCCAGGTTTCCCTATATTCATTCTCAGTTTATTATTATGAATTCAAGTTCCATTTCCTAGGTTACATTGTTAGATTTGCATATCATTTGCATTTCCTTCTTTCGAAGCCTTTGCTTAGTGGTGAACCCCCTCTTTTGTTTAATCAGACCCAAGAAAACCATCCTAACCCTAGTCTATTCCTCAATCAGGTAACTTGGTTGAGGGATCTTGGTTTCCTTTAATGAACTAGAGTGAAATAGGTCCCCTACCATTTTTGTGTTCTATCTCCCAAAAGGTGGAGCCCCTATTTCATTGTGTTCACTAGATCATTATAAGGGGAGGGTGGACAAGCCTACAAGGGTGGAATATCAAGGGGGCTACCCTCTGACCCTCTTGCAACAAGAGCCAAGGAAGAAGGCCCTTTGAGGTCTTCTCCACTTAGTTCATGTGAGGTAAATGTCAACGATCTCACAAAGATAGCCGACAGAGCTGAGACATCGTCTATGGAGTTGAACATGCACTTACAAGAGTTCCATGTGTCAACTCAATGGGTGATGGAGGAGGTGCCCAAGATCCATTGCTAGCCTCATCAAATGATTTAGGAGTAGTGATGAAATTTTGGGATGTTGGGGCTGCCTCTGTCACTAGGACGGTGCAAACCAATGCATAGCCAACCTCTAAAGAAGGTGAACACTTCTTTTGACCCCCATTGGAAATGGGGTCATCCTCCAACTTTCAATTAATTGGAGGATGGGAGATCCCCATGGATGAAGTAGAGGGAAAGGAGGAAGAGGAGAAAACCATGAAAGACACCACTGAGGATTCAACATGTCCACATCTTTTGAAATAGGTGGGATGTCCAAAAGGGACATCAAAAGGGAGGCTCAGTTGAAGCAGCAATGAATACCTGCATCCTCTTGGGGTGAGGATAATTCATGCTCATAGGGGGAGCTGGAAGCAAGATTGAGGTAGAGGGAATTGAATTAGAAGGGGCAGAAGGGGAGGACACAATAGAGGACACCAAAGCTAAAGTTTTTGGTTCCCATTCCTTCTTCTTCAAGGCAGCCTGCTCAGTGGCTAGAGCCTTCCTCCAATGCTTGCGCTCATGTGCAAGAAATTTTCTATGGCTCTGGGAACTAGAGGCTACAAATTGAGGAGTGGAAATCTCCTATTCAACCATCAGAGTATCCAGCATATATTTTTTTGGTGGAGGGAGTGAATCCTAGACAAGAACAGGAGGAAGAGATGGAGAGGAAGATGCGACAATAGACGGAGGAGAAAACTCGACCACCTCATCAGTGGGCCTCTTCCCATTCACAACTTTAGAGGTAGGAGTAGTAGGAGGCCACAGAGGTCGAGACACAAAAGATACTCCTTGGGAACACTTCCCCTTATCGTACAGAATGGGCCGAGGCACCATGGATAAGATAGGAAGTTCAAACGACTGACTCTTGGCCTTCCGCCAAGCGGGCACCATTGGACTTCCTAAGATATGCACAGGGGTGGATGTCGATGGTGCCACAATGGGGTGAGAGGAAGCAACAAGTGGGATTGTAGAGGAAGAAGAAGAAGATCTCTAAGCAGACTTCTCCTCCTCCTTTTTTTGAGTGGCAAGGGTAGCCTTATGCTATGTTATCATGGAAGCTTTAACTGATATGGCATAGGGATAAAGAGGGTAAGTCACCTTTGGTGTTTTTCCCCCATTCTTGTACTTCACATAAGTTTGATACAAAAGGTTTGTCCTGAGAGGGAGCAGACCAACAGGGGCAGGCTAGAAGTGATCAAGTGAGTAGCCCCCATACACAATCATCGATTTGTAACTGGTGTTATGGGCTACATGCACAGAACCCTCATGGGAGAACTTCAAGAACTTTTAGATTATTGAGGGAATTACATTCATGGAAACTAGAAAGGGAATGCCTAGTTTCACTCTAAATAATTCAGACCTCAGGATGATATCAAAGAGTGCATTCACATTCCTGGGCCCAACCAGGACTCACAAGGTGATAGAACTGATGGGAGGGATGGAAATCCCATCATGTGTATGTATAGTTCCTTTAGATTCATCATATCCATCCTTATGCAAAAAGTTTATCAACATGATCTTTGTGATGACATTCACTTGGCATGTAGGGTCAATAAGAACACCAGTTACAGTATTCCTATTGATACGTGTGGGAATGTACAAAAGAGATGGATCTCTATTAGCATTCATTAGAAAATTCTATGAGGTAAATGTTATAGTAGGAGATCTGCTCATAGTTTGCACAGATAGGATGGGTAGATGTAGGAAGGAAGCTAAATTTACATACACTAGACAAAACTTTTGTAGAATCCCTTAAGGGTTTCACAATTAGACAATGACGTACTCAAGGTTTCACTTTGCAACACTTAGGGATCCTTCTAGCTACACCGCTAGGGGTCATAGGTTGGGTTGCAAGGCTAAACACCCTATAACGCATTCACCCACAATTCTCCTAGAATATGAGGGAAGATTCTTTCGGCACTTCCAAATAGAAATAGAATGGTTCACATTGGGTTCACCAAAATGTAGAGGGAGATTGACTGTTCGGGACCCTAGGTCACGAGAGGGTCTAGAACAATCAGCTGCCCTGATCTATCTCACTCTAAGGATTTTTCAAGGTAGCTTTTAATATTTTAGGAGGGTGAAAAGGAAGGGAAATTGATCTACCACTATCCTTCTATTAATCCATGAGGTTTAGGGAACTAAGTGAGCAAATTCCTGAGCCAAAACTGTGACCTAGGCAACTCTCTACCAAAGGACCCTAGTGTAGAAGATGGATGATAGTGCGACAAATGAGAATCCTAGTTGAGCGTTGGAATTCGTATAGATAGAAAGTACGTAGGACAACTAAGACTAGTGGAGAATTAACTAAATACCTAATAAAAATAGTAATGACAAAAAGCGGGAAATAACTAAACTACTAAAAGTAAGAAGAGGAATACTTTAACTTAGGAAATGAAATTTGATGAGAATAAAGGTGGTAGAAAGGCAACTCACAAGTGG
This sequence comes from Sequoia sempervirens, assembly GCA_007258455.2. Lineage (NCBI taxonomy): Eukaryota > Viridiplantae > Streptophyta > Pinopsida > Cupressales > Cupressaceae > Sequoia > Sequoia sempervirens. The sequence continues at coordinate 718,902,004 of VDFB02271358.1, read as the reverse complement.
TCCAGCCTCCCACAAGCTCCACACGAATGTGAATGCTTACAAACAACAAAATGGGGAAAAAAGTTGGGGTTTTTTTGGGGCTTGTCATAGTCACACCCCTATTTCAGTGTTCCCACCTCCATAGATAGCCAAAATGGCCACAATATAGAAAATATGATAAATAAAGTACTACCAAGCAATGACAACAACAAATATGCTATGTAATCAAATGATAATGCTAAATGAAAATGGATGCACCTCCCAAACAAGGCGCCCTCGAGCACGTGAAGGGAGATTTGAGTTTGCAAGCTTGTATGTACCACCATTGTTGCAACAACATGAGAGGAAAAACCAATAGAGTAACACCTTGGAGCTTCAACAATGGAGAATGCTATGAAAATGAAGTGCCTAATGCTCAAGCAATGTGTAGAATGGTGTAGAAGATCGAAGCGAGATTGAAGAGGGTTGAATGAATGGAAAAGGATAATGTTTTGAGATGAATAGAAGCCCAAAAGAGCCGTTCGACGTTAGTCAAGGGCACTGGGGTGTTACTCTTTGTTGTAGAAGTATAACGCCTCTACAAATTCTAGAGGTGGAAATCCTGTCAAGATGGCAGCATGTTGCACATACATTTGTGTGTCGTGCTAGCATCCCCAACAAAAATTCCCCAACCAACACTATAGACAGCTACCAAGTGGTTGGAAGCAGAATAGATGAAGTGGAAAAGCATCATTGGGTTTAATTTTTCTAAGGTGAAGGGTGTAAATGGGGAATTTGCAAAGGGTGCAAATTCACTCCATTACAAGACACTATATTATTTTTGTGCATATGTAAAGATCATGGAATGGGTGAAATGTGATGCCCATGTGGGGAGTTGGAGGAACCTGAGAATGGAATACTCTCCTAGACACTTGAAAATATTTGTTATAGAGGAGAAAAATGTGGTAGGTTACATTGTTAGGTATCATTGAACACTTGACATTTGCGTAAAGTATTGTAGGAGAAATATATGATGGTGAGTTATGTTGTAAGATAATAGATTTGGATTTATATGTTTGAGTGACCAAATGGGGCATTTTATTTTATCATAATTTTATCTTATACATGGGAAGATCAATCTATTTTTACTTTTGTGGTTTGTCTCAATCTTATCTAGAATGAGATACCATTTTTAGAGGAAAAAATATTGAACCTTTTAGAAAGATTCTTGTAACTCTTGGACATGTGTTATGAAGTCTCTTTGTGTGTTGATCACTTATCTCATGGTCTTGAGCTAATGGTTTTGTAATACCACTTCGTGGGCTTGTGCCTTGTTTGGTATATAAAATCCAACACATAGTCCAGTGCTATGAGAGAATAGTAGGTGAATGTAGGATTGTTATATTTTCTACATAATTAAATATTGTTGATCTCTTGTTGATCTTGGTTGTGACATTTTATTATGATTGTGATGTTGGACTCATCTTAAGTTGAAGAGCATGCTATTTCAATTTGACATTTTCTCTTATAGAGAAAGGATAAATTATCACTATATTATGAATATGCTTTGATGTTAATATGATGAATGATATTTTAGAGGATGGATTTTTTTTACCCATAAAAAATTTCTCACCTAATATTGATCTCTTTAATTTTATAAGAGGTACTTTCATTTTTCTCTTTTCCTTTCTCCATTCTAATTCTTTTTCTAAATATTATTAGAAACTATTATACTACTAATTTTTTATATATATATAAACTTTACTAATACTCTTACTATAATATTAATTAAAAATCTCTCTTATCTCCCCCAAAAAATCGCATTATAAAACATATAACTCAAATTCTATTTAAAAAATACTAATAATTTATAATAAAACATTACATACTTCCACATCCACACTCTTCAAATTCTTCTCAATCCAATTTTCTTAAGTTTTATTTATTTGTATATAAAAGTGTAGACATCCAAATTTGGACACTTAATTTATCCAAATTTACCACTTTTCATCTAAACATCCTATTATCTGAGTTAATTAAGTACTATTACCATTATTTAATTAGTATATTTAATTATGCCAAATCCCTAAGGTATTTATTTAATAATTAAACACCTTACCCTCATTAATCCCCTTTTCATCAAATAAATTAAATAAATATTATATTTATTTAATTCCTCACATGTCATTTTTATTTAATCCTAATCCATCTCTTAATCTCTTCATTAAGGATGTACACATGCCTAATCCTTAATTAAGATGTGTCACATCCTCCAACTTTTGCAAGTTGGCTTCTAATCCTCATTAACCCCTAATTATCCTCTAATTACTAATTAGTCAAACCTAATTAGTACCTTGATCAACTCTTCCCATCCCCCAAGGAATTTTTAATTCCTTTTTATTCACCCTAGGCTCCTCTCTTCCCCATGTGAATTTTTAATTCACATTTTATTCTTTCTAGAATCCCCTTTTCCCATGCATCTTCTAGAACGTTTGACTTGTCACATCAAGTCATATGTGACAAATTCCCACCTTTTGGGAACTTTGTCTTATCCACTAGATTCTTCCAATCATTGTGAATTTTTAATTCACTTTTATTCTCCCAAAGCTTTCCCCTTCCCCATGTGATCACTAAAAGGTCACATCAAAGTACTTGGAAGGTACTTGTCCTTCCTCCACCTCATGTACCTTTTGGCCACCTCACTTACACCTCATCTCCTCTTAGCCACTTCACCATCCACATGTCAAGATGTGAGGGCTTGTGAATTCTCAACCCACCATAGCCCTCCATCTTGACCTTGTTGGATGAATCTCAACCGTTGAATTCTCTAGAGAATTCAAACTCTTCTATAAATACCCCCTCCTCAAAGACATTTCCAACACTTAGCCATTTTGCAACATGCTGCCATTTTGTGCACTCATTTAGCCATCAATTTCATCCATTTTTATTTGCATCCAAGCACATAGTAAAATCCTCCATTTAGCCACATCAAGAGCCATCAGGGAGCATATAAATCAATCCATATCAAGGGCCAACCAAGGAGTTTTAGCTGCAAGAAGGAAGGTATAACCACTTATCTTCATTTAATATTTTCCTCTTTGCATTTTCAAATTCCTTAGGCTAATCATGAGGTGTTTCATTATGTTTTGCATTGCATTTTAGTGGTTTAGAATAGGTTAAACATTTTGGTATCACAAAAAGTATAATTGATTTTCATGGTTTATGATAGGATTTTGACTTATGAAGGGATTTTGTTGGGCCCTCACTAAAGAAACATGAATTGAATACACAAGAACAATCAAATAGGTAACAGTCTTGCAAACAAGAAAAATGGCTAGAAAGCCTAAAAAGAAATAAAAACTAAACCAACATGGGCACCAAGCAAATGCTTGATCTAGAAAGCTAAGACAATCCTTTCTTTCTATGAGATTGGGGGATAATTTAATGAAAAAACATTTTCCACTAGGTAGGCTAGTTTTCCTTAGAAACAAGAGTCCAACCATCTAAACAATCCTCATCAATACTTTCCACTAAACTCGACATGGATGCAATAGAATTTTTGGGAGAAGGGGACAAGATTGTACCCTGAGAAGTTCAAGATCACAGAGCTGGTGGATCCATCCCCCCAAGACTATTGAACCCCCACTCGAGGAGAGTCGCCACTAGAACATGACACAATTTCTGAATTGATAGAGATAAATCTCCCTAAAGAATTATCAATTGCATTCAAACTAGAAGAAATCCAAAACTGAAGTGGGAGATTCAACAGTCGAATTCAAATAAGGACAAATACAAAGGTTTCTGAAGTGGGCGAGCATGGTCAAGCCCCATTTCCAAGGACCATTACTCAAGAAGACTATCAATCATCTTCTGAGCCATGAAGTGCAACAAATTCCCCCCCCTTAAGTATAGAGAATCATATCCGTTGACAAAAATAGCTTCCAATATTTGTACACCCAAACATGAACTCTACTAGGCTCATCCAAAGATACATAAATTAACAAGCTAAGTATCACTCACGGTACAATTTTTTTCATCTACTTTAGAACCCAAAAACCCCAATGGGATGCTATCTGATTTACAAAAATTTGTGGCAGAGATCAAGCCATGCGCCTCATGGATAATTTATACTTTGAAAGCATGTCAAATCTAGGTATATTTAGGCAAAGGGATAAGGTCAAACTCCATGTAAAATCATATTCTAGGAAAAGGGGTAGACCTAAATTGCTTGAAAGAAACATAGATTGAATTCCAAGTCTCTTTAGCTCTAATACAAAACTAGAAGAGATCCTTGTAGAATTCCATATGACCATAGAATAAACATCAAAGATTGGAAATATCCATATGTGTTAAACGAACTTCTAGTGGGAAGCCCTAGTATAAAATTTACAAAGAAAAGTGGGCTAATTTAGGTTCCAAAATTGTTGACCAAATTGTTGCAAGTATGCTACAAATGTTGTCATTGATGTCAAAAGTTGGTCATTGATGTCAATAGTATGGAGATTGTTGGAGACTGTTGGTGTTGCACTATGTTATCTATATTATGGTTTGATGTCAACCTCTAGTGTAGTCACATTATGTGGTCATGTTGAGAAGTGTTTGCAGTATTAAGAAAGTATTGTAGATAAGTTGAAAAGATGTTTGTAGTGTTGCCGAAGCAACTGGTTCACTTGGCTTCCAGATGCTTTTGAGAAATTTGAATAAAAGAGTGTGTAGTGTGATAGAGGTGTGTTCGGTGTTGCACTCCACATTTTTTCATGCTTGAAGATATTCTTGTGCGGTTTGGATGTGATGATCAAAGGTGTTCAAAGGTGTTATATCCAAATTTCTAGGTTCAAGATCATGCTATAAAGGAAGTTGTGTTTGACAGTGTGTTTGTCTGTGAAGAAGGTTGTCTAAGAGAAATGAGATTGCTCCACATTTCTCTATGTTGGTGTTTCTTATCTTGGAGATTTTTTAACATTCTTATATTGTCAGTATTTATCTTCCCTTGAGTTTCTAGTGTTGATTTGCTCCACAAGTTTAATTTTTATGTTGGAGTTTAGTGGTAGTGCATCCTAATGCACAAGATGAAAATATTATTTTTTTTACATGGTTGGGGTAGTAGTGTCGAATATTCTGATGATGTGGAATATTTTGGAATATTGTGAAGTGTTGATATGTAGTTTGCATGGTGTTTTCAAACCTAGAGAGGTGTATATGTGGTTGATTGTTAGTGTTAGTGTAGGTTTGGCCGACCTGGCATGCTAGCACTAATTGTGGAGGTTGCTTGTTGTTTGTGAAAGTGTGGTGATGTGTGTCAATGTAGATTTGGGTCCTATTTAACTCTTGATGTGGTTTACCTTCCCTTATTTCCATCATGGAGTTGCTGACCTATTTTGATGTTACATATTTGAGGTGCATACGTTTCATTGAGGCTAACCTTAAGGAATTATTTGAGGTCGTGAATGGTATAAATGCAAGGTGGAGTTTGTGTTTAGGAGTGTTATAAGTGTGAGAAGTGAATTTGATCAAGCGTGGTGATCTAAGTGTGAGCTTAATTCCTATGACTCTAGATGTAGTGAGCAAAATGTGTCTACATTTTCAACATACTTGAAGTTGTTGGAGATAGTGAGTTGAAGGTTGTGGATGGCATAGAGTTGCAGTGATGAATCTTCCTATTGCTCTGAGATAGTGAATCTCTCTATAATAGTTTCCTTCTTTCTTCATTCTTCCAAAGAGTAAGTCCTTTTGGGTAGTGATCCCTTCTTCTATTTTGGGCAGTGAGCCCTCTAGTAGTGAGCCTATTGTATTTGGTGTTGTTATTCATATATATGTGAGCTAATCCTCACCATAGTATTTTTTTGCATTGTGTTTTCCACTTAAATATGGTGTTCTATTATGTATGGTGGTGTTTGCATTGTTGTTTCATATGTTTACTTTCTACTAATGCATAATGAGGGTTTAAATGTTTGATAAGGGTTTGAAAGTTAATGAGGGGTTGAATGTTTTAATATACAACCAACCCCATCTCAATTGTCATGTGCATCTAACAATTGGTATAAAAGTTGTGTTTCCTTGGAGGAAGCTTAATCGCTTGAGGTAGATCCAGATGGTGCATAGGCAAGGTTTCAAAGCTCCTATGTTTGATGAAACAAATTATATTTACTAGAAAGCCAAGATGGAATCCTTTCTGGTCTCTCTTGGATTTGGAGTATGGAAATCAATTGAAAAAGGATATACTATGCCTGCTAATGGTTCAACGAGTGATGATGAGATCAAGGATTATGAGAACAATGGTAAAGCAAGAAATGTTATCTTGAGTGGTCTCTCTGATTCTAAACTTGGAAAGGTGATAAGTTTGAAATCTACAAAATATGCCAAGAAAAATTTGGAGAGCATTTATGAAAGATATGATAAGGTCAAGAAAGCAAAGAAAGCAAATATGTAGAACTACAAAGATAAATTTGAAATCTTAAGGATCTCCGAAGATGAAAATATTACAACCTACTTGCTCAGAGTGGATGAAGTTGTCAATGCCATAAATGGTCTCAGTGGTAAGATGGAAGAAAGCAAAGTTGTGAGAAAGGTATTAAGAACTCTTCCTAGATATATAGTTCTAAAGTGTCTGCTATTGACGAAGCTCATAATTTAAATCAATATTCTATAGATCAAATGTTTGGTGCTTTAATTTCTTATGAATTGGGAGAATTTGGTCAAGATGCTACAAAGAAAGAAACTACCTTTAAAGTCTACAAGGCAGAGAAGGATGATGAAATATATTTGGATGATTTTGATGAGGTGGAAGCAAATTTTGGAAGGAGGTTGAAAAAGGGCACTGGAAAATACAGTGGTAAGTTACCCTTTAAATTTTTTAATTGTGGAAAGATAGGTCATTATGCTTCTAAATGTCCAATCAATGTTGCAAATGACAAACAAAAGGATCATAAAGGTAAAACTATAAGGAAGAGTTATTATATTGAAAAATACAATGGTGTATCTAATGAGGAGGAATCAAACTATCTTGATGATGACAATGATGAATTCTTTCCCATGGCTCTAAATGTTGGAGCTCATTCTACTAATCATGAAAGATGTATGAAGGAAAGTGCTTCAAAAATATGTCACAACATTAAAGGAACTATGGTGACTGATTTTCATGCAAGAGAGGAGAGGAATTACTGAAAAATTGATAGTGAATGCTCAAATCATATGACAAGTGATAAGAGTAAGTTTTTTAAACTTCAAAAGTATGATGGTGGTCTTGTTATGTTTGGTGATGATACATCTACTAGGATATTTGGAAAAGGTTTAATTAGTTTTGAAGGAAAGCATCAAATAGATGATGCTCTTTATGTCAAGGGTCTTCAACATAATCTTCTTAGTGTAGGACAAATGTGTAGAAAAGGATACAATTTTGTGTTTTAGGATGATGGTTGTGAAATTAGGAAAAGGAATGCTCAAAATTTTGGTTGTTACAGGGAAAAATACAAAACGTAAAGTTTATTAGCTCAAAGGTAGTGGTGCTAGGTGCTTTATGTCTTAAATTAATGAAACTTGGCCATGGCATAAAAAAATGGATAACATCAATTTTGATAGCCTAGAAAAGATCAGTTCTACTGATGCTATGAGAGATCTGCCAAGAATCACAAAGCCTATTAATGCAATTTGAAAGGAATGCAAGTTTAGAAAGCAAACAAAGAAGAGGTTCAAGGCTAAAGAATATTCTACCACAGGTCCTTTGGAGTTGGTGCATATAGGACTATGTGGAACTACCAGAATAAGAAGTTCTCAAGGTGATGGGGATTTCATGTTATTAATTGATGATTATTCTAGAATGACTTGGGTGACATTTCTCAAAGAAAAACTAGAAGCCCTAGATAAGTTCAAAGATTTAAAATCTATAGTTGAGAATGAAATGAATTTGAAATCAAGTGCTTGAGGTCTGACAGAGGTGGTGAGTTCACCTCCAATGAGTTTAATAGTTTTTGTGAAGCTCATGGAATAAAGATATAGTTATCAACTCCTAGGACTCCTCGACAGAATGGAGCGGAAGAAAATTAGAATTCAAGAAGCTGCAAGGACTATGATGAAGGAAGCAAGTCTACTAGATTTCTATTAGAGAGAAGCAATTCATACCACAGTCTACATTCTTAACAGAGGTCAAGTAGGAGTGAACAATTCAAAAAATCCTTATGAGTTATGGTATGTTAATCCTCCTATTGTGAAATATTTCAAAGTGTTTGGAAGAAAATGCTATATCAAGAGAGATTAAGAAAAATTGGAAAGTTTGATGCAAGATTTGATGAAGTAATCTTCCTTGGATACTCAAAAAAGAGAAAATCTTACCAGTGCTATAATAAAAGGTTGAAGAAGATTGTTGAAAGCGCAAGTGTCAAAGTGGATGAAGAACCACATCAAAGTTTTATTTTGATAGAAGGATATGAATTTTATGAATCCCCTTGTAGTGAAGAAGAAAAAAAGGAAGAGACACAAAAAGAGATGACAGTTGAAGGGGAAGAAGCTTTAGAAAAGATACCTAAGACTCTTAAGTATGTGTAGAAGAATCACTTTGAAGATAAAATCATTGGAGATAAGAGAAAAGGTGTGTTGACAAGAAGAAACAATGCTATGATAGAGGAACATTTAAAATTTTGTTTACTTTCAAAGGTAGAACCTAAAATAGTGATTGATTGGAAAAAATTGAGAAGAATTAGACTTGGGAATTTGTCCCAAGACCTACAAATAAGAATAGGATAGGAACTAAGTGGGTTTTCAGGAACAAGTTGAATGAGGATGGAAAAGTCGTCAGAAATAATGGTAGACTTTTGTGTAAGGGCTACTCACAAGTGGAAGGAATAGATTTTGAAGAGACTTTTGCTCCAAAGGCATGGATGGAAGTCATTAGAATGTTTCTAGATTTTCTAGCACATAAAGACTTCAAGGTTTATCAAATGGATGTCAAGTCTACATTCTTGAATGGTGAGTTAGAAGAAGAGGTGTACATTGAACAACATAAAGGATTTCAGTTATCGAATGATGTTGATATGGTATGCACATTAAAGAAGGAATTGTATGGACTCAAACAAGCTCCTAGAGCTTGGTATGCAAGGTTGGATAAGTACTTGTTGCAACAAGGATTCAAAAAGCTATTGTAGATAGAAACCTTTACTTCAAGGTTGAGGGAGAATAAATAATGATTGTGGTAGTGTATGTTGATGACATTATCTTTTGAGGAAATGAAGGTATGTGTAATAATTTTATAGAAATGGTGCAAAAAGATTTTGAGATGTCAATGTGTGGGGAAATGAATTTATTCCTTGGGCTACAAACCAATCAATCAGAAAAAAAGGTATTTTTATTTCATATTCAAAGTATGTTAACAAAATGTTGAAGAAGTATAGAATGGAGTATTCTAAAACAATATGTACTCTTATGGTTACTGGTTGTAAGTTGAGCAAGAATGATGAATCTCCTAAGATGGATTAGAGCAAGTGTATAGATCAATGATTGGTGGAATGCTATACCTAATTGCTACTAGATCGGATATCATGTATGCAATATGTATTGTGATAATATTTCAAGAAGATCCCAAAGAGTCACATGTTGTAACAATTAAAAGGATATTTAGATACTTGAATGACACTCTGAACTTTGTTTTATGGTATCCTAGGGATATTGATTTCTCTTTGAGTGCATATACAGATGCAGTTTGGGCAGGTTGTATAGATGATAGAAGAAGTAAAAGTGGACATTCTTTTTTTCTTGGAAGTAGATTGGTTTCTTGGTTTTGTAAGAAGCAAGATTCAATGTCATTATCTACTGGAGAGGAAGAATATATTATAGCAGTATCATGTTGTACACAGGTGTTGTGGATGAAGAAGACATTGAAGGATCTATTAGAGTATCATATGATGAACCTATTTCTATCTTATGTGATAATACCAGTGCTATCAACATTTCAAAGAACTTGATGATGTATTCAAGAACAAAGCATATCTCTATCCAATATCACTTTCTAAGGGAGAAAGTTGCAAATAATGAGGTGAAGTTGGAGTATGTGCCTACGAAGGATCAAGTTGAAAATATTTTCAACAAGGCTCTTCATAAAGATACATTTGAGTATCTCTAGTAGAAGTTAGGGGTTACTGTCCCTCTTTTCAACTAGATGCATAAGTTGGTTCATCTATCTAGGTGAGTAATCAAGATACATTCTTGGTCCTGGACTAGTGATGAAGGCTACCTCTTAGGGAGAGTAGGTAGTAGTGTTCTTGTTTGGTATAGTTAGGGGGGGCATATCTTGTGCCCCTAAAGGGTCTAGAGAGTTGAAAAGTAAGAGTTGTGAAGAATGAGCAGTATAGTGTGTGTAGTAGTGGTAATTGTATGGAGAGGAATAAGCAGAAGAGATGTCAAAGGGAGAGTTTACATTTCCCTTTGCCATTGATGTCAAATGGGGAGAATGAATTATAAAAAATAGTGAGAGAGTACTTTCTGAAACTACTCCTTGAGAAAGGGGGAGATAATAGAAAAGGGGAGAGAATGCTATTTGAAGAATAGAGGATCAATGTGAGAGTGAAGTATAAGAGATGCCCCAATAAGGGGGAGTGTTGTTTGATGCAAAGTTGCCTTTGTTGTTGATGGTTTTCTAGAGGTGGTGTTTCCATCAATGACAAAGGGGGAGATTATTTCAAGTATGATGTAGATGTTGTCATTGATGTCAACAGTATGGAGATTGTTGGTGTTGTACTATGTTGTATGTATTATGGTTTGATGTCAACCTCTAGTGTAGTCATGTTATGTGGTCATGTTGAGAATTTTTTGTCATATTGAGAAAGTATTATAGATATATTGAAGAGATGTTTGTGGTGTTGTTGAAGTAGTTGGTTCACTTGGTTTCCAAGTGCTTTTGAGAAAAAATGAATAAAAGAGTGTGTAGTATCACAAAGGTGTATTTAGTGTTGTGCTCTACATTTATTCATGATTGAAGATATGATTTTCCAGTTTGGATGTGATGATCATAGGTGTTCATAGGTGTTATATCAATAGTTTCAAGTTTTGGATCATGCGGTAGAGGAAGTTATGTTTGATAGTGTGTTTTTCTATGAAGAAGGTTGTCTAGGAGAAATGAGATTGCTCTACATTTCTCCTTGTTGTTTCTTATCTTGTGGATTTAGGAACATGCTTATACTATGTATATTTATCCTCCCTTGGATTTTTTGGTTTTGACTTGCTTCACAAGTTTAGTTCTTATATGTTGGAGTTTAGTGGTAATGCATCTTGATGTGTATGATGAAAGTATTATTTGTTTTAGTTGGTTGCAATAGTAGTGTTGAATATTATGATGATGTTGAATATTCTAAAATGTTGTGAAGTGTTGATATGTGGTCTATGTGATGCTTTTGGACTTGGAGAGGCATATATGTGGTCGCTTGTTAGTGTTAGTGTAGGTTTTCCCAACCTAGCATGCTAGCACTAATTGTAGAGGTTGCTTTTTGTTTGTGGAAGCATGGTGATGCATGTAAATATAGATTTGGGTCCTAGTTAACCCTTGACGTGGTCTACCTTCACTTATTTCCACCACAGAGGTGTTTTGTGCTCACTTATTTTGGTGTTGCATGTTTGAGGTGCATACATTTCATTGAGGCCGAACTCAAGGATTTTTTTGAGATCATGAAAGGTATAAATGCAAGTTGGAGTTTGCATTGAGGTGTGTGACAAGTGTGAGATGTGAATTTGACCAAGTGTGGTGATCTGAATGCAAGATTAATTCCTATGACTCTAGATGCAATGAGGAGAATATTTCTACATTTTTAGCGTGCTTGAAGTTCTTGGAGGTAGTAAGCCAAAGGTTGTGGATGGCATAGAGTTGTAGTGGTGGATCTTCTTGTTGCTCTAATATAGTGAATCTCTTTGTAAAAATTTCCTTCTTTCTTCCTTCTTCCAAACAGTAAGTCATTTTGGGTAGTGAACCCTTGGCAATTAGCCCTTCTTCTCTTTTAGATAGTGCGCCCTTTGGAAGTGAGCCTATTGTATTTAGTATTGCTATTCATATATATGTGAGCTAATACTCACAATGATTTTTCCCTACTTAGGGTTTTCCATGTAAATCTGGTGTTTTATTGTGTATGTTGTTGTTTGCATTGCTATTTCATATGTTTACTTTTTGCTAATGCATAATGAGGGTTTAAATGTTTGATAAGTGTTTGGAAGGTAATGATGGATTGAATGTTTTAATGTACAACTGCTTCACCCACCTCTTAGTTGTCATGTGTATCTAACACAAATGCATTAGAATCTACGATGCTAAGTCCCAATATAGGATTAGAGATGCCATAAAATATTTAGTTAATCCACCATAGGAAGATGAGGGGACAACCACAATAGCATTTCAAGGCCTATAATTGTGAAAGGCGTATATAGGTACCATTTTCAATATTTCAATTAAGGATTGACATGATGTTTGAGATATTGAATGCTGTAATAAATCACTGATAAATCTACTCTTCAATTCTTTTGACAATAATATTTTCTCTTAGGATTAATCTCTCAAAAAACTAATTGAAAACCTCTAGTTGATTTGATAAAATAACTTTGTATTTATAGATATCTATCCGTAATTTCTTGAAAATTAAACATTACAAGCCAACATTGAAATTTTAATTTGGGATCATAAAAATACTACAAAAAAAATGTATTAAAAATACGTTCAAAGGCTTAGGGAGGACCCATTCATGCATGGGCGAATGGGCCCCAGTCACCTATTCCTAGAACACACATTGCTCAAGGTAAAGTGTTATGTGTTGGAATTGATTATTGTCGTGTTTTCCCTTAAAAAAATGTAATTTATTAGGCTTGTAGATGTAAAATAGGACTTATTAAGACATAATTAAGTCAAATTTAAATGAGGGGCCTAAACAAAGTGTGAAAATGTAAAGGAATACATTTTTCTACACTAAAATTATTATTCATGTATATAGTTTCAAGGTGTTTAAGAGTTGTTTTGGATCTCTTGAAGTTATAATGAAAATTCTAGTTTTTGGAAGATCTTATAAATTTTTAGACAGTCAAATTTCAATAATCAACATGCCAAATTTTAGTAATCAAGAGCTCAAACTTTAGTAATCAAGAAGTTGTATCATATTCCTCTCTCTCTCTCTCTATCTCACTCATTGTTTATCTATTATACTCTATACCTCTCTCTCTCAATATATCCATCCCTTTATCTAACTCTCTCCCCCTTGAGCTCAAGAACTACCTCTCTACCTGTCCATCCTTCTCTCTCTCTCTCTCTCTCTCTCTCTCTCTCTCTCTCTCTCTCTCTCCTTCCCTCTCTACTATCTCCCTCCATCCTTCCCTCTCTCCACACACACAGACACAGATATATATCTCCCTCTTTCTCTCACTCTGTTTTTCCCTCTCTCTCTCTCTCTCTCTCTCTCTCTCTCTCTCTCTCTCTCTCTCTCTCTCTCTCCTTCCCTCTCTACTCTTTATCTCAACTCTCGCTCCCTCCCTCCATTCTTACCTATAATTTTTGTATCCCCCTCTCTATGTCTCTCTCTTTGTCTCTTTGTCTCTATCTCTATCACTCTCTCTTTGTCTCTCTATCTTCGTCTCTTTGTCTTTCTATCTCTATCTTTGTCTCTCTATCTCACTCTATCTTTGACCCACCTTTTCTCTCTACTTCTCTCTATCTAACCTATCCATCTATACCTATTTCTCTCTCTCTCCCTCCCTCCCTCCTTCCCTCTCTCAATCTCTCCATCTTCCTCCTTCCCTCTCTCTAATCTATGTCTCCCTCTATCTCACCTCTCTCTCACTATATATCACTCCCTCCCCCTCTCTCTATCTCACCTCTCTCTCCCTTCCTTCTTACCCTCATTCTCTTCTTCCCTCTATCCTCTCTATCTCTCCCCTCCCCCTCTCTACCTACCTCTCTTTTGTTGCTCTCTCTCACCTCTCTCTCTATCCCTACCTCTCTATACATCTCTCCTTTCCTCTCTACTTCTCTCTACCTACATATCTCTCTATACCTCTTTCTCTCTCACTCTCCCCCTCCCTCTCTTTGTCTCTCTCTCCCTCCCTCTCCCTCCCTCTCTCTCCCTCCCCCTCTCTCTCCCTCCCGCTCCCCCTCTTTCTCTCTCACTCTCTCCCCTCTTTCTCTCACTCTCTTCTTCTCTCTATCTCTCTCTCCATATCCACATCTCCCTCCCTCCTTCCCTCTCTCTCTCTCAATCTCCCCACCTTCCTCCCCTTTTTTAATCACATCTTGGTGCACATCAAAGAGAGAGAGAGGGAGGGTAGGAGAGAGTGAGGAGAGTATAGGAGAGGTAATGAGGTATAGGTGAGATAGAGGGATAGGTAGATATAGGGAGAGGGGAGGTATAGGTAGAGAGGTAAGTAGAGAGAAAGTGGTAGGGATTTATAGAGGGAGAGGTAGGTAGAGAGGGAAGGAGAGATGGACAAAGAGGTAGGGATGGAGAGAGAGCAATAGAGAGGTAGGTAGAGAGAGGGAGGGGGAAATAGAGAGAAGTAGAGAGGGAATGAGAGAGGGAGAGGTAGGGAGGGATGGAGAGAGAGGTGAGAAAGAGTTGAGATAGAGAGAAATAGAGAGACAGAGACAGAGAGAGAGAGAGAGAGAGAGAGAGAGAGAGAGAGAGGTGAGAGGGAGAGAAGTGATAGAGAGATATATAGAAAAAAATATGATGCAACTTTTTGATTACTAAAATTCGACCTCTTGATTACTAAAATTTTACATACTGTTTACTGAAATTTGACTATCTTAAAATTTATAAGATCTTCCAAAAACAAAATTTTTCATTATAACTCCAAGAGATCCAAAATCACTCTCAAACATCTTGAAACTATATACATGAAATATAACTTAAAGTAAAAAAAAAATATCCATATGTAAATGTCAACTTAAATGTTCATTTCATGTATATAGTTTCACTAGTAGAGAAAGAGAAACACAAAGACAAACAAAAAAGAAAGAGTTAAAAACAATGCATTCTAAAAATTCATGATTCACATTTGGCAAGAGTCAAATTTGGTGCTCGACGCTCGCCAAATGGGTTGCATTGGGAAATATCAACCCTTTGGGTTGGATTTGGCTTAGACATCCAATCCAAAGGGTTGGACAACCATTTCATGCCAAGCTCTCTCTTAGCTATCTAACCATTTTTTTTTTTTGATATGTTGATTATGTTAAGGTTTTCATCTTTGACTTCTTTTGTTAGTGTCTCCATTTTTAAAAAAAAACCAACATGTGCTATTTTGGGTATAGTTTTTTACTTGTTCATTGAATTTTGGAACAAATTACATTTTTAGAAACTAGACTCCATTCTACATGTATTGAAAAAAATGTTTTTTTATTAGTTTTCAAAAAATTTAGGGGGGCGGGGGGGTACGCTTAAATTTCTTATTTGTCAAGATGTGTCCACTTCAAAAATTAGTAAAATATTATATATTCATTAAAAATTAGTTGAGAAAGCATTTCCTTAATTACATTCAACAAGAAATATGTGATTTCCTTTAACATAATAATTCAAACAAGATTGATGGCACTGCATGTGAGGAAGGAGCGACGCTGGTCTATGCAGGCCCATGGCATGTGATCGGTCGAGGTTCACATCCCTCTCTTCTACCTTTGCATGCATTTATCTCTAGCGGATTTGCGTTTGGAAGACTATGTTTCTCTTGGGGAGGGGTTTTTCTAGCTATATGGGGTTACGTGTTAGCTGTGGTTAGGTGTCTTGTGCGGTGGGAGGATTGACAGATTGGTGGAGGTGTTTTCCTAGGGGGTGTTTCAAGCTATCAAGGGGGGGTGGTTTACATCTTTTGTTGTGGAGTGGTGGTGTCTGGTGCTGGCGAGGAGGCATACGGGTTCTGGTCATTCTTCTGTTAGTGGTTAAGTTTTGTGTGCAGCTTGGTTCCCTCTATACAGGGGTAGGGTGAGATCTGGAGGCCTGAGGGCTTGCATGCTTGTTTAGGGTCAAATTTTTCTATTATGTCACATGAGGAGTCATCCGAGGAAAACCTGAAGCTAGATTTCCATGTTGTGTTTTCCTTGAAACCCACATCATAGGTGGAGAAAGTTTTCAAAAACAACCCTTTTTCATCGGATCTGGAGAAGATTGAGATGGGTTCGTCAGGGGAGGCACAAATTCCAAAGATTAATGGATGCTTGGAAATGTGCAAAGAGAGGCCAAATTTGGTGATTCTAATGGAGATGCTGATGAAGGATATTGAGTACTGCTCAAAACATTTTCTTTACTACAAGTTTTTGGGATTAAGACTCTCGTAATTTTTTGGAATCTTGGGCTCATAGGACATGGCTTCTAGTGGGGGAGATGGAGGTTTGGCTCCTAGCAAGCAATTATTTTATGGTTACTTTTGATTGTCTGGTAGATAGGATTAAGGTGTTTGAAGGAGGCCCTTACTTTAACAACCATGTGTGCTTGTTTATTAAACCATGGTATGCAGGCTTCAATCTAGCTAAGGAGCTTCTAAGTCAAGTTCCAATATGGGTGTGACTACTGCAACTCTTGGTTGAATGCTAGCGTGATGATGTTTTGCATTTACTAGCCTCGAAGCTTGGTAAATCGGTTGGTTCTTCGCAACAAACCTAGTTCAAAAAGGTAATGAAATATGCCCGCTTTTGTGTGGAAATTGACTTAAGCAAACTATTGCCAGACTCTATAGAAGTGTGTGCAAGATCTTACTCATGGGTGCAACATCTAGCCTATGAGACTTTTCCTTTTTGATGCTGACTTTTCCATGAATATGGCCAGTTACTGCGCAAATGTCCAAACGAAAAACCTCTAGGGGTTCACTATTCTCAACCTCCTCATACTTTGCCTAGGGTGGATAAGGGAAAGGATCATATCTCGAGTGGTGCGATTGGTGATGATGGTTTTGTTCCTGTCAGGGCTCAGAACAAAAATAAGGAGTAAAAAAGGACTTTGAAGGAAAGATAGGATGAGCACACTTTTAACATATTTGAGATGTTAGATAATCTTAGCCAGTAGGAAGTGAATCTAGGATTGCTAGATTTGGATCAAGGGACTTTGGGTATTGGATAGTTAGGGCCTCTTATAGAGACTATGCAAATTTTCCAAAATGAGGTAACTCCAGACATAACTTGTGTAGAGCAGGATGTGGGAGTTTCTAGGCAGGAGGGGCTAAGTTCTAGGGTCCCTCTTGCTTTGCAGGATGATGGGACACTGAAACTAGACACAGACTTGCAGATGGTTGCTCAGGAGGAGTCAGATCTTGTTACTAAAGTTTTGACAGATGGTGAGGACTTGCATCATCCCTTGAGAAGAATGGGCATACAGGTGGGTAAGAATAGTAAGTTTTCCCCTCAATTGGATTTTTTGCAAAAAGATATAAAGAAAGGGGGGTAGAGAAAACTTCTAAGCTTGGGTGGAAGAAAGATGTGGAAAAGATTGAATTGATAGGGGAGACGTTGGTGGAGTCAAGGTCAATCAAGACTCTGGATTCACATTTCTCGAGCCCCTTGAAATGATTGTTCTTTCATGGAATGTAAGGGGCTTGAATAGTGGCCCTAGACAAAAAGTTGTTTGGGATGTGGTTAGACGTCATTCTCCTGATGTCCTTTTTCTATAGGAGACCAAGCGTTCTATTGAGTGTATGATGGGCTTAGTGCCTAAGATTTGGAGGAATGGTGAATGCCAATGCATTAGTGCTCAAGGGTATTCTGGGGGGGTGGCTTGCTTATGGAACCCTCAAAATATTTTCCCCCAGTGGTGGGTATCCTTTAAGACCTCTCTTTCCATGGTGGCTTCTTGTTTCGAGACAGGGAAATTTATTCTTTTTTCCAATGTGTATACGCCTATGGAGCTACAAGGAAAGCAATTCTGATGGTCTAATATTCGATTTGTCTGCAACATGGCTCCTTACCATCCTTGGATTATTGGGGGTGACTTCAATGCTATTACAGAACTTGCGAAGAAGTGGGGTGGTATTGCGAGAATGGAAGCTTTGGTGTTGCTGTTCCAAGACAACATCTCGGCTCTGAATCTTGTTGATATCAAGCCCAACAACAGACAATTTACCTGGAACAATTGGAGGGTTTACGACAACTACATTGTGGAATGCCTGGATCGGTTCATGGTCTCCTGCTTTTGGGTTGGTGGTTTGTGGTCTCCTAGCTCTAAGATTTTGGACTGGAGGGGTTCAGACCATTGGCCTATAAATCTTTCTATCCTCTTTGCTCACATGCCTCAGACTTCCTCCTTCAAGTTCTAGCTCATGTGGTTGCGAGATCCTAAGCTCCATGGCTATGTTGCTCAGTGGTGGCGGGATGGTAGACCTTCCTATGGTACGACTATGTATGTCTTTGCTAAGCTTCTTCACTTTGTTAAATATCAGCTTAAGCATTGGAACCGACAATGCTTCAGAAATATTTTTAGTGCCAAGTCTGCTGCATAGGCTGAGCTAGATGATATTACTAGGATAGCTAGGGAAAGTCGGGTGACTTAGAATTTGCTAGGATAGCTTTGGAAGAATGCGAGTTATGGGAGGAGATCTTTTGGAAGTAGAAAGCCCAGGTTGAGTGGCTCCAAGAGGGAGATATAAATTCTGATTTCTTCTTCAACTCTGTAAAAGTTAGGCATCATGGTAATTCTATTCATTTTGGTCAATGATAGGGGAGAGACTCTTTCTTCATTTCATGATATTTTGAATGAAGTTGTTCAGTATTTTACTTCCCTATTTAGAGAGGATTCGCAGGGTAGTTCTCTGGAGGAAGCTCAGGTCCTTTCTTGTATCCCTTCCCTAGTGTCGAGGGAAATGATGGATCATCTCATGGGAGAGATCAATCTGGAGGAGCTAGAGGGGACTGTGTTTTAGATGAAGAAGGGGAAAGCCTCAGGCCCTAATGGTTTCCCGGTTTAATTCTTTCAAGAGTTTTGGGAGATTATCAAGCTAGATTTATTGGCAGTGGTTCAAGAATCTTTAAGGAATAAGCAAATGTTAAAGGCTATGAATTCCACTTTCCTTGCACTCATTCCCAAGTGTGACAAGGTGGATAGGTTAAGCCACTTTCATCCCATATCTCTTTGCAATGTGGTGTATAAGATTATTTCCAAGCTAATTGCTAATAGCCTAAAAAGGTGGCTATAGGTTCTCATTTCTGAGGAGCAAAGTGGTTTTATGGAGGGTAGGCATATTTTGGATGGTATTGTTATAGCTATAGAGACCATTCATTCTATGTCCAATTCAAGAGAAAAGGCTATGTTTATCAAGCTTGATATGGCCAAGGCGTATGATAGAGTCCGATGGTCTTTTCTCCAGAAGGTTTTGGCTGCTTTTGGATTTGGATATGATTGGATTCAATGGGTCATGAGTTGCATCAAGTCAGTATCATTCTCTTTTTTAATTAATGGGGAGCACTCTGAGATTTTCAACACTTCTCGTGGATTGAGGCAGGGTGACCCTCTCTCTCCTTACTTGTTTATTATACTGGTTGAAGGTTTGGGGCACCTACTAAGAAGACATGTGGAGCTGAGACTCACCCAAGGGTGGAGGCGGGGAGGTGACTTACCCCACAATCCCATTCACAGTTTGTGGATGACACTGCTTTGTTGGGTGTGGCCACTATTCAGGAAGCTGTGAGTCTCCACAAGGCTCTGGATATTTACCTTGTGGCTTTGGTTCAATTGACTAACAAAGACAAGTATTCCATCTTTTTCTTCAAAACCCTAGATTCTATTCAGAGGAGAATTGCTTAGATTCTTCTATTTTAGATTGGGGCTCTTCCTTTGTCTTATCTTGGGATTCCTATAGCTACAGATAGGCTAACTAGGGAGTCATGGTAGCCTATCCTGGATAAATTTCATGCAAAATTTACTCATTCAACAAACCACTGGCTGTCCTTTACGGGCCATGTTCAATTACTTAAGTCTATGGTTTAGGCTCTCCCTATCTATCGGTGTATGCTTCAGGTGGCCCTAGTGGGCTTTGTTAGGGAGCTGGACTCTTTAGCAAGACATTTCTTATGGGATGGAAATTTTATGTCTTCCAAATGGAGTCTTGTTAGATGGGATATAGTTTGTTGCCCTAAGAGAATGGTGGTTTGGGGCTGAGGCAGTCCTCGCTGGCAAGAATGTTGTTGGTGGCTAAACTTTATTGGTGGTGGTGTATTTAGCAGGATTAGACTTAGGCCATGATTCTTTCCCATTAGTATTTCTAGGATATTCCTCAGGAAGATATACCTTGCTACCCTTTGGCGGGGAAGGGATTGACTATTTGGGCTACTATCAAGAAAGGAGTTGCACTTGTCAAGGAAGGCTTATTTTGGATTTGTAAACATGAGATGCAGGTTCAGTTTTGGTATGACTCTTGGGATGGTTTCCCCCCCATTATCTCTCAGTTTCCTAACTTGGCAACCCTAAGTAGGAGATTCGAGGATGCCGACTAGTTGAGGGTGAGCGACTTTAAGGTGCATTCTTTTCATCGGCAGCTAGTGAGGGCTAGGTGGAAGAATCCTGATGAGTGGCCGGTGGTGGGCATGGAAGAGGATGGTTGATTTTGTCTTTTGCTCTATTTTTTTTTTTCAGTTCCTTCGGGCTTTCTCGCTTGGCTTTCATGTAATGCTTGTTTCTAAGATTAAATAAATTTTTTACCCCTTTTATTAAAAAAAATAAAAATAGCTAAAAAAATTGGCGTAAACTATATGGTGTTAGCTAATTTTTCATTGAAGTGATTTTTGAAATTCTAAAAAAAGTTAATCTTTTAGGGGGAGCACAATAGATGCTATGATATTTTTTTTGATAAAAACAAGAGCACTTTGTGTGCCTCACCTTTTTCAAACCCTTAATCTTCATGATTTAAAAAAAATAGTATTTTAGAAAGTAGATTTGGAGCACTACAACTCTTGTTCTTGTTGCATCTTCAAATTTTGAGCATAACTATCTTCATTTTCTCATTGAACACCAGACTTTATTGATTTAAAAAAAAGTTGCATCTTAAGAGCCCTTTTTGTGTCACAACTTTATGCACTTATTGACTATGGTATCCAAAGAGTGAAAATTTCACTTTGACTACATACATAGATGCAAATTGTATAAGAAGCATAGATAACTAGAAGAGCACAAGTGGTGGAGCTTTCTTTCTTGGTGATAGTTTGGTGTCCTAGTTGAGTAAGAAATATGAATCAGTTTCCTTATCTATAGCTGAAGCAAAATATATTGCAGCAACTTCATGTTGCACTTAAGTATTGTGGATGAAACAAAACTTGAAGGAAATAAAGGTTGAGTTTGATGAACCTATTTCTATTCTTTGTGATAACACCATTTCCACAAATACCTCAAAGAATCCAATAATGCACTCAAGAATAAATCACATTGCAATCAAGTGTCATTTTCTGAGAGAGAAAGTTGCAGAAAAGGAGGTGAAGTTGGAGTATGTTGAGACAAAGGAGCAAGTGGTAGATATTTTTACAAAACCACTCCCTAAGGAGACTTTTAAATATCTATGTAAAAAGATGGTGGTTTTTTCTTCCTCCTCTTGGATCAAGAGGAAGCATAGGTTGAGGGGGATCTTGGCCTCCCTACCACAAGAAGACTCAGTGATCTTGTGAAGCATTTTTCAGAAGTAGCATAGTATTGGTGTAGTCACGGTAGGAGAGTCCTAAAGGAGAACAATTTGGACCATGCAACAATAGTCACACAACATAAGCAACATAGAAATTGGAGGCAAATGCCGATAATGTGCGGACTTACAAATTTGGCTGATAGGCCCGATACAACATGCTCAAATACAATATTCATATATGCTCCTTAACATGAACAAAAATCTTACATATCAAAAACCAATTCCTAAAACTTCTACCTTCCTAATGATTTATATCATATCCAAAGATCTAGAATCATCCATGTCGGTGAAAGATCATTACAATATCCAATGAAGAAAATGTAACGTGTGCATGAAATAGGTCGGCTTCAAATTTGAATTTCTCCTCGGCAGGTGCATAAGATGAAGTGTGGACCAATAATTAAGGTCGGGGACACTTCGTAGAACAATTCTAAACACATTTCCAAGATCCACAAGTTACGGGAAAGATCCACAAGAGATCAAACTAGCCATTAGGCTTGAAACATATTCTACTGTCAGTTCAAGAAATTGTTACTCAATCCAGAAGCGATAACGTGCTAAAAAAAGATCCAATCGTGCCAAAATCTTAGAATAAGGAAAATGAACATGTCCACGAGGAAAAAATAGATCCAGAGGGTCTGGTGAGAAAATATGATGAATTCGCTAAATCTTCCAACTTGAACTAAACAAGAACAAAAACTAAAAGGAAAATATTTTTGGTTGATGCAAGAATGCCAAGAACCAAGGATGCTTCTGTATCAGACATTCGAGGTTAATGAAAAAGTGAGTCCCTCACTTTGCTGGGGCCAAAGGGAAACCAAAACGGTCTACCTTAGCCTAAGAAATCCATGAAGAATCCTCCACTAGTCTACCTTTCCACTTCACCAGATATTCTTTGTACTATCTTCCATGCATTTTCTTCCCATCTCTGATATCCAAAATCTCTTCTATCTCATCTGATTGTTGTTTAGGAAACTGTTTCTTCAATTTTTCTTTATTTTATTCATTGAATTTTGCTTCATGGTATTGATGTAGATCTACAATGTTGAATATAGGTAATAAACCCATGCCATCCGGTAGCTCTACTTCATATGTATTTCCTAAATCAAATTTCTTCAAGATCTTACAAGGTCCAAAATTCCTCATCTTTAGCTTATTGTATGTGCCAACTAGAAATATTTCCTTCCTCAAATACACCATCACTTCATCTCCAACATCGAACTCCTTGTGTCTCCTCTTTTCATCTGCTCTCTCCTTGTACTTCCAGTTCATATCTTCTAATTGTTGTTTTGCTTGAGTATGCACTTTCTTCATATGTTCTGCAAATTCTCCTACTTTTGTACTCCTTTTATCTTCATCACTGATGTCTCACAATTTTGATATACCTCTAGGATGAACTCCAGTAACAATCTCAAAAGGTGTCTTTCTGGTACTCTTGTTCACTAAATTATTGTAAGCAAACTTTGCTTGTGCAAGAGCTAAATCCCAACTTCCGGTCCTCTCTCCAACCAAACATCTTAGCAAATTTCCCAAACTCCTATTTACTACCTCTTTCTATCCATCAGTCTATGGGTGAAAAGTAGAACTGAACTTTAAATATGTCTTTAGCTTCTTCCAAAGTGTCCTCCAAAAGTAACCAAAAAAATTTGTGTCTCTGTTTGAAACAATACTCCTAGGTAATCCATGCAATTTGACCATTTCCTTGAAAAAAAAGTCTGCTACATGTATTGCATCTGTTGTCTTCTTACAAGGTATGAAATGTGTCATTTTAGAAAATCTATCCACTACCACAAATATAGAACCATTACCTCTTTGTGTCTTTGGAAAACCAAGTATGAAATCCATGTTGATATCCTCCCAAAGTCTCTCCAGAACTGTCAAAGGCTTATACAATCCAACATTCTGACTACTCCCTTTTGTAACTTGACAAACTCTACAACTTTGCAAAAATTTCCTAACATCCTTGTAAATCTGGGGCAAAAGTAATTCTCACTTACCAATGCTAATGTCTTATCAATTCCCAAGTGACTTGACAATCCTTCACTATGTTTTTCTTTCACCAAGTTATCCCTCATTGAACTCTGGGGTATACACAATTGATTTCCTTTGAACAACATGTCCTCCTAAATGAAATAATCCAATCACCGACTTCTATCCTCCAAGACTAGTTCTTTACAAACTCTCCAAGGTTTTGCTAAATTTGGGTCTTCCTCATACAAGTTCTTCAATTCCTCAAACCCTAATACCTCCACTCTCATCTCTACTAGTAAATTCTTTCTCCTACTCAAAGCATCAACAACTCTATTTGACTTTCCACTCCTATGTTTTAAAAAAAAATTATAACTCTGCAAGAATTCTACCCATCTCATGTGTCTTTGGTTCAACTGTACCTTGATTGTTCAAATATTTCAATGCTTGATGATCTGTATAAAACACAAACTCCTTAGGCAACAAGTAATGTCTTGACTTCTTCAAGGCTTGAACAAAGGCATAAAACTCCTAATCATACATTGGATATCTTCTCCTAGCATCATTCATTTTCTCATTGAAATAAGCTACAAGTCTTCCTTCTTTACTTAATACTACTCCAATTGCATTTCTACTTACATCACAGTCTACTTGAAATACCTTATTAAAATATGGTAAAGCCAACACAGGTTGCTTAGTCACCCTCTTTTTCAACAACTCAAAACTTTGGTTTGCTCTAGATGTCCACCTAAAATCCTTCTTATCTCCCCTCATTGTTTCTGTCATAGGGCTACAAATAGAACTAAAATTCCTAGTGAACTTCTGGTAGAAACTAGCCAATCCATGAAATGATCTTACTTCTCCAATGCCATCTAGTATATGCCATTCGAAAATTGCTCTTACCTTCTCAAGATCCATCTTCAATCCATCCACACATATCACAAATCCTAGATATACCAATTCCTCCTTCATGAAACTACACTTCTTAATGTTTATCAACAACCGCTCTTCTCTCAACCTCTGGAAAACTTGTCTTATATGCAAAAAATGTTCTTCTCTAGTCTTATTGAAAATCAAGATGTCATCCAAATAGACAATCACAAACTTACCCAAGAATTTCTTCAATACCTCATTCATTGGCCTCATGAAAGTACTCAGTGCATTTGTTAGTCCAAAAGGCATCACCAACCACTAATACAATTCCTCATTTGTCTTGAATGTTTCCTTCCACTCATCCCCTTCTCTGATTTTGATATGATGATATCCACTCTTCAAATCTATCTTTGTAAAGTATTTAGCTCCACTCAAACAATCCATAATGTCATCCATCTAGGGAAAAGGAAATCTATACTTCATTGTGATTTTTTTTATGGCTCTAGAGTTGATACACATCCTCCATTTTGCATCCTTCTTAGGTGCTAACACAACATGTATTGCACAAGGACTTAAGCTTTCTCTGATCAAACCCTTCCTAAAAAATTCTTGCACTTGTCTATTCAACTCTTCATTTTTTGACAGTGTCATCCGATGTGCTGCTTTATTAGGAAAACTAGCTCCACAAATCAGATCCATGCAATGACTCATACTCCTGACAGGTGGAAATCCATTAGGTACATAATCTAAAATGATATCTTCATACTCTGTCAACAAATCTTTTACCTCATCTGGTTGTTCTTTTACATGCTTCAAGTCTTCAGTGTTCTTAGGAACCAAGTCATAACACATGTTCTCATGTCTCAGTCCATCCAAAAATCTCCTTCCATGAACCAAACAAACTCTAGCATTTGTACAAATGTCAACTTTAGGAACATCCTCCAATGGCAACAAAGTCTGCTTCATCCCATTAGGTGCAAAAATGGTATATGTGTTCTTCTTTCCATCATGAATATCATGTCTATCATATTGCCAAGGCCTTCCCAACAAAACATGGCATAATTCCATAGCCATGATATCACACAAAACTTCATCATGGTAATTTCCTATCTTCAATTTCACCAAACATCGTTCACTTACCAGTATCTTATTCTCATCTTGAATCCAAGCTATCTAATAGGGCTTCAGGTGTTTCAATCTTTCCAACTTCAATTTGGTCACCATTTCTTCAGAAACCAAGTTCTCGGAGCTTCCACTATCAACAATCATTTTGCAACATTTACCAGCTACCTTGCATCTAGTCTGAAACAAATTCTTTCTCTGTAATGGCTCCTTCTCCAACTCACTTTGACACAATACTCTTCTATTCACCAACACTTCTCCTTCTTCCGGTTTGTTAGATGATCCAGCATGATCCTCCTTAGCAAAGGCTATTCTTATATTGTTCTCTATCTTTCTACTTGTCTCTACTTGATTAAATTCAAATTCTCTATGTCCTTCTCCACCACACTTAAAACAAGTTC
The DNA here is from genome assembly GCA_007258455.2 of Sequoia sempervirens. NCBI lineage: Eukaryota > Viridiplantae > Streptophyta > Pinopsida > Cupressales > Cupressaceae > Sequoia > Sequoia sempervirens. The sequence goes on along the minus strand of VDFB02271358.1, from coordinate 718,876,085 downwards.
CCATGAATTCTCTTTTCTCCTGTCCCCTATCATCTCTTCTATAACCCTCATTCTGGTAACTGCCATGTCCTCATCTTTGGTAAGAGTTTCCATCATCTCTACAGTATGAATTATCATACTTACCAACTTCCTTATCTTTGTTCTAATCTGGAAAAGATCCTCTTCCTCCTCCAGTAAAAGTTCTTCCTCTTTGAAATATTCCACCTCTTCCTCTATGTCTCTACTCATGTCTTTTATTTAACTTCTCTTATGCTTTTAGGGCACATTGATATGCCTCTTCCACACTCATCAACTTGATCAAACTAATCTCATCCTGTATAGACAACCTCAAAACATTCACATATCTAGCTACTTGCTTGACCTCATCCTCTGAATGTCCGGATCTGATATTCAACTTGTAGAACTCCTCAATATACTCTGTCACACTTGACTCTTTATGCTTCAAATTCTATAATTTTTGGAACAAACTAATCTAATAGTCTACAGGCATAAACTTTGTCTTCAAACTTGTTCATCATTCGATCCCATGATTTTATCTTCTCCTTTCCTCTTCTTTTCCCATCTCTCTAAAAATGTTCCCACCAAAGGGATGCATGTCCTCTCAACTTTGTACAAGAAAATTTTACCTTCTTGTCTTTAGTGGTACCTTCAAAATCAAAATACTTTTCCATTTATGTTATCCAATCTAGCAATTCATCTGAATCCAACTTACTATTATAATCCGGTGGATTGAAATGTGGTTTAGTATTTTCTCTAGTTAGGGCTCTTATGAACCTCTCTTATCCCTGATCAAGGATAGGTTGATCATATCTTCCCCTTTCTTCAGGTGTACTTCTACCTCTTCATCACTCACATCATCAACTAGTCAACCTCTCCTCTGGGCTGTTTCGATTGCATCTAATCTAGCAGCAATTCCTCTCAACATCTCCATCATAATTGGGTCTACATTTCCACGCGCTCCATTTCCTCTACCATTTCTTCTTCTTGCCACCTTTACAAAAGTCCTCTGTAGCTATAGGACAAGTTCTCAATCCACCACCCTACAACAAATCTTCAACAAGACTCTGTGAAATTTGGTGATCTCTCACAGAATGAACCTGACTTTGATACCAATCTGGTGTAGTCATAGTAGGAGGGTCCTCAAGGAGAACAATCTGGATTGTGCAGCAAGAGTCACACAATAGAAGCAACATAGAATTGGAGGAAAATGCAGATTCAAAAATCCACATTATCAAAAATCTTGATTACAATCGACTGACAACATCCATACTTACAGATTCAGCTCACAAGCCTGATACAACATGCTCAAATACAATATTCCTATATGCTCCTTAACATAAGTGAAAATCTTACATATCAAAAACCAATTCCTAAAACTTCCACCTTCCTAATGATCTATTACAATGATTTATATCATATCCAAAGATCTAGAATCATCTGTGTCGGCCAAAGATCATTACAATCTCTAGTGAAGAAAATTTAACGTGTGCATGAAATAGGTTGGCCTCAAATTTGAATTTCTCCTCTATAGGTGCATAAGATAAAGTGTTGACCAATAATTAAGGCCAGGGACACTCCATAGAACAATTCTAAACACACCATCAAGATCCACAAGAGATCAAATTAACCATTAGGCTTGAAACATATTCTGGTGCCGGTTCAAGAAATTGTCACTCAATCCAGAAGTGATAACTTGCCAAAAAAGATCCAATCACACTGAAATATTGGAATAAGGAAAGTGAAAATTTCCACAAGGAAAACATAGATCGATAGGGTCTGGTGAGAAAATATGATGAATCCATTGAATCTGCCAACTTGAATTGAACAAGAACAAAAACTGAAAGAAAAATATTTTTGGTTGATGCAAGATTGCTAAGAACCAAGGATGCTTCTGCATCAAATATGGACTCAAGGGGAGTTGTTTTGAAAAAGTTCAGAGAAATGCTCCACATTTCTCAGTATTTGAAGTTTTGGCTTTGTGGTTTGGTAGTTTGTTAGAAGTAAGTATGAAGTATGTATTTTCATGTTCTCAACACATATGGGTTACCTCAGGAGTTTTCAGAACTTGTAGAATGAAGAATGTGTTACTATGTCAGGAAGTTTAAGAGAAATACTCTGCATTTCTCCATATTTGAGGTTGTGGTCTTGTGGCTTGAAGGATGAGTTTAGGGGGAGATATTGTTGACCTTTTCCATTGATTTCAAAGGGGAAGAAAGTGAGCTCAAAGTGCTATATCTTCCAAGGGGGAGAAATGTCTTCATGTGTGATCGATTGGTTTTATGGGTGGCCCAATATTTTGTTGTTTGCCATCAATGAAAAAGGGGGAGATTGTTGAACATAGGTTATCATTGATGTCAAATGAGTTCATTGTGTCAAGGTTGTAAGGCTAAGTAGCACATGAATTATCATTATATTCCCTTTTCATATCATTTTGAGTTACAGATATTTGCATAAATATATGTTACTAGTTATAGTTCTTGAAGTATGCATGATTGTTGTATGCTTGCAATATCATGCATTCATCTATTCACTATGATAAAGGTAATTTAGAAGTCTATATCAAAATGTTTTAGCCTAGTTCTCAAGGTAGAGAAATTTCTCTAGGAATACAATTATGGCCAACATTTCTTTCAAAAATGGAGTTTGGCTCTATGGTTTGAAAGGAGTGTATGTCTACACATGTTATATCTTATTCGTAAGTTTCCAAAGGATATGTTCAACATGCAAAAATATTGTAGTTATAGAAGGTTCTCTATGCCTATCTGTGAACTTGTTAGTATTTGAGGCCTATGTGGTAATGACTACTATAGCATGTGAAATTCAAATCTTGAATGTGGTGTTAATATAGGACCTAGTTAAGGTTCTTGTGGTATTGCATGACATCATGTTCTTTTGGTGGCAACAAAAATTGATTTTGGACCAACCTATTACATATTTCATGTAATTTGAATTTAGGTCCACCTTATTTCATCTTGGTTATTTGTGAACCCTTGGCCAACATAGAAGAAGTGTTAATGCAATGTCATATATATATATTCATTAGTCAGATGGAGCACAATGTGAATTTGAAGAAGTGTAGAAGGTGAATATACAAGGAGACGATCATGAAGCTAGAGTTATTCAATGTGAGTTGCATTTCAATGTGTGCGCTAGTATTAGAAGATCATAAGAAGTGTGGAAGAGTGTTTGTGGCCAATCTAAAAGTGTATGAGGTGTCTTGGACTACACTTGAAGATCTATAAGATTTATTTATGTAATATGGTAGGACTGGTGTTCTACTTGTTGTTCTAATTCATTGGGGATTGTTGTCTCTAGTAGGCTGGTGCCTACAAACACAATAGGGGTTTGGTGTCTCCGGTAGGTTGGTGCCTACTTCATATTATAAAATTCACTTGTTAAATTCTTGCTTTGTGAGGTAGTATTTGGACAGTAGATCCAAGCAGCTATTTTCACCATGGTTTTTTCCATCTTGGGTTTCAACATATATCTAATGTTCTCTTGTGTGAATGTGTGCTCTTATTGTTGCTTAGTTAGTGGTTGTGGTGATCCAAGTATTTTGATATGTGCATTTGAGTTAAGAGTTTTAAATAGATTTAATCTACTAATTCAACCCCCCTCTTAGTAGATTGTGTGCCCTTCACAGGGGCCCTTCCCTTGCTTTTAATATCAAAAACTCTAAATTATTTAATCTAAGTTAATTTATACTTGTTTGAATAAAGCTTATTTGATTAATCTAGATTAAGAATAGGAAAAGTTTGTTTTCCCCTACAATATTTTTTTAATTTATTTTAAAAAACATTATCTTTAATTGAAGAAAATTATTACTTGATTAATTCACTTTTTTAAAGTATCTATTTATAATTTGAGACAAAAATATTATTAAAATCATATATATTTCAATGTAAAACAAGTAATATTTATTAAATTTATTCATTTAATAATTATAAAATTCTTTTGAAGGTTAATATGTTGGAAGTGATCTTTAAATTATAGTTAATTAAAATAATTTATAAATTAATTATATTAATATTTTTATTTTTTACATATTAATATTAGTTTACAATAAAACTTAATTTTTGATTGTGTTAAATAAGTAAATGTTTTTGTATCATGAAATTTTTGGGATTAGATATGCTATTCACATTGCACTTCCTAGAAAAGAAACAAAAGAAACATTGGAATGCATGTTTGAGACTATAACATTGTAAATATTATTTTGTGTATAGTTTAAGAAAAAGAAACCAAAAAAAATATACAATAGTATCAATACACACAAAATATTAGACAATAATAAAATGAAGGAGAAAGAAAACACAACACACAATACTTCACTTGGGAAAACTCTTTTGATAAAATATCAAGCACAATAACTTTCATTGTTGCATGAAATTTAATCATTCACAATATAATAAGAATTTTTTTTAATCAGCCCCAATGCATGTATGAATATTGATAGGGTTAAAATTTATTTTATAATTTACATTATTAATTTTAAAAACTGTGGGAAACAATAGAAAACCCATAAAATCACCTTTCTCCGACATATATCTCCAAAAATCATGAAATGAGTGAAATTTGATGCCCATGTGTTCTTTAAAGGCACATGTAGATTTAATATTCTTTTGGACACTTGACAATATTTGTTGTAAATTAACAAATTATTGAAAGTTATATTGTTATTCATCATTAAACTCTTAACTTATGCATGCAAGTGTTGTGTTGTGAGAGGAATCTACGATGAGGATTTATGTTGTAAGACAATGATTTTGGGGGTTACATATTTGAATTACCAAATAGAGTGTTTGGATTTAGTTTTATTTTTCTTGTGTATTGGAAGCTGAGATTGTTTTTCCAATTTGTTGGCTATTTTGTCCTATTTAGAATAGAATGTTAGTTTTGAAGAGAAATATTGAACCTTATTAAACATTCTTGTAGCTCCTAGACATGTGTCATGAGGTTTCTTTGCATGTTGACCACTTAGCTCATGTTTTTAATTTGATGGTTTTATAATATCAAACGGTGGTTTTGTGTCTTTTTTGGTCTATAAAATCAAGCACATAGTTAGTGGTATTATGAGAGAGTGATAGTTGGATGTAAGATCATGTTGTCAAAATATTATCATATTTCCTACATGATTGAAGAGCGTTAATCTCTTATTGCTCTCATTTACGACACTGTAGTATGGTTGTGATGGTACGATATTGGTCATAGATTGAGTGTAATGTCATAGAGATAGTATTTTCTCTCCTAGAATATAAATAATTTCTCTTTTATTGGGCACGTGATAATATGGTGAATAGTGCTTTATACAATTTTTTTTTCATTTAAAAGAGTTTTCTCACACAATAATGATGTCTCTAATCTTGGGATGTGCTTTTATTTCTCTTTATTCCTTTGTCCATTATAATATTATGTTATTGATATTTTGTTAGATATAAAAACTTGTACCTATACCCTTGTAAGTTTAGTGGGAAAATGTCTTTTATTTCCCAACATTTGGTAACAAAGATTGCTATTAGTTTTGGGAATTTTTCTTTCATTAGGTATTTGTTGTCTTGTGTAGATTTGTGAGAGGGATGAGTTGTTGTATTACTCATTGTTAGAGTAGGATTTTTGTAGTTAATTTTGTTCTTCAAGCAACACTAATTTGCATTTGTAAAATGGAGGTATTGGAAGTAAACTCTTGGAGGTTATGTTTGGAGTGTTTATGTTGATTACAGTAGTGTATCCCACTTTTTTTACTTAAGGGATATATTTCAATCATTTTTTTCACATAATCTTCACTTTCTCATTTATAGCAAACAAACTATTAAGAATTTGAAGATAATGTGAATTATTAGTTTTTGAGATTTCATGTGTAAATTTTAACTTTTTTAATAATTAATAAAATAATATCTCATTTTATAAGCATTTCTTAATAACTATTTTTTACATTATAATATTTTTAATGTGATATAATTAGAAATAAAATAAGTTTATAATTTATTAAGCATATATTATTAATATTAATATCTAGTGCATGCATATTTTTCATTATTTTTTGTTGCATATTTTTTTATTATTTTAAAGTTTAGGTTATTACTCTAAGGGCTATGATACTGCAAAATCCCATGTAATGATGACTTTGTTTGATGGTCCAATCTTTGCTTTGAAACACAAATTTCTTACGAAAACTCTATAAACATTTCATTGAAGATCCTTTCCATAAACATTTTGAACATTAAACATTTAAAAATGAATAAAGGTCTTCATTTGAAGGTTTTGAACATTAAACATTTAAGAATGAATAAAGGTCTTCATTTGAAGGTCACAATGACATCACCTTTAAATGAAGACCCTTCATTCAAAGGTCGTGATGACATCACCTTCAAATGAAGATCCTTAATTTGAATGTATATGCTCATTTGAAGGTGTTTTATAAAATTTGGCCTCTTGGGCTTAGTTTTTGCCCCATCCCACATCTAGGATACACTTTTGTACTATTACCTATGCTTGAATTTTTGAAAACCATAAAGAAACTATTGAAAACCAAAAACACTTGTCCAAAGAGTATTCGCGTGAAAGAAAAAAGTCAATTATATATTATAGACAATAGTAGATTACAATAGAGTACAAACTAAGGACAATCACTTTAAATAAGTCATCATGTAAGTCACTAAGTGAGAAGATTAAGCAAACAACTTGCTAAAATTAGAAGGTACTCTCAAAAATGACTCATGAGACACCTAAACAAGTCTATGTTATGTGCATAATATATTTAAGATAATAAAGTAAAAATATATCAATATAATGTACTCTAGAGTACTCTCCATAAGGACAACATAAGTTGTCATGATAATGATGAGGGGTCCCAACAACTAGACCATATTAGATACCCATGTTTCATGTTTTAGAAGTAGAGAAAATGAGCAAACTTGAAGAAAAAGTCCTCCCTAAGTGAGAGAAGAGAGAAAATTTGTGTCCAAAAAGAGATTCCTATGATAGGTAAGCTCAAAGAGCCATACAAGGGAGTTGTAGTTGCTACATAGAGAACAATTGTAACATTATAGACCCTATAATAAAATTAGTATCAAAGAAGCCTTTAGAGTTGATTAAGGAAAAAAAGAGCTACAAATCCAATGAAATGAAAAATACTTCTTTAGTAAAAATAATACTAAAGAAGACTATAGATATAATATAGAAGATTGACTTCTATACAAATGTATCAAAATATTATAAATGTTTCATCTTTTTTATATGCATACTAGATTACCTACATAATTAATAGGAAATAGAGACTATTTCATAAAAAACCAAAAACCAAGAAACTATTATTATGTAATACAATACCTCTACACAATGTTAATTAGAGAGAGGTCTAGTACCTTAGTTCTATGCAACTAGGTTTAAACATACAACAAGGCCCAAAAGGACAATAATCTTATGAAATAGTGAAAAATATTTCAAAAATAAAATAGAAAGAAAGTTTACCTTACAAAAACCCCTTGAAATTAAATTTGATATCAAATTATATCTCCCAACAAATACATTATAATACTTTATTTTAGTACAATTTTATAATTTTTATAATTAAGTAGTAGGACAGTTATTCAAAACAAACAAAAAATGGTTTGATTTCACTACAATGAAAAAATTATATGGCTACCTTGTTAGTGAAGATTTCCATTTTAAATTTTATGCTCATGTAGTGAGAGAACATGCCAACACTATGACAATGCTTTTTGTATTAAATAAAGCTAAATTACAAAAGAATAATGCAATTCAAATGGAATTGCTTAAGGAGAAGATAGACATAACAAAGAACAACGTTAAGAACAAAACAACATCAAAAGATTATACAAATGTCTTACACACCACACGCAGTTTTGTTCAACATATACTAGAGAACTATTTGTAAGAACAACCATACAAAGAAAGGAGACTAATCTCCTCTATGACAATGTTGTAGGTGGTCAAATTGCTAGATTAGTGCTTTCTTGGTTGTAGCAAAGGGTTTAAGATTAACTTCCTTGTGGGGTCCACACCATGAACTATGTTTGTTTACTTCCATTTTGGAATTGAATCAATACATCCCTAGGATTTAAAACATACATACCTATTGTAGAATATTATTGTTGATTTTGTTAGACATGTTATCCTTTTTCATTTATTAAAAACTAGATGTATTGCTATATTTCTAATTCTATTATTCATCTAGAAATTGTAATTGTTAGGCTTTACTCTAACATGTTTTTCTAGATTGTCTCAATATCTTCTTAGATACATGATATGTCAAACAACAAAGAAATTGCTTTTCATTGTTTTGTAAACATTCAACAAGCTCCTTCCAAAAATTTTCTTTTAACTTTATACAACTTGTACCCTAAAACACATATACATACCCCAAAAATGGCTCAATAGTACCCTACACCGTAGGTCCCATAAACAGAAACTCAGGCACAGTTATATATACACGTAAATATTAAAAAACTATTATTTATATAACCCAAATATACACCGTACGAGCCATGCGCATTCTGAGTGTACAACAAAGGATAAATTGCACGCTGGTTGCTTAGAAGCTAGGGCCGATCAAAGCTGGAAGAGCCCTTTATCGAATAAAGAATGGCGCCTTGTCAGCTTAGGAAAGGCTGCAAATACCAGTGATCAGCTACTTCGTGCGGCCAGGTATGATGAGGAGGTAGGTCCTTTGTACGGCGATATAATGAAGGGCGCCGGTAGATGACCTTCCTTTACACGCTTTCACCAGTTCTTTGGCGGTGCAAGGGTTTGGTAAGCGATCTGTCAAACTTTAAAGAATACTGTTTTCCGTACAAATGTTGAATGTGCGACCTGTACATTGTCCATTCAAACACCTCTTGAACTACGAGCCGCGTACTGGAAGAAGTAGAGAGCCCTGCAAAAATATTATATTTTTATTTCAAATATAATTTATTCAGCATAAATGACTCTTCGTACTCTTTTTTTAATGTTTTGCTTGGAATTACAACTTTTTTCTTGCAGCTGTTGCTGCAGCTGCTGTTTTAGGTGTGAATGGTAATTTTTTTCTGCGGCATTAACTAAAAAAATGAAAATTGACCACTGAATGCCTTACAAACCCTAAAACTTTAACCTATTCCTAAATCGTGTTATAACGGCCACTGCGTTTTTATAGCCGGACACTCCAAAATACATTTTAAAATATCAATATAAATGCCAAAGTCGAGTATGGAAAATGTCGTAATGAACTCTATGGAGGGACAAAGGTTCGTCAAAATTGAACAAAAGGAACAAAAAGGAGAATCGGAGATGGAGGAGTGCCGGAAATGGCTATTGAAGATACATTGAAGATCACAACGAATCAGGAAAAAATAGGCTGTTCTGTGCTGATTTTATCTAGTTTTAGAATGCAACGGTAAGATAACCTAAAAACTTGTCATTTGTCATATGTACAGCTGAAAGGATAAATCTGCTCGAATGAGGTGGACGGTGGACGGTCCTTGTTTAGGTTGCGGCGGATTCTCATGGTGTATGTTTTAAATTTCAAACCCATATTCATTTTGGCTTTAAATCTGTTATCTTGGTAAATTTCATATAATTATCGAAAGGTGATTTTAAAATCCCCAAAACCCAAAACTGAAATCAGCGTTCAATAACATCGCCGCCCCCTCCCCCGGCTGGGTGGAGAACAGAGGGATACATCTTTTGTTTTGGTTTTATAGCAGGTCTTTCTATTCTAGTTTGCATAAATAAGCCTTAATTGCTTCCACAGGATCACAAATTTTAAAGTTTAATCCTCATGATCAACATTTGAAACCTCAGGAACAGTGCTTCTCAAACTTAGTATTCATTGTCGGGAGAGGAAGAAGGCTGTTATTCAATTCCACTTCCATGTCTTCCATGACAGTTGATACGGTATTGATTGCAGGGATATGAACTGGTTTATATAGTTCCGAAAAAGTTACCGTAGATTGTGCTAATAGTGTCAGTCTCTTTTCTCTCTTTGCCTTTTTTCATATTTGAGACTACCTCATTTAATGTTTCTCTTGGTTTGTTTTTACATTTGAGGCCGCATTGTTTATGTTTTATGGTGGTGTTGACAGGCTAGATTGAAAAACCACTCCTCTGGGAATCGTGTCAAGACTCTCCAACCGTCACAGTAATGAGGTATATCGTGTATCAAATGATCCATCAAGTACTCCTTGGACGGTTTGTCCAATAAGAGATTGTTCCCAAATTGAACCGTGAACTACCACTCCCCTTATGCCCTGGTTTTAGTTATTTGCAGTCAGACAAGGTAAGAAACCCACGAGCTGCAACCCCTTTCGATAGCAGAATAATGTTTCACGGGAGATTCCAAGCTTACATCTACACCTTGGTCAAGGTTTTCCTCCGTAATACCACCCTCTAAAGTCTCATCTTATCTTATTTTATTTTATTTTATTTAAAACAAAGAAAAAACACAAAGAATAAGAGCTGTCAACCAGATCTTAAAAATACTTTTTTTTCCAATGATTACATCGCAATCATATAGAGGGCTGAAAGTCAGGAGTAACAAAGAGTCAACCAAAACATTCTATGACATTGACCAAGATTGTTGTCTTTAATTTGTTGAATGGATAATTTTTAAAGTTACAAAAACAAAGAAATAACCTGCAAATATATGTGTTGAGTAGAACTTTAGAGTATTAGTTATTTGAAAATAATTGTTAGAAAACACGGTAGTACTGATCTTTTAATTATGCTTTAAAATAACTTGTCTAATTCAATTAACAATTATATTATTATGTAGATCAAAACCAAAAGTAATTTCTTTCCAATTCAACTCATGATAAGAAATGATAAACAAGAAAGTTTCTTAAGACAACAGTCCATTACTTTTTGACAAAATAATAGTCACAAAAGATATGTTTCATATTTTCAACATATAAGCAAAATGGGCAATTCGCTGGTTGAACCATAGTGTATTTCAATTTATCTCCAACAAGCAATTTGTAATGTAAATTTTTTTAGACTAATATTTGTGTTTCCAAACTATTTTTTGATTTCTATATTTGAGCACTCGTTTGGTCTACATTTTGAAGCTAAAATTGTATTTCCATTTATGGTTGAGGCGAGGAATAATATTTTGTTAGAGTGAATAATTTATCTATTCACTATACTTAAGTGTACCTAGGTTGATGATGTTAGACAACATCTTGTCTAACTGAATGTGCAACTTTTAAGCCTCTAGAGGTTACCAAGTTATTTGGTAAACCTCATGTGCTACCTTTTTGAGGTTGGAAGTATTTCCATCTCACCTCAAAGGTCACTCAACACTTGGCATCAAGGTTGATGACTTCATCAAAGAGGTTATTGGTTTGCACATTCCAAGTGATCTCAAGGTTGACACCTATAGGACAAGTTTGTCTACTCATTTGTGCCACTTCATGGGGCACTTGTCAATCCACATTCATAGGTGGATTGCCTGTTCCTTACCTATATATGTAACGCTTTGTACTCATTGCAATTTGGGTCAACTAAATATAATCTTTGCATTGTTCATTTGTGCTTGTTTCTTATATCCATGATCTCCTAATTCTTATATATTCCAATAAGGGACTAAATATAAAATTTCATTAATGGAAGATGTTTGAAGTGATTAGAAGTCAACCATCTCTAGTCCTTAAAAAAGTTGAATTCTCTAGGAGTACAAATTTTCATAGATAGCTCAAGAGAAACTAATGATAGGACAAATATCATTGAATATTTATACTTGGAGTTCAACCCATAATGTTTTTTGATGTTTTGTCATGAAGTCCATTCAAAGGCATTAAAGTCCCAAATATCTTTACATTATTAGACACTTTTTTTGAACAAGTAATAAACATGCCTAGGGAAAACTAATAGTCATTGGTTGATTATGATAACTAATAAGTTTATTCCACCAAATTGATGTTGAAGCAAAATTGAATCCATGTTGCAAGGAGGAATCATTCTATTTCAGAAATTAACAAACTTGTTGCCAAGTTTTCTAAATGGATTGTAAAGGAAAGGAATCTTCAATTTTAAAGAAGGGACTATGATTCCTAGATCGCCTTTATGTTTTAGTTGAATGCAATGAGACTAAGAAGAAATAATGAATCCAACATTAGCATCCGGATCATTTAGGCCATAGAAATTTGCTAATTAATTTGTTCAATTCTTCATAGCCTTTTTTAGATGACATCCAACAAGATGAGTAGTACACATGGGTGGCAATTAAAATTTTATTGGCTACTTGAATTTTACAAGCCAAAGATAAGAACTTATTGCCTAAATTAAACTGGTTCTTAAAATTGTTTAAGTACCAATCCCACATATTAGAAATAAAGAACCTCACACCAAAAAGAATGCTAAGATATTTAGTTATATCCCCATGTTTAATTTACTTCCACTCTTTGGAAATCCATTGGGGATGGGGCCAATTGAAACATTAGAAAAACGGGGGAGAGGGTTTTTATCCTTGAAGAGATAGGGCTCCTCTTATTTCACTGTCTTGTTTCACTTAAGGAAACCCTAGAGATTTCAATCCAAGGATGGAATGAAGGAAAGAGGTATGCTAAAGGTTGTCCTAGGGTTTTATTAGATACTAAAAGGGGGTTCACCATCAAGCTAGGGCTTGGAAAGACAAGATATGAATGAATCATGCAAAGTACCATGCTAACTAGATGAGCTAGGAAATGAAATTGAAATACAAAATATCAAATTGAGAATGAATAGAGGTGCACCTAGAAGAGTGATGAGGTTAAAACAAGCTCCAAAACTTTGAAAAGTTGTTTAATTCCCATTGGGACTCATATGCCAGTCTGTGTGATTTAGTCCCAGACTAGGGTTTTTGTGTCAAAACTGGAATCTGGCAGTGTATCATCTAAATCTTTTGAAACCTGGTAAAAGCCCTATACTAGGACTCATATGCCACAAGTGGTGTATCAGTCCCACTCTGCTTTTTTGGAGGGTTAAGAATTGATTCTGCTCTCTTATCTCTGCTCTTCCTTCCACACTTTGTTTTTGGATCTAAAACCCTGATTTGCAACTTGTAGGTGAATTTTCATGAAGATAGCAACTTTGTGACAACTTGATGACTTCCTTCAACCTTGTAACCTAATCTTCAAAGGATCCTCAAGCTCCAAGATACCTAAATCTGCAATCACACATGTAGTGAGAGAAAAACTTGTTAATTGTTAGGAGATGGGGGTTTGCCTTGGCCAAACCCCTTTTAGGTAATTAAACAAAATGATAAGATAATGAAATAAGGACATGGAACACGAAATATGAACAATGATACCTTGAATGGTGTCTTGTAAATTTGCAATCTAACATGAAGTGGCCATGAAGGATGTAGATCTAGATCTTGAAATAAATATAGAACAATGCTTAATCTTGGATCTTGAATGCAACATCATAACACTAGCTTGAAACAATATGCATGATGCTTGAAAACCTTGACATGATGATGTATCTTGAATTGTTGCAACAATTGATGAAGAAATAAGCCCTTGAATGCTTTAGAAATGCTCTTGAATGCTCTCTTGACGGTCTTGTAAAGTCTTGGAATGCTTAACTCTTGATAGCTTATGTTGATATCATGAAGGCTTAGTGAAAATGATTTGAGACCTTATTTATATAGACAATCCATCCAACTAACCATTTATTAGATCCCAGAGGTCAACATTCATGAAATTTGAACTTAAAACCCTGATTTCCCGCTAAAAACCCTAAAACTAAATGGGACTCATATGCCACTTAAGGCGTATAGGTCCCTTCTGGATGGGACTCATACGCCCAAGGTGGCGTATGGGTCCCACCAGGCCTTTTTAGATAGAAAATCTTGGGGACTTAAGAAATTATGTTTATTTGATGTCTATGTCAGGATTTCAGTTGAAATATGCCTCAAGATGCATAATATAAGGTCTTAGGATTTTATTAATGATGATATAAAGGTCATAAATGCAAGAGGGCCCAAAAATTAATGTGAAGGTGCAAATAAATGTACTTTACAACATTAAATTAAGGCAAAATTAGGTCAATTCAGCTTAAAAGGGCTCTAAATCCAATGTGAATGTGTAAAACACATTACAACACTAGATCAAGGCAACATTAGGTCCATTTAGTTTACAAGGGTCCTAAATGTAGTGTGAAGGTGTAAATGAATACACTTTACAACACTAAATTAAGGAAAAGTTAGGTTAATTTAGCTTAAAAAGGGCCGAAAACCTAGTGTGAATGTGTTAAACATATTACAACACCAGATCAAGGCGACAATAAGTTTATTTTAACATTAATCATTCCCAAATCAAGTAAGAAAAAAGGGATACTTTTTTTGTCGCCACATTTAGCCCCCACTTTAGTGAGAGGAGGAACTTGCTTCAAACTCACACTAATGTAGACATTAAAGAGGGGTCCACGTGTATCGATGTGGATGGAATAGGATAACAAAGATTGAAGAGGCGGTCAAGCCCCTAGGATCCAAGATCCTATGTCAAATCGACATAAGCACAAAAGGACATGCACAAGGTGTATGATATGCAACATCAAGATACACATACATACAATGTCAATAACTAAAAGAAAGAAAAACAAAAACAAGCAAAAATAAAAAGAGGTGGATCAAGCCTCAATCGTTTGTCCAACACGATGTGGATCAGATCTAAGTTGTTTGTCAAGAAATGTATGCTCACTCTGAGGAAACATAAATTCAAGTTGTCTATTGGGTGAGTATCCAAAAGGGCGGCTTAGTGAGAAATTCATGCCTTTGTATCGGCTTCTCACTATATAATGAGAAAGTCATGCCCATGTTTAGGCTTCTCATGATATGTTAACCATACCAAAGCTATACCTCTTGAGAACTTTGACAAGATGCTATATAACAATGAAGTTTTAGCTTCATGAGGCAAGCAAGGCTTCGTATGCTTGAAACTCATGAACAAATAAGATGGCACCATAGGCAAGCAAAATGTGTTATGCAAGGTGGCCATATAACCAAAATTGTAAATGCAAAATAATGTAAGGAATGTTCAAAGGGATTTTGCTTAGTTCAGGTAAGGTCTCTTCTTAGGGAACATCGTGCTTAATGTCTCCAAGAGAGGAAAAGTCAAAGAAATATCACACTCTTAGAGGAAATAAAACCCAATGACACCACCAAGAAGAGGACGCATTGCAAGAAGAAACAAAATCGTATAGTGAAACATGAGTGTCGATGTATGCCCCACTTTAAAGAGGTTGCTAACACCATCACTATGAGCAATTGCTTTAAAGTAGAAGAAGATAACTTAGTATTGTTGGAATCAAGGAACATTGAGAGGGGGGTGAATCAATGTTCTGCAATTTTTAACTTTATTAATCTAATCCTTAAAGTACTTATAACATTCAACCAAAAGAAATATGCATGAACATAAAACAAGCAACCACAACACCATAACACAAGGATTTTTTACATGGAAACCTTATTAAGGAAAAACCACGATGGAGGTCAATCCACTATATGATCTGAGTATACTCAAAAGGTGTTTACAAAAGGGGAATGCACATGCATTTAGGCACACTGCGTAGAGCTCACTGCTTAGATACAAAAGAAGACTCACTGTCTTACAAAAGTATTTGGATTACATCTAGAAGATTTGAACTGACAAAATAGCATCTACTAATTCCTAATTACAGTTTCAGTTAGGCACATTAATCGCTTTCTTGACCTTCTGTCTGATTCTACTCTTCTACTCTGTCTGTTTTAATTCGCATCACAAATCCTTTTATGCACAAGTGAAACTGTGCATAATCGCTCTACAATCTCTCTGACTTTTGCAACACACATCAACACACTTCGTACACACACTAAAATTATATAAATGATCGCTTATATATATCCGCAACTAAAGATTTAATCAACCACATATCGACTTCAATAAAACATAAAATATTTACTATAGACACCTAAATTTGGACACTTGATTTATCCAAATTTATCCCCTTTCGTCTAAGCATCCCCTTATTTGCATTAATTAAGTAATATCACTATTATTTAATTAATATCCTTAATTTTTCCAAATCCCTAAGGTATTTAATTAATAAATAAATACCTTATCTCTTTAATCCTCCTTTCCATCAAATGAATTAAACAAATATCACATTTATTTAATTCTTCATATGTCCCATCCTCCATCATTTTTATCTAGTCTTAATCCATCTAATAATCTCATCATTAAGGATGTGCACATGCCTAATCCTTGATTAGAATGTGTCACATCCTCCAAATTTTGCAAGTTGGCCTCTAATCTCTCTTAGCCACCTAACCCTCCTCTAATCCTTCATTAACTAGCCTAATCAACCTCTCAAAGAATTTTTAATTCCTTTTATCCTTCCAAGGAATATTAAATTCATTTTTCTCTTCCCCATGTGATCTTTGACTTCTCACATCAAGTCACATGTGAAATCTAACCCTCTTCTAATATTCATTAATTAGTCTAATCAAGTACTTGCACAACTTTAATCACTTAATCAAGTCAACCCTATTAAATGCTTTCTCCTTTTGGACAAGGCATCTCCATTCCCCATGTGAATTTTTAATTCACATTTAATCCCCCAATGCATTTAAAGGAATTTTAAATTCCTTCTCTCATCCCCATGAGAATATTTGGGGAATTTTTAATTCCCCACTTGTCCTCTCACCCACATAGGGACAAGTACCTCATTTATGAGGAGATCTTGTCCAAATCTCAAGGTACTTTGTACTCCCTCCATGTCATGTACTATCCTTCCACTTCATGTACACATCACCCCTTTTAAGCCATATCACTTGCCACATGTAAAAATGTGAGGGCTTGTGAGTTTTCAACTCACCTTAGCCCCACATCTTGATCTTGGTGGCTCAATTTTGACTGTCTATTTCCTTAGAGATTTCCAAAATCTCTATAAATACCCCCTCTTTTCTCTCATTTTAGAGAGATCATGCATTGTAGCCAAACTCTTGCAAAATTTTCCTAAAATCCATACTTAGCCAAATTTACACTTGCATCCACTTCCACCCATTATCATATCATCATCTAGCTTGCATCTCTTGCCATCCAAGGAGCACACACACCAAAGATCGAAGGGCCAACCAAATGATTGATTCGACACAAGGTAAAAGGTTTCATTTGTTGTCTTTATTTTGTGTTGAATCCAACTAGGCTAATCTTGAGGTGTAGGTAGTTTTTAGTGTTATTTTGAACTATTTTGTTTGCTGCTCGTATTCTAGCACTTAGATTCGACCTATCACATTTACAAACCGTCAGCTCAATCCACAAATAATTTTCAATGCGAACCAACCAAAGTTGGCCACAACATAGTGAGGACCCAAATCATCTTGATTGAACACAAAACACTTCAAACAATTACTCCTCAAAGATCCACAACACACTACATTCACTTAGTCGGCCTTTTGCATTGATAAACAAAAAATTAATTGACCAGATCTTCTAACTTGCACAACAATCGATACGAGGCTCTATGATTCAAAGAAAACATAGATCATACATCTAACAACCTTCCTTGAGATCCACAACTCAAAATGATAACAAAAATTTGCATATGAATCGATGAAAACAATTCTGTCAGATGCTTTGTTCTAGCTTGATAGTTAATTGCTTAGCTTCAATCTGACTTTCGGTATGAGCAAATGTTGACGTGCAGATCGAATCACTGACTAGGATTGACATCAATGACAACACTAGATGACATGTGCAGTGTCTCTTGCCAATAGTCTATCCCTTTGGCATTGATGACAACACTTAGTGAAAAATGACTAAGTGTCAGATCAGTACCAACATGAATTACACTACAAACCTTCAAAACTTCAAAACACAACTCCCCTGAGATGATTAAAGAATTTTTCATTGTCCCACTCTCCCCCTTTGACATCAATGGCAAAGGCAAGAATCCACATACCAAAAATCAAACAAAATTGCTATGAACAAACTGCATATGTACAAACTTGCTTCTACAACTTACATAAACTTGAATATATCTACAAAATTATTCTTCAGCAAGCTCAAACTAGTGTCCCAACTCTTTTTGAGACTCTCTAAGATATTCATGTGACCACAAAACAAGTAAGATTGCATCTCTGTTGACTCAAGGTTTTCCAAATCACTGACCGCCATAGCATCTTGTGCTTCCTTCAATGCACTAAGCATTGTCTCCATCTTAGGACCAATTAGTCCTCTAAGCTCACAAACCCTTTCAACAATTTTTCCTTCTTCATGCTTCAAACCTTTAATCTTGTCAAGCAGGGATATGACTTGACCTTCTTCCTTTCCAACATAAATAGTAAGAGGATCAAATGCTTGAGAGATATATGCTAACTGTTTCTCATATTCCTTCAATTTCTTTTCAATGTCTTCAGTGAACTTAGACAATGATAAACATGACTTATAAATGTTTCCAACTTCAGACAAAGCACCTTGAATATTCTTTACATAGGTAGCTAACAAAGATTTATCATTAGCAATCATTCCCTTCAACCTACCGAACCTGTTAGCATCAAACTCCTTTTGAACCTTATCCATAGATGACTTCTCAAGTGACTCAAAGTGATTACTTATAGAATTGACAAGTTTCTTCAACTAACCGGATGGAGAATTGGATGAGTCCTTGACATATGAAGGCATGACCTTCTCTAGAATACCAGATGCAAGATTTAACAGCTCACTATCTTCACTATGAGATTTCAGAATCTCTTCCCTTGCCTTGGCTTGAGCAAATGATGCAACTTTGAGTTTCTCAATGGGAGATAAAGTAGCCAAGTTGATAGGACCTTTAATTAGTTCAGAATCAAACTCCTCTTGTTGCTCTTCCAAAAACTCCTTCACTACCTTAACAGTGTCTCTTGCTTCCACACAAACTTCTTTTGCCTCAACCTTCTTTTCTTCAATCATTGATTCTTCTTGGGCTTTAGGAGTCTCAACTTCTTCAACCGACACTACTTTAGGAGCTTCAGTCTCCATAGGAATTTCAACATCATGTATATCTAGAGGATTCAGAGTATCCTCAAATGTATCTTCTTTATTTACCGGACTAGATGGAACATCTTCAACATACACTTCTTCAAAAACAACATTGTATCTATTCTTTAACAAAATTTCCTTAAGGATTTTCCCAGTATCCTTTGCAACTTCTTCAGTCTACCCAATCATCAGCTTATTCACCCTTGTTTTGCTCTTAAAATCCCTTTTAGCCTCATTGAGAGTATTCTTCATCTCTTCTATAGACATCACCAGACACATATCAACAAGTATCTGTTCTCTCATTTGCTCTTCTTCAATTCTTGCATTCTCTCCTCGTTTCTAAAACTTCATACAGACCTTTGGGTAACTCAGACATTATTTCAACGAGAGTCATATTGAAATTATTCAAATAATTTATTGTGCCTTCCTCAAAAATTCTTTGACCAACACTATCAAAGGTGTCATACCATTCACAAAGAGGTCTAAGATTACCATCCTTAATCAAGGCTTTTTCAACTTCTACAAAAATACCTGGTTTGTCAATTTTCATCTTTTTCTTTGCTTTCTCTTCATTGGAGGGCTTTTCCTTAGTGACTTTTGTTGCCTTTGAGCCCTTATGCTTAATTTATTTTACTTCCGCATCAGATTTAGTTTCTTCATCTTCAGAAACAACAACATAGACTCTTGTGCTCTTGTGCTTTTTCCTCTTTCCTTCTCTACCAGATGTTTCGACTTGACCTTTCACAGGACTTGGTTTCTTTGTAGGACTGGATGAGAGAGCAAAGCTCCTTGTGGATCTAGATCTGGCAGAGAATTCTGCTGGACTAACAGACTCAGTTGTAGTTGGCTCTCCTGCTTCAACTTGTTCTATTTTTCTTCTAGCTTCTCTTACAACTTCAGCTGATATACCCATGCTTTCTGCAAAAGCTTCAACTTCCTTTCACACTCTCCGGATTATCATAGGTTTCTTCAATTGATCATGCACTTGCATATCCTTGTCCTGAAAGGTACCGAACCTTTCTTCTGTTGGATCTTGAGGTTTACTCAACAGGTGTTGAGCATATAGCTCCAAAATGTGTTCCTCAACCTCATAACCCATATGCATTATCCACATTGTTCTAGGACCAACAACTTCCATCAAACACTGATCAATATCAACCATGAAACAAATTGTGTCCTTATACTTCTCCACAATAAAAGAAGGAATCCTTTCCCTAGCTTGCATTTCATTATGAAAGTTCTTGAAATAACCCCAAATAACAGTTTTCCTTGCTTTACTATCCCCAATTCCATACAAGATATCTATGATTTGCACAACTACAAGTTTATTACCTTGCCATTGAAATTTTCAACTCCTAGAACTTCATTCATGAAATAGAAGAATAAACACAACAATAGATTACCATACTTGAATGAATTATTCTTATTTTTCTTGATTTTACCAAGATTCTCCATTAACTGGCTCTAGAGTAACTCACATAGGTCATAGTTTTCATTTTCCTTGACCATCTGATATGTTGCATAGATTGTTGTACCAAATTCAAAATTTTCCTAGCTAGAGTGATAGATCTTATACCCAATGACCATAAAAGCAAATCTAACATCCACTTCAATAATATCATCAATTGTCATAGCTCTCAGATTGTTGAACATTGAACTGGTTGCATCTGTGACTGTTTGATTCTTCACAGCTTTCAATGTTGGAAACCCATCAGATGAATTTAAACCAGTAATAGTCCTTATGGCTTCCTTTGTAATCTTGAAAGGCTGACTTAACCACAAGAACTTGGCATGCACTCGACTCAATATATGCCAAACCTATTCAGTTTCTTCGAACATAAGAAATTTCATAATCTGTGTGAATTTCTTCTGGTCCAATGTCTTAAATTCAGGTTTCACACATAAATATTCTCCCATAATGTGATTGGTATACAAATTTGATAACTAGGAGCTTCCTAATTCTTCAACATTTGCATGAAAGTATGCCCTAATATCTTCGATATGCAAAACGCAATACGAAACATAAGAAAATGCATCTAAAGATTCTGTTTCGATGGATTTGAAGGGATGCCATTTGAATTTCGGACGAGGGCTATCCTTAATATCAACTACCAATGGAGAAACCATTTCCATAATTTTCAAATTCACAAGTTTTTCAGAAATACCTTTCATCGGATTAGGGTTTGATCGCCGAATCGCTTTCAGACTTGAATCTTCACCAAAGTTTGCTAAAGTTCACTTCAGAGCTCTCCAAACTTATTCTTCTCAAAATGCAAAGTGAGAAATGAGGGATAAAAATGACCTTTTATCATTCGTGCACCTAGCTTTTTCATTGCAATAAATGCTTTTGTCCAAGGTCTTCCAGATACCCTGTTTTCACAGACTGTGAAAGAAAATTCTTCTGCAGACCTTCAAGTTTGCATAAATTCCCTCCACAAGACATTCCAAAACATTTGCACATCACTAATGCAATCATTACAATTTTCCATATTCCGGTACCAACTACCGACAAGGGGGTTTTAAAAGATTTTCTTAAGAACTTCCCCTAGGCTAGAGGCCATAAACTAATTCTCGGAGGAATTACTAGAACCTGGTTCTAGTGTGGAATCATTTCCTACATCAGAGGGACTCTTCTTCACCCATATCTTCTTCATTTGCTTCCTGATCTCATCTATAGTAACTTTTCCTTTTCCCTTTTCATCCTTCTGCATGTTTTTCCCTTGATTTACCAAACCCTTTCTGCTTCTAAAAAATCTTGCAATGTGACCGGATATGTTGCAATTGTAGCACACCTCATTTCTTTGTTCAAATCAGTTGTTCCATTGATTTTCTCTTGATTTGCATTGGTTAGCAATATGGCCAAATCTATTGCAGGTATAACATCTGACATCTCTATTGAAAAAGTTGTTTGACATACTTCTACATTCATTTGACTTATGACCATACTTATTGCAATTGAAACACTAACCTGAGAATGATGGACCACTTGGTTTCATTCTGCCTGTACATTGAGTAGCCATATGACCAAATTTATTGCAAACAAAATAGTAACCATTGAACCTTTGAGCATTAGGTTGTCTTACTGAATACCTTCCAACTTTGTTCATTTGATTTCCTTGTCTAAATATCCTTTGTCTAGATCTATAGCTTTCTCCTTTCTCATATCCAAGACCTTGCTTGTCATTTTCAGTCCTCTGACTTTTAATCAGTTCATCAAGCTTGGCTGAGCTAATCATGGACTTCTCCTTGAATTCATTTGCAGTAGCAAGTTCATCTCTGAGATCAACAATTTTCTTTTCAAGCTCTTCCTCATTATTTCTAGATTGTTCCAATTCAAGCTCCAACTGATTGAATCCATTAGTGATTCGGCTGCATTCTATAGATTTTTCTTTCAAGGACTGAGTATGCTTCTTTTCATTCTTTTTTCTATCTTCAATCTCCTTGGTCATCCTCATCACAATAGATTCCATCTCATGCTTTAGGACAACATTATCTCTAGTAAGCTTTTCACATTCCTCTATCTTTTCCTTCAAGGCTTGACTCAGGTGTTCACCCTCCATGTTTTACTTTCTTTCTGCTTGATCTAATCACAGAGTTCCTTTCTCTTTTCCCTTGACTCATTGATTTTATCTTTCAATGATTGAATGAAATTCTCAACATTCATGAGGATTTCTTGCAATTCTCGAACTTCAGATTTGGACTGATCAAGATCATCTAGGGCCACCAAAAGTTGTTGTTGAAGACTGCTTGAATCCATTGAATCACTTTCTCGGATCTTCCCCAAGCTTTTAAACTTCTTTTGAGGAACTGGGCTTTGATACCAATTGTTGGAATCAAGGAATACTGAGAGGGGGCTTGAATCAGTGTTCTCCAATTTTTAACTTTATTAATTTGATCCTTAAAGCACTTATAACATTCAACCAAAAGAAAGATGCATGAACATAAAACAAGCAACCACAACACCATAAAACAAAAAAAAATTACATGGAAACCCTGTTAGAGGAAAAACCACAGTGGAGGTCAATCCACAATATGATCTGAGTAAACTCAAAAGGTGTTTACAAAAGGGGAATCCACATGCATTCAGACACACTGCCTAGAGCTCACTGCTCAGATACAAAAGAAGACTCACTTTCTTAAAAAAGTATTTGGATTGCATCCAAAAGATTTGAACTGACAAAATAACATCTGTTAATGCCTGATTACAGATCCGGTTAGGCACATTAATCACTTTCTTGACCTTTTGTCTAATTCTGCTCTTCTGCTCTGTCTGCTTTAATTCACATCACAAATCCTTTTATGCACAAGTGAAACTGTGCATAATCGCTCTACAATCTCTCTGACTTTTTCAACACACATCAACACACTTCGTACACACACTAAAATGATATAAATAATCACTTATATATATATATATATATATCTTCAACTAAAGATTTAATCAACCACATGTTGGCTTCAATAAAGCATAAAATATTTGCAAACCATCGGCTCAATCCAAAAATAACTTTCAATGCGCACCAACCAAAGCCATCCACAACATAGTGAGGACCCAAATCATCATGCTCAAACACAAAACACTTCAAACAATTACTTATCGAAGATCCACAACATGCTACATTCACGTAGTTGGCCTTTTGCACTAATAAACATAAAATTAGTCGACCGAATCTTCTAACTTGCACAAAAATTGACACGAGGCTCTATGAGTCAAAGAAAACATAGATCATACATCTACAACCTCCCTAAGATCCAAAACTCAAAATGATAACAAAAAATTGCATATGAATCGATGAACACAATTTTGTTGGATGCTCTGTTCTTGATAGTCAATCGCTTAGCTTCAATTTGACTTCTAGTATGAGCAAATGCTGATGTGCGAATCAAATCACTGACTAGGGTTGCGATCAATGACAACACCAGATGACATGTGGTGTCTCTTGCCAATAAGTATGACACATGCAATCCAACTTAAGGCACGTCGTCCACATCCCAAGCTTGCTCTTATATGTACATGAAAGGTGGTCAACTAGCCAAAAGAGACAACGACAAGTGACATACAAGGAAAAGGCTACCTAACCCCTTGCCCCCACTTAGTGCAGGACAAGGATGATCTGAGATGATTGATGAGAAACATGCTAGATTTAAAATCAATATCAATTAGAGGAACAAGGTGCTTCAACACAAGGAAGAGTACTACATCCTTAAGATATTGAATTTTATTACTCAAAGCCTTACATTCATTAGTAGAATGACCATGAACTCTATGATATGCACAAAATGAATTCTTATAGTAAAATTTATTTCGTGTTCGTGGAGGGATGGATGTAGTACCCGTCCATTTTGCTTATGTTTTTTGTTAGCATGTTTTCACTTTGACAGACCCTGATACTTTGTTTTGATGTATTGATCACTGACATTAGAGTGATGGTGGATTTATTTTGTGATGTGATGATACATTGTATGGTGGTAATTATTTCTAGCATGCTTTATGTTAGCATAGATGTTTACTTTGGATGTTACTGCTATATATATGCTTATGGTAGATTAATTGTTAATTATTTGTCAGTTTGATGTGATATGTATTGGTGTGGAGAATGGAGTTGCATCACTCGGTTGCGAGTGCCTTGTGATTTCTATGATTTTCTCCTCACGGTGTGTTTGAATCATGGATTATATATATGTATGTTATTTGTTTGATTGCAGGATTGCAGATACATGACACCGACTCCACCTGGTTTCACAGGTTTGAGCGTGTCTAGACTCAACGGTAATGTTGATTGGGAGGTAGTAACGAGGTTTTTCCTAGTCTAGTCTCAAACCCAATCACAATATGTCATCAGTTTAGGTCTGGTGTTTTTGGTTGTCTCGTTTGTGTCAGCTTGGATTATTTGTTCTGAAAGGTTAATTTTGTGAATTTAATGGTAAATTTAATCATTGAGATTAAAGTTATTTTATTAAATGAATAAATTAATTGATTAAAGTTGCTTTTATTTGAGTGAATAGATTAAATATAAATTAAATGCTTTGTGGGAAATGGAATTTTAAATATGAATAAAAAAATAAAGAAAAGAAATTTGATTTTTGGAATTCTTCAATTCTGTTAAATGAAATAAACTCTTGGTAATGGTGGGAAGAAAATATCCGTGAGTGGTTAGTAGCTATTTTCTTGAAATTGCCATGTGTGTTAGTTGGAATGAATTGAAAATTTCTTGTTGGGGATTTTCTTGGGGAAAGAATATTACCAAATTTGGGGAAAACAAGAAAACACTTCACGGGAAAGGAAAGATAAGAGAATTTTGCTGAGGAAATTGTAAAAATTTTGTGATTTCTTTTGGGTTTTGATTTAAATTTTTTGAAAGAAGTTCTCAGGTACATATTTGTTCTGTATTTGCATTCTTTTGGAAGTGAGGTCTTGAAAAGAGCTTTGGAAGTTGCACGCAGCAGGCAAAGCTTCTCTTCAACAGTGAAATTCTTCAAGCTTCTGTATTCAAAAGATTTCCTAAGGAAATTATTGTGTTTGTAACTTCTGTACTTCTCAGTGGATTTTGTTAAATTATTATGTCAAAATTTGTTACTTCTCTGTGTAAATTTTGAAGCAAAGTTTTATAGTTAAATAAGAGAACAACACAGAAGGCTTTATTAAACAATAGAAGATTTTTGAAAGGAAACAGAAGAAATCTCAGTTTATTTATAAATAAAACTCTCTGTTAAATCTGGTGTTAAATTTGGGGAAAAGAAATCTCTGTGATGACTATAGAAAAGAATTTGAGAATTTAGTTTTGTGTGAAATACTTATTTGGTGCAAAAATTGAAAACCCTCTGTTATTGAAAATTAAAAATCTCTGGGAAATTTGTGTCAAATTTGAAGATTTCTCAATTTCTGTAGAAAACCTCTCTGAAAATATTAACCTGATTATAATATTTTTTTATTTATTTTTAGTTGTTGATTAAAATTATATATATACATATATATATATATATATATATATTTATATATATGTGTATACAAATAGTATATATACATATACATATATATATATATATATATATGAAATCATATTGAGAAATTGTTTTGAGAAAATTCGTTTGATTTTCGTTTAATTTCCGTACGCGATTTTAAATCAAAGTTTTTATTAGGTTTTTTAGAAAATTAAAAAAAATAATTAATGGTAATGGAGGCACAGGGGGCTACCCCACAGCCGAGCCCATAGGGAGCCGACTGTGAGGGCAGCGCCCAACGCTGCCTTCACAGGCAGCTATGGCGTTGCCTGCACAGCCGCGCCCCCCATTTGGGGGTTCAGCTGTGGATGGTCGCCGGCCCCCCTGCCTGTATTTGTTTATAAATACAAAGTCTTAATTCGAACTTTATTTTATTTTATATTTAGTTTATAATATGTATATATTATTTATATAATATATATATTATTTTTAATATATATTATATAAATATATATAAACTCATAAGGTTTATAAATTGTTTAAAATGTTAGTGTTAATAAATTTATTTCAGTTAAGAGATATATTTATATATTTAAATAAATTTTCAAATTAAATGATTTGATCTTGTATTTATTTAAATGTATTAAATATTGTTGATTAGTATAAGAAAACTAAGAACAAATACTTTTATAATGAAATGCATTAAGAAAAGAAATAAAAAAATTCATTATAATGCATGTATGCGAAACTGAAGTTAAAAGTTAGTTCTAATTTTCATATTGATTGAAAAATGAATTATATTTTAGTTGATTAATTTCATGCTTATATTATTGATTTAATTGGATTTAGTAAATCCTAACACTAGATTCTTATTTTTCCTGAATTGTTTTAAGTTGATTTATATTCTTGTTAGGAAAATTGGGGTTATATGAGATTTGAAGTCTTCCAGACATAGTTTCTTTTTGAAGGAGTTATATCCATGATGGTTTCATATTTCGAGTAAACTAGGGTAGTGCACAGGGTTTTATTTGGTTTTTAGTCACCTGGTTCTATGAACAGGTTGTGATGTTTATTGTTTTGTGGATAGTAATTGATGTTGGTTTATGTGCACCTTGTCTACCCTTAGTTAATGGAATTAGATTCCTTGTGTTATTATTAGGGGAGTGGCTCTTAATGAGGGCCGACACACAAAGTGGTGCCAGGGTAACTCATGTGGAGTTAGTTAATCAGTGAAAATTAAATCATCACATTGGGTATTCTAAAACCTTTAACTAGATTAATTACACCTCATTCATGGACTCAAGGGCTAGTACAAACTTGAGATTGAGTTGAGAAGGCCTGGAATGGCAAAACCGATATCTTGTTATTTTGAAAGATATTCGATTCCGCAACAAATTGCATGAGGGGTCGGGTTTTGTAAGAGGTTACCAGGGTAAGCCAAGTTGGGGGCCGGAACCTAGGAAGAAACACCTGGGTAACCTATGCAACATTGTGATGACACTCCACCTATAATAACAGTATCCTTGTGAACTTAGTATATTTGATCATTCTGCTCTGGAAGCAATGTAACCATTAAGTTAAGATGATATTTGTATAGTTTTGTCTATGGTTTGTAGGTTATGTCTAGGGAACCTTTTTACTATCTCCTAGCACGAGGGGTGGGCCTACGGGTACCACATGGTTGGGTGGAACGTGCACCTTACTCCGTTGGGTCCCCAGTTCTTGTTCGTGGCAATGAGTACTTCTTGGATGGAGAGCTTGTATGTGGAAATGTACTTTCTTATTTGTATTAGTGGAAACTTTATATATGTATCACTCCTCAATTGTTAATGATGAGAACTTTGTAATATGTAATTGTACATTTTTATATGACCTACCTCATTTGGAAAATGAGTATTGCAAATGTTATTTCAAATGCAATGTAAGAAAGAATCTTATTTGTACTCTATATCTTTAATGATGTAATTTAAATGTTATTCAATGTATGCTCTTAAGTTTATGAGAATTAAATACATGCTTTGTTAATACTATTGTCATCTATGGGATTTTCAAGTATTGTGTCGTCGCGTTACTTAGGGAATGTTTGCAAATAGTTAAGTTAATCTTTACACTTAAAAAAAAAAATTATTACACCTTCGTTGTCAATGCAACATTCTTTAGGTTACAAGACAAGGCATTACAATGGATATCAAACGATCTTGGAGGAGTCTTCGCAAGACACTCTCTTGATCAAAAGATGTTCATTTATTTTGTGATAAAGATATCTCTTGCTTAGTACAAGATGTCATACTTGCGCAAGACTCTTTAGATTGCGAGATTTTGTACTCTTCTTTAATGGAAGGTGTAAAATCTAATGAATTCGAATAATTAGTGTTTTACATGATTGCATTGATGTTAGGCGAGGATTTCTTTGTTTCTTTCATTTCTTTCAAAGAACAAAACCAAGACCACTAGTATCTATCAATTCAGGATGCATTAATGTTAAAGTCGGCTTAGAAGAATCTTTTGTAATAGTGTTGATATTAAGTGAAGGCTTGTTTATTTATTTCGAGAGACAATAACCAAGACCACTAGTCTTTTCCTGTGTGTGAGGCTCTATAGGGATACATATACCTTGTTCTCTAGCACCACATCCTTTTCCACTATATCCAAGTTGTTTCATGAGTTCATATCCTTTGCCATAAAGCATTTTCATTTCTTTTGGATTCGGTGGTTGTTCGTAGTCATTCATCAAAGTTTGTTGTATAATTTTTTGTTTCTTCTAAAGTAGTTAAGGTGGATGCTTTCAAAGGTTCGCTCATATTTTGAGTTGACATCACTACTTTTTCTTTTCCCTTTTTAGAATCTTTTGTTATGTTCTTGTAGTCTCCCATGAATGTAGGTGTGAAATCTTAGGAACCCCAATAATCTTCTAATAGCTTTGTGACTTCCTTAATGTGTTTTTCTTTGTCTTTTTGTTGCATGGGTTCTACTTGTGTTGTTAGTTTCAATGCTTTCAAAGGATTTTCCTTATTTTTCTCAATGTTTAAATAACTGTTTGGTTCAATGTCAGCTTGGAGTGTGTACACTTTGTTGTTGTAGACATACTTCATTACAGGATGAAGAGTAGAAGGCATCCCATTCATTGCATGAATCCAAGGTCTGCCTAAAAGGAGATTATATGAAAGATCGTGAGGTATAATATGGATCAATGTTTCTAATGTGGCCTTTGTAGCTGTAATAGGCAAAGTGATCCCACCAAGCGGTTGTTTTCCTACATTG
This sequence comes from Sequoia sempervirens, assembly GCA_007258455.2. Taxonomy (NCBI): domain Eukaryota; kingdom Viridiplantae; phylum Streptophyta; class Pinopsida; order Cupressales; family Cupressaceae; genus Sequoia; species Sequoia sempervirens. The sequence continues at coordinate 718,846,905 of VDFB02271358.1, read as the reverse complement.
TCAAATCCCTTAATAGATAAAGAGTCAGGTTGAATTTTTGATTCATCCATGCCAAGCTTCTCTAAAAGGGTTACACTACACACAATAAGGGTGGAGCCATTATCAACAAGGGTTATTTTTATTTCCCACCCATTGTAGTTAGCTATTATCATGAAAGCATCATTTTATTTTTGCACTTCCAAAGGAGGGAGCTCACTTTGGTGGAAAATAATGTCAACATTTATTCATTGAATCATGGCTGCTATGTCATTTGGTTACACATTGGAAGGGATAGGAACTTGTTGTAAAGCACTTTGAATCATGTTGTGATAATGAGGGGAGGCTTGAATAAGGTCCCATAATGATATCTTAGTAGGAGTGTTCTTAAGTTGTTCAATAAGATAATACTCCTTTCCACTTTGTGAAGGCAAACAAGGGGCACTAGGCAAGATAGGGTTAGGAAATGGGAGAGATGTTGAAGGTGTTTGTCTTGGTTGTGGATTTTTTTTAGTGTTATACGTATGAGAAACAGTATTATAACTCGGTTGTTATGGAACATTATTCTTAGGTGGGTAAAGGATAAGTTTTGGTTTGTTTTGAGTTTCAGGTTTGTGTGAAGGTGGGAAAAGAATTAGAGGATTGTTAGGATGTCCCACAGGGTATGTAGGAGGTCCATTCATCGAGGGGATCTAACAAAAACTTGTGCATTAAATACCTCAGTAATTTTGGTTTGATGTCTTTCTAATGAAGGGGAGTCTAGTGTCATCTCTTCACCATCATCTAAGGAAGTCACATTACTATTGTTGATGTTGTCATGTTTTTCCACCATGAAATCCTCCCTAGGAGGAGCGTTTTTAGGAGAACTACAAACTAGATGTTCATGACATTCAAAGGCTGGTTCTTCTAAAATGACTTCATCACGAGTAAGGGAGTTATCAATGGCTGGACTGTCTTGTTTACCAGTAATGTTTTCCATAGGGGAAGAGAGACACATAAGGTTCTCATGACTTTTATAACTAGGAGAAATACTAGGAGAAGAACAAATGTGATTGTCAAAATTGTCCATAATTTCATCCTTGTTTTCTAAGGTCTCATTCTCTTGTGCCATAACTTCTACCCTAGTAGGAGAGCTTTTAAGATGTTCATCACATTCCATGGTCAGATTTTGTAAAGTAGCTTCATCATCAATAGGGGAGACATGAAGAGAAGGATAATCATGATTTTCAATGATTGGATCCTTTCGTTCAAATAGATCTCTCCAAATGATAGGAGCATTAGGAAAGGGAGAAACAAAATTTTCATGACTTTCAAGTGTATCCTCTAACACTAAACTATCTTCTTCATGACTAGGAAGGATGTTAGGAGAAGAACCGATGTGATTATCATGACTCTCTATAATTACATCCCTACGTCCTATAATTTCTTCCCAAGTGGGAGAGGTAGAATTGTCATAGCTCTTAATCATTGGATTTCTTAACACCAACGTGTCCTCACAAATGTAATTTTTATGATCATTCACGATTGTATCCTTTTTCACTAAAGCATTCTCAAAAGTAGGGGAGGTGTTGGGAGAGGAATGTAAAATAAGTAAAGTAGTGGCAATGATTTCATATTCTGTTGTTATACTATCTACCCAAGGGGTAGGAGGAGAAGGACAAGCCAAACCTTCATGATTCTCAATGATTGCATCTTCTTTCCCCAAGATACCTTCGTCACTAATAGGAGAGATATCAGGAGAAGAAAAATTATGATTGTCACGGTTATCTATGCTTGTATCCTCTTCTATCACAACATTCCTACAAATAGGAGAGATGAGAGGGCTTGTAGGTTTAAGGAAAGTGTCAAAATTTTCACTTTCTTGCACTAAGAGACTCTCATAACTAGGAAGTGTATTGAATGAATGACTAACATGCCTATTGACTAAATTTTTCTTTGCAAACTTGGAAACAATAGATACAAACATTTGTGAAAAGTATTATATATCAACTCGAAATGGAAAGAGACTTAAAATGTAACACAATGACCTAGAATGAAATGTGTAAATACAATTTTTCAGATTCAAGACAAGGTAATTTGCTAATTACACTATGCAACAATCTGAAAATGAAATGTTGTAAATGTAAATTTGAAATTAAGCATTTAGCATGAAATGAACCTATTTAAGCTAAATATAATGAAATACATGTAATAGGAACTCAACCAACTGAAACAAATAACTAATGACAACAAACAAAAGTTTTTGATGTTGTAAAAGGTAGTTTTAGGGCTGATTTGGGACTAATTCGCCTAGAGGGGCATATGAGTCCTAGTCATGGTATTTCAAGGGTTCAAATGTTGAAAAATGCACAACACAAAAATCCTAGAAAGTAGGCAAAATAACCTATACTGGGACTAAATCTCCTAGAAGGGCATATGAGTCCCAGATTAGGTTTTTTGCTCTATTTTCAACAAATTTTGTGTGAATGTTATGTTTTCTGGTTAGGATGATGTCTAGGATAAATGTAAATGTAGATTTCAGATGAAATTTAATGATGCGAGATGCAAAAATGCAACCTATATGCACTTTCACTAATGCAAGATTTAAAAACCCTAGATGCCAATTAGCTAATGTAAAACCTAATGCAAAGTCAATGCAAGCTAGATCTAGGATTATTATGAACTCCAAATTAGAAAATAAGGTGTTCTAAATGTAGGTTCACCAAAATGAAACATCAAAAAAAGCGGGAGAGGGTTTCTATCATTGAACAGATAGGGCTCCTCATATTTCATTGTCTAGTTTCACTTAAGGAAACCTTAGAGATCTCAATACAAGGATGGAATGAAGGAAATAGGTCTACTAAAGGTTTTTCTAGGGTTTGATTAGAGACTAAAAGGGGGTTCACCACCAAGCTAAGGCTTGGAAAGACAAGAGATGGATGAATCATGCAAAGTACCATGCAAAACCTAACTAGATGACCTATGAAATGAAACTAAAATATAAAATATCAAACTAAGAATGAATAGAGGTGCACTTGGAAGAGTGATGAGGTTAAAAAAAGCTCCAAAACCCTAAAAAATTGTTGTTTGATGCCCACTGGGACTCATACGCTAGTCTAGGCGATTTAGTCCCAGACTAGGGTTTTTGTGCCAAAACTAGAATCTGATAGTGTATGATCTCAATCTCCTGAAACTTGTTAAAAGCCCTGTATTGGGACTCATATGCCACAAGTGGTGTATCAATCCCACTTTACGTTTTTGGAAGGTTACGACCCGATTTTGCTCTTTTATCTCTATTCTTCCTTCCACACTTCATTTTCAGATCTGAAACTTTGATTTGCAACACGTAGGTGAATTTTTGTGAAGATAGCAACCTTGTGACTACTTGATGACTTCCTTCAACCTTGTAACCTAATCTTCAAAGGATCCTCAAGCTCCAAGATACCTAGATCCACAATCACACATGTAGAGAGAGAAAAACTTGTTGATTGCTAGGAGATGGGGGTTTGCCTTAGTCAAACCCCTTTTAGGTAATTAAGCCAAATGATGAGATAATGAAATAAGGACATGAAACATGAAACATGGAACACAAAACATGAACAATGATACCTTGAATGGTGTCTTGTAAATTTTCAATCTAACATAAAGTAGCCATGAAGTACGTATAGCTAGATCTTGAAATAAGTGTAGAACAATGCTTAATCTTGGATCTTGAATGCAACATCACAACACTAGCTCAACAACATGCATGATGCTTGATAACCTTGACATGATGATGGATCTTGAATTGCTACAACAATTGATGAAGAAAACAACCCTTGAATGCTTTAGAAATGCTCTTGAATGCTTTCTTGATGCTCATGTAAAGTCTCAAAATGCTTAACTCTTGATAGCTTATGTTGATATCATGAAGGCTTAGTGAAATAATGATTTGAGACCTTGTCTATATAGGCAATCCATCCAACTGACTATTTATTAGATTTCAAAGGTCAACATTTGTGAAATTTGAACTTAAAACCTCGATTTCCTACTCAAACCCTAAAAAGGGGCCAAATGGGACTCATACGCCACTTGTGGTGTATAGTTCCCATCTGGATGGGACTCATATGCCCAAGGTGGCATATGGGTCCCACCAGGCCTTTTTAGACAAATAAAATCTTGAGAAGTTAATAAATTAAGTTTATTTGATGTCTATGTCAAGATTTTGGTTGAAATATTCCTCAAGATGAATAATATAGGGTCTTAGGGGCCTATTAATGATGATATAAAGGTCATAAATGCAAGAGGTCCCAAAACTTAATGTGAAGGTGAAAATAAATACACTTTATGTAACATTAAATTAAAGCAAAATTAGGTCAATTCAGCTTAAAAGGGCTCTAAATCCAACGTGAATGTGTAAAACACATTACAACACTAGATCAAGGCAACATTAGTTCAATTTAGTTTACAAGGGTCCTAAATTTAATGAGAGGGTGTAAATGAATACACTTTACAACACTAAATTAAGGCAAAGTTGGCTTTATTTAGCTTAAGAAAGGCCCAAGACCTAATGTGAATGTGTTAAACATATTACAACACTATAGCAAGGCAGCATTAAGTTCATTTTAACATTAATAATTCCCAAATCAAGTAAGAAAAAAGGATACTTTTTCCATTGCCACAATCATAAATTCAATCTTGTTGTGAGCTAATTGTGAACCAGAAAGAGACCAATACAAATTTAGGAAGTCCAAGGTTTTTCTTAATTCCTTTTTAGAATTTTACAAAAATAGCATGTCATCAACAACGTGTGAGTTGATAATCATCTTATTTTTTATTTATTTTAATTTTATAATAGTGTGTTGTTATAGAAAATTTATTTTATGTATATATCTTACAATCTCTATAGTAATTGAGATGGCATTTCTTTAAGAAATTCTACCAAATAGATAATGTGTCTTGTTTGTTTCAAAATTTTGTATATATATTTTAGTACAAGGTTACAAATGCAACACCTAACAATATTTCATTATTCTTCATGCTCTCATGGATTTCATACCCTCTAACTAAACTCTTATTTTCATATAGGTAGTAACACCACTAATTTCACACCTACAAATTGCATTTTTTTTTTTTTTTTGAGATTTTATTAATAAATCTCATTTGTGAATATGTTGTAGTCGTTGCATTCCATATAATGGCATCTCTTTGTGGCCTTTTGCAAACAATTCACATATTTAGTCTAAGTTTCGATATTTCATACACATCCACTTGAAAATCATAGCTACAACATGAATTCCATTTCCATTATGTAGTAAATGAATTTTCATATAATTTTCTAAGCTCTAGATTTGTCATAGGCTATAGGGTGTTGGTATTAGTGCCTATAAATCAAGTATTTTCTTTTAAAAAATAAACTTTTATAAAAAAAATTGTCATCTTGAATTCATTGTATTCCATGAGACAATTTATTATTTCTAATACAATTACTTCATGAAAATGCTCATGCCTTCTATAGACTACAATTTAATCTTATTTTATGAGATGTTCTCTTATTATTTGATTAATTTGAATGATATACATGTATTATGGCCCTTCACACTCTTTTAAAACTCTAACTACACATAGGCATGGAGAAGGATGGTAAGGGATGTGGAATTTGGCATTACACTTGCCAATTGCATTTATTTGAAAAACTCCTAAAGTTATTTCAATAAATCCATTTTTTTTGTGTATATCACAATAATTTTAATCCGCGAGATTGTGTTCCTTTAAGGATTTGTCTAGGTAGCTCATGCGTAGAGAGAATAGTGGTGTATGTTGTGAGATGGAGCTTTTTTACACTTTGAAATATTACACATGTAGCATATTTCCACATCCCTGCAATTTTTTTTGTTTTTGTTTTGTTTACTCTATGAGGCAAAATGTCAATGCATTTCACACTTATTATTTTTCTACTTATGTAGATGTTGAGCCTACAATTCTATATTTTAAAACATATATTTGAACTTTAATCATTTTTCACCTTTATAGTGAGTAGGAAAATAGTATGGGAATGTAAGCCAACTTTTCAATCACTTACATACAAATCCTTCCACTTTTTGTCTTATGGGAAATTTTAGAAGTGGGCAACATTAATTTTACCAAATTGTGTTATGGGAAATTTGATTTTGCCTAAGAAAGACTAGGTTTCTTTGAGAGTGATATCACACTATCACATTAGGGTCAATTAATGGAGTTTTATGTTAAATTAACTTGTTATTAGATCATGTTGGTTAAATATTTATAATGTTTTAACTAGTAAAATTGAAATTATTTTAATCAAATAAATTTAAAACATATAGTATTTAATTTAATAATGAAAAAAAAAAGAAAAGAAATCAAATTATGATAACAATGTAAAAAACATAGAAACTAAAAAACCTATGATTAGAAAATAGATTTCTCTCTGCTACGAGGACAACTATGTGATGCACTATCATCTTGTATAAATAGAGAATAAAAATTATGGTTTGAGTGTAAATTTTGGTACTTACATGCATATAAAATGTAAGCAAAAAGTACAATGAGATGATAGAAAAAAGTGATTCAACTATTGATAAGCTCTAAGGATTGAAAAAGAAATAGATAGCACTAAAAAGCTTTAGAGTGGATATTTCTTCTCCAAAATTGTTGGATGCATAGAACAACTAAGAGGGGCACGGGTGAATTAGTTGCATATTAAAACATCAAAACCCTCCTCAACATTTAGATCTTTTTTAACCCTTAAACCCTTAATCAGATTTAACATGAAGGTAAATAAGTGAAACAACAACACATCAAAACACCATGCACAATATAACAACAGATTTATGCGGAAAAACCAAGAAAGGAAAAACCATGGTGAGGATTAGCTCACAATATAAATGAATTGCAACATCGAATATAATGGGATCATTGTCGAAGGGCTCACTACCCAAAATAAATAAGGGCTCACTACTGAATTAGAAAGAAGAAAGAAAGGAATTTTTACAAAGATAAATCCATCTCAAAGCAATAGGAAGATCCACCACAACAACTTTGAACCATCTGTAACCTCCAACTCACTTCCTTTAGTAACTTTAGGTAAACTACAAATGTAGACCCTTCTACTCACTGCTTTGGAGTCATAGTCATTAAGATCACACTCCTAGATCACCAGACTTAATTGAATTCACATCTTTCACACACCTTCTATAGATCCACACACATCTCCAATAATTAACCTTGCTTATATACCATCTACAACCTTGAAAACATTCTCCAAGGTCACCTATGCACCTCAAATGTGCAAATATAATATAGGTCAGCACCAAATGCTTCCACAGGGGAAATAAGTGAAGGACGAACACACCATGGGTTAACTATGACACAAAACTACATCGAAATGCTTTGGAAAGCTTCCATAAACAACATACCACTTACGCAATTAGTCTTAACATGCCAGGTCAACCAAACCTAGATTAACACCCTTAACAATTAAGTTCATGCTTAACCCGGTCCGAAGAAAACTTTGCGGACCACATAAAAACACTCCATATATCCATACAACATCTCAGAATATTCCAGCATCATCAAAATACTCTACAACTCTGCCATAACCACTTGAAACTAAGAACACCATAATTTTGTGCAACCAGAAACACTAGCACAAACATCCAACTCACTAACCAACTTTGTGGAATAACTCAACACTTGAAACCTCAAGGGAAAGTAGATACAACCATTATAAGCATGTCCCCAAATATGTAAGACAAGAAACCTTACTATGGAGAAATGCAGAGCAATCTCATTTCTCCAAGATAACCTTCTTCATATGCACACACACACGCATTGGTGAACACAAATTTTACTTTCATACATTTTAGAACCTATAAATCTAAATATAGAACCTCTAAACACCTCTAATCATTATATCCAAACCACACCAACATATCTTCAACCATGAAGAAATGCAGAGCACAACAATGAACACCACTTTGCCACATTGTAATCTCTTTTGTTCAAGTTTTCTCAAAAGCACTTGGAAACCAAGTGAAATTATTGCATCCACAACTCTTATTCATCAAGACATCAATGAAAACATGTGATGACAACACCATAACACCTTTTTATCAAATCACAACAAGCTCTTGACAACAACCAACATCCTTCCAACAAATTCAACATACAATCTCCATATGGTTGACATCAATTACCAACACCAACAACTATTGACATCAGTTACAACACCAACAACATACTTGCAGCAATCTACCCCTTTTCATTGATGGCAACACCAACACTCTGAAAAACCATAAAAAACATAAGCAACCAACAAATTTGCAACAAGAAGCACTCCCCCTAACTGGGGTATCTCTCACTCATCATATTTTCATTCTCTTGCTCCTAAACACTCTCTCCCCCTGTGGTCTTCAGATCATATTCTCTTTTGCACTATGGTTTTTCAAAAAATTCTCTCCCCATTTGACATCAACGGAAAAGGGCCATAGACTCATTCAACTCTCTTTCCTATATCGAACTCTTTTGCTCTCCTCATTTGACAACATTTAAAGGGAAAAACCTGCACCTTTCACACATCATCTATATAGGATTTTTCTTTTCTATTTTACCTTTTGAAATCTACATAATCCACTTTGACACCACTTACAACACCAACAAACAAATTCACTCTCTCTTAACTGCACTCACTTTTATGCACTCTCCCCCTTTAGGGGCACAAAATATGCTCCATTTGACTTTACCTACCAACAATACTACCACCTACCCTCCTGAGAGGTAGCCTTCATTAGTTTGGAACAAAATAATAAATCTTGAGTTTCTCCACTAGATTGATGCACACTCTTATGCATCTAATTGAAATAAGGAGGGGTAATAACCCCTAACTTCTACTGAAGATACTCAAAAGTATCTTTAGGAAGAGCCTTTGTAACAATATCTGCAACTTGATCCTTTATAGGCACATAGTCTAGTTTCACTTAATTTTTTGCAACCTTCTCCAATAGAAAGTGATATCGGATTGAGATATGTTTTGTGCTTAAATGCATCTCTGAATTCTTTGATATATTAATAGCACTTGTATTATCACACAAGATAGAAATAGGTTCATTATATGGCATTTTGATATCCTTCAATGTCTGTTTCATTCACAACACCTGTGTGCAACAAGATGTTGCAACAATATACTTTACCTCTGTAGTAGATAAAGATATTGAATCCTATTTTTTTCTTAGACAAGAAACCAATCTACTTCCAAGAAAGAAGGCACCTCCACTTGCAATTCTTTTTTCATCCACACAATCCACCCAATCTACATCAGTATAGGCACTTAAAGAGAAATTAGTATCCTTTGGATACCATAGACAATAATCTAGAGTGCCCTGCAAATATTTGAATATCCTCTTTGCTGATGTCACATGTGATTCTCTAGGATCTTTTTGAAATCTGGACACAATACAAAATACATGCATGATATTTGATCTATTATTAGTTAGATATAGGAATCAACCAATCATTGATATGTACTTGCTCTGATTAGTCTTCGAAGATTCATCATTCTTGCTCAACTTGCAACCAGTAACCATAGGAGTACATACCATTTTAGAGTCTTCCATTCCAAACTTCTTCAACATTTCCTTGACATAATTTGACAGTGAAATGAATATTCCTTTTTTTGTTTGTTTGATTTTTATCCCAAGGAAGAAATTCATCTCCCCAAATATTGACATCTCAAATTCATTCTGCATATCTTTTACAAACTTCTTACACATTACCTCATTTCCTCCAAAGATTATATCATCAACATACACAAACACAATCTAAATTTGATCCTTCTCAACTTTAAGGTAAATATTGCTATATGTGGTACCTGTATTGAACCCTTGCTGCAACAAGTACCTATCCAATCTTGCATACCAAGCTCTGGGAGCCTGATTGAGTCCATAGAATGCTTTCTTCAATTTTCAAACCATATTAAAGGATTATTTGATAATTGAAATCCTTTTGGTTGTTCAATGTATACCTCTTCTTCCAACTCACCATTCAAGAATGTAGACTTCACATCAATCTAATAAACTTTGAAGTCCTTATGTACTACAAATGCCAAAAACATCGTAATGGCCTCCATTTTTTCCACCAGAGAAAATGTCTCCTCAAAATCTATTCCTTCCACTTACACACAAGTCTAGCCTTATTCTCATTCAACTTGTTCTAGAATACCCATTTAGTTCTTATTACATTCTTGTTTGTTGGTCTTGGGACTAATTCCCAAGTCTGATTCTTCTTAATCTGCAACAATTCTTCTTCCATAGATTTGGTCCAATTATCATCCTTACATGCCTCAATCACTATCTTAGGTTCTACTTTGGAAAGTAGACACAAATTCACCTGTTCTTCTATCATAGTAGCTTTTATTCTTGTCAACACGCCTCTTCTCTTATCACCAATGATTTGATCTTCAAAATGATTCTTCTACACATACTTATGAGTCTTGGGAATTGTTTCCGGAGCATCTTCCTCATCAACCTACATCTCCTTTTCCTTCTCCTCTTCTTTTCCTTCTTCTCTGCAAGAAGACTCATTAGATTCATATCCTTCTACCATTACTGAGCTTTTATGTGGTTCTATATCAACTTCAAATGACACTTGCACTTTCAATTATCTTCTTTAGCCTCTTATTTTAGCACTGGTAAAACTTGATTCTTGTAGAATATCCAAGGAATATTCCTTCATCTGACCTTGCATCAAACTTTCCCAAGCTTTCTTGAATCTCTTCTGATATAACATTTGCATCCAAATACTCTAAAATATTTGATAGTAGGAGTTCTTCCATACCATAGTTCATAGGGAATCTTTGAATTGTTTACTCTTTCTTGTACTCTTTTGAGTATGTATATTGTAATATGAATAGCCTCTCTCCAATAGACATTCGGTAGATTTTCTTGTTTTCATCGTTATCCTATTCTTTCTCTCTACCACTCCATTATGTTGAGGAGTTCTAGGAGCTGACAAATGCCTCTTTATTCCATGATCTTCACAAAAAATATTAAACTCACTGGAGATGAATTCTCCACCTCTATCAAACCTTAAGCACTTGATTGTCATATCCATTTCATTCTCAACCATAGCTTTAAATGATTTAAAATTGTTTAGAGCTTCTAATTTTTCTTTATGAAAAGTTACTCAAGTCATTCTAGAGTAATCATCAATTGACAACATGAAATACCTATCACCTTGAAAGCTTCCTATTCTTGTAGGTCCACATAGTTCTGTATGCACCAACTCCAAAGGTCCCATGGTATAATATTCTTTGATATTGAACCTCTTTCTTGTTTGCATCCCAACCTGAAATTCCTTACAAACTTCATTGATAGGCTTTGTAATTCTTGGTAGGTCTCTCACATCTTGAGTAGAGTTGATCCTCACTAGACTATCAAAATTGATGTGACACATTCTTATATGCCATATCTAACTTTCATTAATTTGAGTCATAAATTACTTACCATTAGAACCTTTAAGTCGATAAAAATTCCCATTTGTCCTTGTTCCTGCAACAACCAAAGTTTTGAATCTTCCTTTTTTGATTTCACAACCACCATCCTGAAATACAAGATTATATCCTTTGCTACACATTTTTCCTACACTTAGGAGATTATGCTAGAGACCCTTGACATAAATAACATCATTTGTATTATGCTTTCCATCAAAACGAACTGAACCTTTTCCACATATCTTAGCAGATTTATCATCACCAAACTTAACAAGACCACTGTCAAACTTCTCAAGTTTAGCAAACTTACTCTTATCACATGTCATATGATTTGAGCACCTGCTATCAATTATCCAATGTTTTTTCTCCTCTCTGGAATGAAAAGCGGTCACTACAGTCCCTTTGATGTTTTGACCATTTTCTAGAGCAATTTCCTTCATAATTATTTCAAATATAGTAGAGTTATTTCCAACATTCAGATCCATGAACAAGCATTCATCATTTTCATCATTTGGGTAGTTAGATTCATCATCAGATATGCTAGCATCTTCTTTAACATAATAACTTATCTCAACAGGTTTACCTTTATTATCCTTATATTTGTCATTTGAAACTTTGGTTGGACATCTTGAAGCATACTGACCTATCTTTCCATAGTTAAAACATTTGAAGGTAACTTACCTTTGTATTTTTCAATCCCCTTTTTCAATATTACAAAATTTTATTCTATTTCATCAAGATCATCTGAGTTTGATCCATCATCCTTCTTTGTTTTTCTAGATTTAAAAGAAGTCTCTTTTCTTTAATCATTTTGACTAAATTATCTCAATTTAAAAGTAGTTAAAGCACCAAACAATTGATCTCTATAATAATGATCTAAATCTTGAGCTTCCTCAATAGTTGAACTGTAGAACTATAAGATTAACGAAGAGTTCTTAATACCTTCTTTACCACCTCATCTTCCAATTTTCCACCAAGGCCATTGATGGAATTGACAACTTCATCCACTCTATGCATGTAGCTTGCAATATCTTCATCTTCTGACATCCTTAGGGTTTCAAAATTAGTCTTCAAATTTTTCATCTTTGCATGCTTGACCTTATCATCTCCTTCATAGATACTTTCTTGCTTCTTCCAAATTTCTTTACCATATTTGTAGCCTATAACCTTCACAAGTTCTAAATCAGTAAGACCACTTAAAAGGGCATTCCTTTCTTTTCCATTGTTCGCATATGCCTTGATCTCATCATTAGTTGTCAGAACATTAGTGGGCATGGTATATCCTTCTTCAATTGACTTCCAAACTCCAAACTCCAAACTCTATGGAAACAAGGAAACATTCCATCTTGGTTTCCAAAATGCATAATTTGTCCCATCAAATAAGGGAGCCTCCTTCCTATGTTCCATCTGGATCTACCTCAAGCGATTAAGCTTCTTCCAAGGAACCTTTCTTTGATACCAATTGTTAGATGCAAATGATAACTAAGAGGCGAGGTGAATCAATTGTACATTATAACATCAAAACCCTCATTAACATTCAGATCTTTATTATCCCTTAAACCCTTAACTAGATTTAGCATGAAGGTAAATAAGTAAAACAACAACACATCAAAAGACCATGCACAATAGAACACTAGATTTATGTGGAAAACCCAAGAAGGGAAAAACCACGGTGAGGATTCTCACAATATAAATGAATTATAACATTGAATACAATGGGCTCACTACTAGAGGGCTCATTGCCCAAGAGAAAGAATCCCAATTCACTATCAATGGCTCACTACCAAATTAGAAAGAGGAAAGAACGAAATTGTTACAAAGAGAAATCCATCTCAAAGCAATATGAAGATTCACTACAACTTTGAACCATCTGCAACCTCCAAATCACTACCTTTAGTAAATTCAGGTATACTACAAATGTAGACACTTCTACTCACTACTTCAAATTCATGGGCATTAAGCTCACACTTAGATCACCACACTTAATCAAATTCACATATGCCATACACCTTCTGTAAATCTACAAACATCTGCAACAATTTACCTTTCTTATATACCATCCACAACCTTGAAAACATTCTCAAGGTCAGCTATGCACCTCAAATGTGCAATTACAAAATAGGTCAACACCAAACACTTTCGCAGTGGAAATAAGTGAAGGATGACCACACCATGGGTTAACTAGGACCTAAAACTACACCAACACATTTTGCAAAGCTTCGAAAAAAACATACCACTTCCACAATTAGCACTAACACGCCAAGTTAGCCAAACCTATATTAACGCCCTTAATAATTAAGTTCATGCTTAAACAGGTCTGAAGAAAACTTTGCGGACCACATAACAACACTCCAAAATATCCATACAACATCTCAAAATATTTTGCAACACTACCACAACCGCCTGAAACTGAGAACACCATCATTTTGTATAACTAGACACACTGGCATAGACATCCAACTCACTAACCAACTTCGTGGAACACCTCAACACCTGAACCCTCAAGCAAAAGTAGATACAGACATTATAAGCACATCCCCAAATCTGCAAGACAAGAAACCTTACTATAGAGAAATGTAGAACAATCTCATTTCTCCCATACAACCTTCTTCACAGGTACACAAATTGGTGAACATAAATTTTAATTCCGTACATTCCAAAACCCACAAATCTATATATGGAGCCTTTGAAAACCTTTGATCATCATATCCAAACCACATTAGCATATCTTCAACCATGAAGAAATATGGAGCACAACATTGAACATCACTTTGTCACACTATAATATCTTTTATTCAAATTTTCTCAAAAGCACTTGGAAACCAATTTAACTTATTGTAACTACAACTCTTATTCATCAAGACATCAATGAAAACACTTGATGATAGCACCATAACACCTTCTTATCAAATCACAACAAGCTCTCGACAACAATCAACATCCTTCCAACAACTTCAACACACAATCTTCATATGGTTGACATCAAGGACCAACACTAGCAACTACTTCATTAATGACAACACTAGAATTGTTATTCAATAAAAATAACCTACAATAAGAGATAAATATTTTTTGGCCCTTTTTAGGGGCTTTCCTTATTCAAACCTTACATTGGTTTTTCAACTTCTATGGACAATGTTAGTTTTTAATAGATTTTTGAAATTTAAAATGATAAGCTTGCACCATAAAATAAAAAAAGTAGACAATAATGACAATAAAAAAGATGGATGTAATCTTAAATACAAGATTTATTAGTACCAAAGGATAAAAATATAGATGATTCACTCAAAAGAAGAGAAAGAATGGCAAAATAAGAACAATATCACCTTGAGAGATTGAGGTTGCTAAGAAAAACATTGGCTCATATACGTTGTCATCACAACTCTGTGAATATCATTAGTGATGGAAAAATAGTCTTTAAATACACAACGAACTCATAAAAATATTCACAATGTTTAATAATGAAAGTTGATGGTTCTTGCTTTAGAGAGGAATTGAAAATTTCTAAGAGAATGTGGTAGAATGAGAATTAGTTTGAAATTTTGAAAGTAATATAAATGTTAAGGTTCACATAGCTTCTCAAATAATGCTCAAATTCATTACCTCCTCAAGTGATAAATAAATGCTCAAATGGTCACTAAAATCATAATATTTTTTTTCTAGTGTGTCGCATGGACATCCACATAATGTACTCTTGTCTAGGAAATTTAGACTTAGTAAATGCCCAAAAGGATAAAAAACCATAATGATATTAATAAATATAATTGAAGGGTGCCAATATCTTGAATTTAGGATAATTCATATTAACACACCATACCAAGTACAAGATATAACATGAAATTGCAAGGATTTTTGACATTATAGTTAAGTTGTCTTTAACATATATAAGACCACCCCAAGTGGATAAGTCCACCCCTTTGGCTACTAGAAGCCAAAAAGGCCTCCATATAGACCAACATTTGTTCATTTACAGCCCTAAATTAGTGGTTTTCTAGCCTAGACTAATATTAGAGGTCTACAATAGTTCCAAAAACTCATCCATGCATAGAAATTAAAAATTTATTATATCATATTGCTTCAGTTTGATCCATTTATATCACTTTTTTGTTAAAAATTGCGATTTTAGGTTTTTAGTTAGTTTCCATGTATCCTCTATAGACTAGGACCTGAAACATTGTAGGGATTCTTTCTCATTCTATTGTTATTTGGCCTTCATAATTCCATCTTCTAGGTGAAACAACTTGAGCCCTTCAATCCACATGCATTGTTTCATTCAAGTTCAATAGGTAATCATATGATTATTGTCAAAGACAAGTTTTTTTCACAAAAAAGGTGGGCACTTCTAAGAATTTCAAACACACTATTGATAGGCTCCCTATCGAATCTCAAATATTTGTCTCTTCTCTAGATAAGGTTGCTCCCTATACATTACAATTAATAGGTCATTTTTTTCTAATGGTTGTCATATCCTTAGCTCTAGTCACTTGCAAACTTCATATGGAATCACAACAAACAATTTTGGAAACTTTTTTAAAGGCTACTTCTTTGCACAAGTGCATCTAATACCACTTTCTCACTACTTTTAACATTCAATACATAGTCTTTTGCATATTCCAAGTCTTGGATATGCCCATTTAACATATTTTGTTGATTTTTCAATCAAATTGTTAGTCCTAGCTCACATGATTGCTAATTAAGGTTAGGTTGGTTTGAGACATCTTTAGGTAATATTGATTTGTAAAATTATTTTCTCACATAGTCACACATAAAAGGAACCCACCATAATAAATTTAAAGGTACACCTTTATTAAAAACATTAATTTGCACACATAGCGACACAAAATAAGAACCTACCCTCCATCATGAAACATATATGCCTTAGTCTAATACTATGGATGAGAGACAATCCAAACCTTAGCGAGATCAATCATTCTACATATCAAGGTCTAGTTAGTGATAGAAAACCATGCCTCTAGGAAATATAAGAGAATAAAACTTGTTTAGCCCCAATTATAGGGCCCTTCTAAACCTCATTTATTTCCCCTCACTTTTTTACTACTTTTTATTCTATGTCTAGAGGATTATAAAATGATACACGACCACACTTGATTGCATTTGATGATCTAGTGTAGGAGACCTTTGATGTTGTCCCATGAGTATTTTATGAGATAATTTATATTTTATATTTTGCATAGAATATATATAAATATATATTTATTAATTAGTAATCTATAATTAATTTTTTTATTTTACATAGAATATATCAATATATATTTATTAATTAGTAATCTATAATTAAACTAAAGACACATTTATTTTACATTTTAGGGTTAGACATCACAGAGAGGTGTTGTATCCACAATTCCATTAATGAGTGTTGCAAGCTTATGTACTTAACAAGTAAATTTAAAGTTAGTCATTATATATTAGTTTTTAATATGTTATCATTATGGTTTGCATTAAGAAACAACCTCTAAAATTATCTATAGAAACCTTGGAAAGTTCACTACAAAGAAGATCATGTAATATGTTAAGTGGTTTTTTCATATTGGGGATCAAATTTTAGAGTGGATGATAATATTATTTCATTCTATATTTTTTAATGCAATTCAATGGCTAAAATTTTCTATTCTTTTAAACATATAATTTTATGGTGATTCAACATCTAAATTTCTATCGATATATAACTTTCAAACAAAGATGTTGAAATGGGTCAAGTATAAAAACTAAAAAATAGCCCCTATTAAATGAGGAGGTTAGGGTCCAATTTTATATTTTTAATAGTGTGATACATGTCTATTTTAAAGAATTTAAATTTTTAATGCAAGGTGATTTTATTTTTGGGATAAAGGAAAATATACCAAATATGGATAAATTGTGTTATTCAATGGTTTTCATTGTACTATTCAATTTATATAAACATGAATTATTGATTGATAGGTAGATCTTGGATTATTTTCTAGCAAAATAGCGGTAGTGGGTATCATATAACAAATTTTTCTTATGTAGGTTCCAATGTTTTGAATAGTTAAATCTAGGATTAATGTATAGATGTGCATAATTTTCTCAAATAACCATCTTCTTTTGTACTTAGCTAATAAATTTAGTTGATCAACCTCCCAATACACTTGAAGGAGTAGAGATTGGTGTTACTTTTTCAATTGCTTCATCTATACCTCTAACAAAGGTATGAATACATAACATCCATAATTACAATTTTTTAATTGATATGATTAAATAATTGTAAATAATTGACATTCAATTTCAACTCTTACTTCTCTTTTTCCATAGATTATAATGGGAACTTCAATCTAGGGACATGTCTCTCTTGATGAGGTTGAGCACTAGAGGTCTAGGTCAAGTTAGACTACTAGCTTGCCTTAAGTGTGTTTACTACTTTATGCCATTTTTAATATTGTTTTTAGTTATAAAAAATTGGCATAATATCTACTTTTAGAATTTGTATTAATAGGCTAATTTGCAATCTAGTCTCAATTCTAGGAGGTCAAATTGGTGCAAGATGAATGCCAATTCTAATGTTCGATTTGTATCTTCTAGGTAGACAATAAAAGGCTAATGTTTCATGATTGGTCCCTAGTTTATATGAGGATATTTTGTTTTACATATATATGCACTTGTAGGATTCATGCCATTTTATTCTTGTATTTTTTATTCTATGCCCATATGGCCACGCATATTACATTTGTACACCTATATGTCCTATTGAATTCTTTAATGGAAATATTCATGTAATAATATTTTAGTAATATTATGGATTTTATTGAGTTTCATTACATTACAATGTAAATACAATTTGTATGCATGATTCATTTCATCTATATTTAGCAAAGAAGATGTTGCTACTTGTATTAATTAACCTATCCTTAGCAATTAATAATTTTCTATTTATAATTTAATGTTTTAAAAAAATATGAGTTACTTTATATACCCACACTTGGGAACCTATATCTACCGCAGTTCGAAGATTGTATTAACAAAAAGCCAATATGGCATCCTTCCCATGATCTTCTCAATGATGTTCACTAATAACCTTTCATGCACTACAACACCTTGTGACACAAAAAAACATAATGATTCTTGTAGATTAGAAATTCTATCGCAACATTTTCTACATGGTGGGCCCTCTTTATCACTTGCTAGTTCATGCAACTAGTTTTCATGCATGGTATTCCTTTCAATTGAAACATACGTTACAATGAAGGTAATACATCATGATAAATTTATACAATCATGTTGAAGTGCTATCAAGAAAGCTAAAACAATGAAAACCATGTGAATCCTCATACAACAACTATGCACATGCTACCAATGTAATGATATTTTATATAAAGTACAAGAATAGTGGTCATACGATGAGTCAATGTGATGTTATTTTTGTTACTAGAAGTGGACTCCCAACCTCATTCTATTTGAAGTGTCCTCTCTTAGAATATCTTCATTCTTTCAACCTACTTGTTACACACAATAAGTGGTACTAGGTTCCTTTCCTTGCTTTACCATACAATAAGTAGAATAAGTCACATGTTACAATAACAATATTGCCATGAAAATATATGCATGTTTTAAAATAATGAAAAAACTTGTATTGCTATCCATTCTTTTATTTATTTTTATTTTGCTAGAAACTATGAAAATTCACATCTTTACATATCCTTCCTTGTTATGCACAAGGAGTGGATATGAATAACAATCGTTAATGAACAAAATGTGAAGATTGAATTTAAGCTATCACCTTAAATCTTTTCACTTTCCATGTCCCTTTTTGTCTTCCAAGAGGACATGCTCTTCATGCCCACTCATGTTGAGTAAAGAATCCTATTTGCTTGCTCTAAAAGTATAATTATCATCTTGAACATAACTAAATTCAATAAGTTCTTGGAGAATGAAAAACATCTCACCTTTTTTTCTTTACAAATCAAATAAATACTTTATCTATGAGCGAAATGACAATCTCTTATATGGACTTTATAAAATGAAAATAACATAATATTTCCTTTTTCTTTAGTTGTGGGCTCTAGACTTCATCAATCAATCGTAGAAGTTTTAACATTTCACTATTTGTTGTTTTGTTTCGTTTTATAACTATGGTTTTGAATGAATCTATTGAGGATCAAGTTTTGTTGAGTGCAAAGCCTCAACACCATAAGGGATGAGTCTAGGATCATGCCCCACACAACTTTGACAAAATGGATACCTTCAATCCTTGACTCAGTTGAAGAGATTTTAGTCTAAGGCTCCTGCTCTCATAATAGATAGCTAAAAAAGATTTTGTGAACCATGTAAGAAAAAAGAAAACAATCCAACCTACATATACGTCAAAGACATTAAAATATTATTTATTTTCCAAGTTGGTTTTGATCAACCAACGGTGGGGCTTGATTCCTTTTGCAGCTTTGTAATCTCTTGAAATCCCCATGGAATAGGTTGATTTCATTCTTCACCATTGTAACTTCATCAAATCATCCCAGATTAAATCCCTCTCGACAACCTTGTGCCATTGTCGTGCAGCTCTGTTTTCCATGTTCACACCATCTAAGTTCCTTCAGCGGTTCTAGAATAGTGCCATACTCTGAAATGACTGAGCCATTATTTATTTTATATCCGACAGCCTTTTACTTCAAACTATTGGGTCTCTTTTGGTGTGGCACGCCATCATGGCTGCACCTGACCTGCCAATGCTCATGATTTCTCTTATTATGCATGATACTGGAAACTTAGAAAGTTAAGCCTTTTAATTTTAACAGCGCCATACTAAAAATCCCGTGTCATTGCTTTGGGTGGCACCATACTGAATTGGCGGCATCATTTGCATGTGACGTTGCACCTCAGATTTACTGAATATCCTTTTACATATCTTAGCGGGCTGCCACATTTACATCTTTTTCACGTACTCTGCTTGCCAAAAAATAGCCACGCCTCCAAATGCTGGCGCCCCTTGGTTATAGCAGGCCGCCATATTTGTTTGGCCTCTTATATTCGTTAAATATGGCGACGTTGTATCAAATACTGCACACCGTATTTAACCTAGTATGTGCATTTTTTCTTTATGCCAAATCAGAATTAAAATAGCTCGTTGATGTTTATTCAGCATACTCATTTTCTGTGCAATCGTCTTGGCTGCACAAACATCCCTCGAGGATGACACACCATTTAAGAGCATGGTGCTTCCGAAAGAGATATGTTCTTAAATGGTGTGCCATCCTCGAGGGATGTTTGCGCAAGCCTTTTAAGTTATTGGTAGCAGGAACTTTCCTGTTTGTGGAGAAGGAAAAAACCAAACAAACATGCATCCATGCTATGCCTTAATCCATTAGGCATCATAGTCAGGCCAAACAAAAACAAACTGAAATGGAAGCTGAACTACTACCAACTAGTTATCAAAACTAAAATTGAAACAAGTGCCAACTCTTCGCAACTGGTTATAAACAATAACACTGCTACCATTAACTAATACACTATAATAATTGTTGTGGACACCTCCCAAAAACAAAAAAGAAGCATTGTACAATGTTGGTTGAAAGCACTCATTCAAAACATGGAAATCTATTCTATCAATTTACAAACATGGACAAGACTTGTCTAAACACAACCATTGATTGGCATCATAAAACATGACCCACTCTTGATCAACAAACTTAGTAAAATTAACCTATGAATAGCAGTTTATAACACAACTTTCATGAAGTAGGGGAGAGGATCCAGTAGTTGTGCACCCTAACTTCGCACTTCTAATTATCCTACGTGGAAATTTCAAATCACTCCCAATTTTTTACAGCAGCTTACTTGGCAAGTCCCCTACTTATAACTTTCGTTTTAGGGCCACATCATCAAATATGATGCCACATCAGCATGCTTTTTGTCAAAGTGTCTAAAAAGGCCCAAAAAAAAGTGCTACCAATACTTGTGCGTTCACATCATGGAAAGTTGAACGCTGATATGGCATCACATGATTGGTTACTTTTTAGATCAAAAGAATACATTTTGTTTAATTATGGGTAGTCAAGTCACAACTATTGGCATTATGTAAACAACTACTATCACAACTATTAGGCATTATATTAACAACTACTATCACAACTATTGAAACATGCTCAACTATTGGGCCCTCTCCTATAGAATAGTAGAAACATTATACTTTTTTTATCTCAATGTTCTGCAATCTAGATGCTTGATTTTCTTTTCTCTTTCTCACGATGGTGTGTATGTTGATTGATGTTATTTGAAGAGTGGATGGGATTAATAGAGTGATAGAACACTTACTCATATTTGCAATGAGCATTTTAGATGAGTTGATGCCATGGGTTATATCTTACTCTTATTATTTTCCATCCACAATGTATTGAATAAAGTCACCATGCTACCTAAAAGTGAATTGTTTCTTGGTGGGATAGATCGGATATGAGGATTCATGATTTCATCCTTAAATGGTGATCTCCCATTATGGAAAATATCAAATCCATTATTGGTTTGCTCATCTTCCTCAAAGAGGAAAACATATACTTCTTCATAAATGGAAGACGAACTCATGCTCTCCATGCTAGAGACTTCACTAGTTTCTCATACTTCAAAAAATTTAGATATGTCCTCTAGATCAATATCAAGAGTTGTCTTGTACTCTCCATCCTCTTCAACTAATAGCACTATCATTCTTGAAGGATATCAAATAGATCTCTCTCACGTTTTTTTCCACCTATGCTACCATGATCTTCTTCTTCTTCAACATTTGACAACTTGTCAAATAAGTCAATCATGAATGCCATCGTCTATGGGCTTATTGAGGCTATTTCTCTATGCTTCCTCCTCAATGGGAGGAAAACATTCTTCTTATTTATCATTTGTGTACTCCTCATCTTTGAACATATATAAAAGAAACATGTGATCAAGATCATACCTTATACGTGTACAAATAACTTCTTGTTGTTCTTGCAAAACATGCTTAAAATTGAAGCTCCCATCTTGCGTTAAAAGAACATCTTCCTTATGAAGGAGTGTATATCCATTTTACAAGATGGAAATAGGTATTTTTTAAATTCTTACTAAGTTCTATATACATCTCCAATGAAAACTAGTAGCTCTTCAAATGCACTTACTTCATCATCTACTAATGGTCATATTCCTATTTCTTCATTGAGGATGTGTGGTGGAACATATTTCTTGTGTAATGTCTCTTGTGATATGTAGGATATATTTTCCTTATCCTCTTTCACCTCCATAAATGCCTAAGATAAACCCACCAAATGGTTCAAACTCAAGATGGTTGAGAGGCACATTCAAATTAGCACTATTTCAATGTGTAAGATACACATACTTTATTACAACTTTTGACTGAATAGTGGCAACATCCTCCTTCCTCCCACTTGTAAATTGAATTCTCATCTTTGCGCATTCAGATCATTCATCATTAGCATTTGGTCTTGCATCATAACATGTTGATTTTCAACTATAGGATTGAATGAAACTTGTGATGACTATGCAATAAGATGATAGTAGTGAGTAGGGATGGGTTATAGCTTTGCATTAAAGGAATGGGTTGTGTTGGGACTCAATAGTCTTTTTCCTATTTTTGGATTTAGTTCATTCCTTGTGTATTCCTATGAAGTATGATCCCTTTGTTAATAATCGATCTGAGAAATCCCATAAGGATCATCATGTCAAAATTTTCTCTTGGTTGTGTGTTCCCCCCATGTCCTTAGTTAGTTAATCAAACTCAAAAAATGCAAAAATTGACAAATAGTGGGGTTACCTAGAAGGTTCCCCACCTTGTTGAATTCCCAAATAGGTATCTTCATTTACAACCTTGTTAAAAGTTTGAGCAAAATGGCTAAGTCAAGAAGAAGTGTCAAATATTTCATTAGTTTTGGGAATTGTTAAAACCTTCAATGGTTCTTTGTCCCTAGTTGACCTCTGACCCCCGACTATAGTAAGAAAAAGAAGAAAGTAGAGACCAAGGGATAAAGGAGGTGAGGAAGGAACCAAAATTAGCAAGAAAGGAAAAGGTGCTAATAAGGAAGATAAAGGTAATGAAGTGTTAGATATTTCCATGGTTCTCATAACCATGGGAACCTTTGATGAAGATAAAGAGAAAATAAGTCAAGGGGCAAGGCCATTGAAGGAGATAGGTAAGACAAAATGGAAGGAAAGAAAGAGTTGATGGTTCAACTGATTTCTAAACCTAGTGGAAAATCTAGCTAGTTCCTATGATCTGGACTTTCATATTTTCATGTTGCTTTATGTGACTACTCCCTCTACAACATCATTAACACCCAATGAATCCTACAACCTACCCATCCTCAAGATGCAAGCTTCCACAAAGAGAATTTATTTTTTTGTCACAATCTTGGGGAAGATTATGGTTCACATTCCTCATTAATTATTCATAGACATTTTTTTTTAGAAGCCCACCTTCAGTACGTAATTTTGTGGATTCCATGGGAATTTTTCCTATTTCTTGCACTTAATGCCAAGGATAATTAATGCTCAAGTATTGCAAGGTTCAAAATAATGGGCTTTGATTCCTCCTAATGGTTATATCAAATTTACAATGGACACTTTTCCTCTAGGTGTTGGACCTCCCTATTAGGGTTTGATGCCCTAACACAGTATTAAGGAATGATTTTGATCATTTTTTAGAGAGGTTGGTTCTTTTGGTGGTGATTGAGGGCTACACAGACCTAGGGATTTTTTTAGGATTTCAACCATGTTGTGTCTAATTGTAGAAGGGAAATAAGTTTTTTGACACTTTGTGCCACCATTGTTCTCCCATTGTTGATAATCGATCTGAGAGGTATTTATGGGTATTTTCCAGGTCAATTTCACTTCTATGTTGTGGTTCTAATTTTCCTTAGTCATTTACCCAAATGAAAAATATCTCAAAATTGGCTAAGTGTTCAAGTCTTATGATCTTACCATCTTGTAGAGCACCCAAGTGGGTATCCTTAGTTTAAAATTTTTGATAAATTTTGGTTCAAAATTTATTAATCTATGCACTTACAAGTTTTTAGTCTCTTATCATCTTTTCAAAAACTCTAAGTGAACCGAATTTTTTTCAAAGGCTAAGAAGATAAACATTGGATAATTTTGGAGCTACATATATAGTAGCTAGTCAAGGTTCTACAAGATTCAATTGGCCCCCTAAACATCATAGAAAGAAACATGAAAAGTATAGCTTTTGTGGGGATTTCTAAGTGAACCAAACAAATGAATTTCAAATGCCAGCTACTTCTCTACATAAACTTGATGGAATTTAAGTTTGCAAAGTATAGCATTTGTGGAAAGATGGAGGCCAACTTACCAAAGGTTTGATAAGAGGTTCCCAACTCATAGAGCCTGATATTGATGAAGTTTCTATAGGGGCTCGTTGAGTTCCAAATTGGCTAAGTTATGTTTTTACGAGTAGTATCATGTGAACTTCTTACAAAGTTTCACGGGTTCAATTTTCTGCAGGTTCTTGTTGGAGTTTCCTAACCTAATTAAAAGTAAAGAAAACTAATCATGGATTAATGGGGATGTCCAACTAAGTTGTTTCATAAGTAAAATACATTGTTCATTTTCTATTTTAGGGGTTCTTCATTTGTTTCCTTTCAAGAGACATGCAAATTTTGTAGCTATGTGATTGTAAACAGGCTCTATGTCTCTATATTAATGAAAGATAACAATGCTTACTTCTTCTCACATCTCCCATCTTGTGCAAATATTTTTGACTCATGGTTGTATAATAATAATTATTATTTTTAATGTATGTTGTGTGAAATTTTTTTGCAGGGACCATTTGTGGATATTTCTTCCCCTTTAGTTCTTGTCAATCCCCTCACCCTCATATTTTCCTTTGGAGAAACATTGAAATAGAGAATTGTGTGATTTTACTTGGTAGCTTAATTGATATTTTTTTTGTAGTGAGAAACAAGAAACACCATTTACTAGATGGTTTCATCACCACCCTTTCCCTTTCATGCATTTTATCTTCCTCTTTCCCTGAAGAATCAATAGAATAAGATTAGTTGTAGGATTATTCAATGTTTGGTTGGGTCAATATTGTTGCATCTACCTTAGATAGGAATTCAACCTTCTATAGAGGTTTGATCTCATTTGCAAGGTTCCACAACTTGAGATCATTTCCATTTTTCATTGGAATGTTGAACAATAGTTTCAACAAGGGTTCAATTCAAGTGGTAATAGTTTTTGACACATCCCATGGGAAAAAATATAATGAGCTCTACTTCATCCTATTGATATTTTACTGCAATCTTAATGGTTGTAGTTATTAAACGTATATTCAAGCACTTGGTGACTTTGCAAGTTCAAATTTGGGTGACTTTTTTGGGATGTACTGAGTTATAAATATTGAAATAGAGATGTGTGAGTTTCTTTGGTTTCTTAATTGATATTTTGTGCTATTGTGACAAGGAATAAATACCATTTAATCTAGGTGTATCACCACCCTTTCTATTTCATGCATTTTATCTTCCCCTTTTCCTTGGAGAATTAGTAGAATAGATTTAGTTGTAGGATTATTCATTGTTGGTTGTTCTAATATTGATACATCTAGGTTAGATAGGAATTCAACCTTCTCTAAAGGCTTGATCTCATTTATAAGGTCCCACACCTTGAGATCATTCCCATATTTTGTAATAATGTTGTACTATAGGTTCACTAAGGGTGCAATTCCAATTGATAAAAAAATCCATGAGGAATATGAAGGATAAAGTGTATTAGTATATTGTTTAGAGTATGTCTCGATGTTGTTTGCATTACTCTAGGGAAATCTTCATTTTTGTGATGGTTTTCTCTTGTCAAACTCGTTGGCATGAATGTAATGAAAATTTGATAATGTGGAAATATTCTAATGTATTACAAGCATTGTAACAATCATTTGTGTATTATATATTAATTCATTTATTTTATTTTTGATTACTAAGTATTCTCTCTGTGTAATGCTTGTAATTTGTTACAATATGTGCCTAGATCAACTCTTATATGTTTCCTTTCATTTCTTCTTTCCAATTATTTATGACTCTATAGCCTAATGGATGAGGCATAGATCTCTAGTAGACAAAACCAATCTCAAATAACTCAAAACAAAATCATTAATCAATAGTTTATTAGTAAGTCCTTTTGTGGAATCATAACCTTGTAATCTAACTAGGGTTTATCATTAAGAAAGATATAAAATTAATCAACTCCATGAAGGTTATTGTTGCATGACATTATTAGCTATATAGCGCTTATATGCAACTATTTTTAATTAACTTAGTGACAATTCTTTGGGTTAAAAATGTAGTTGGGTTTGGTTACATAGTTATTTGTTGATTGTATATTTTGTGTGATTTTAATACATGTTAAGGTATACCTCTAGGAATACCCTCCCGAGTCTAAGTTGAGCTTGAATCATAGGAGATATAACACACTATCATTAAGTTGGCCTCCAAACCTCCATGGTCTATTGGTTAGATAATTTGATTTGCATGACAATAAACCCGGTCTTGTGAGTAATATTTGGTCCTAAGAACTAGAGAAGTGGTTTTAGGACACAATATAATTGGCCCATTTTTTAGAATAGAAAGAGTAAAAGATTATTTTGAGAGCCCTAGTACCTTGATAATATTTTTTACTATGTTTTTTTTTGGGAAAGTTGGTAACCTGTCAACTTAAACCAATAGAATGACATTAAGAATGAAAAGAGTTGTTGGGTTGAGAAAAAATTGAGGACCTTATTGGTGGCTATAACCTAGAATCAAAATTGTGCATTGGAGGTTCATGTGCTTCGAGGATTCACTCATGATTGTGAGGTGGTGAATTTTTTGTTAGAGAACATAGTTTTTATTGTTGTTATTCATGTTTCATGAACATAAATTGGGTGATTGTAATTGATTTCAAATACCTCATTTTCTTCCAATTCAATGCATGGTTTATTTTTGGGTAAGGCCATAGATTATTTTTTTACATAGCTTTTCTACCCTACATAATTAATTATAAATAGCTACAATTAGTTGGAGTGGACTAATTTACTTTAGGGGTACATAATTAAATGTAACATATAATTCAAACCTTAGGGGCTATGATAGGACACATGTCTATGAATATTATGAGGATGAGCACCCATATTGTTCATACAACCCAACAAAAATCATAAGATCATATTCAGAGTTGTAGGTATCCATACCTGAGAATAAATTGATGATCGATGTGCTCCTTGAGTATGAAAGGCAATGTGGAGAAAGAATCAAGGATTTACAATCACAAAGGCACCCTGTTGTTATAGAAAAATAGGTTTCTCCATCCCGTGTTTTCCCACTTGATCCCATTTAAGATGCAACTTGACCTTATTTAGGTCAATTATGAAAATAAAACAATGAGATATTTAATCGATAAATTGATGTCAAGGTTGGATGTGTATGTGCATTGGGAGGGGGATGTGCATGTGGTGGAATTTTTTTATATTTCATGGAAAAGTATTAGTTTGAAGATGAAGACATGTGGATGAGATTTTTATTAGTTGTCACTAAATGGAAAGATAAAGAATTGGTATGGTGGTTTCCTTGAGTATTCTTTTGCTTCATGGAATCAACTAGTGGCTGATTTGAAGAATTTTTTTTTTCATCTAGACCCTTTTTCTCTTGTCGAAGAATCAAAGAACATCAAATGGAAAGAATGAGACTCAATCATGGATTTCAATCATTGTTTTTATGTTTCTCTTTCCAAGATCCTAAATGATTTCCAACCTAACACACCTTCCTGAATTGATATGTTTCTCAGATCCTATGATGATACTCTAGATTTTGGCTCAATATGAGAAGAATTTAATTTGGTTAACATGCAATAGGCATATGGGTGCATTTATTGAATTGATGATCTAACAAGGAATATGTTTGCAAAATATGTATCCTTAGAAATAGAATTTGGTGATGAACCTATTGATAATAGTGAGTGTATGGAGATAACATAAAAAAGAAACATAATATAAATTGATGGTTGCATTTGTAGGTGGATAGAAGAAGGTTATGGTGCAATATATGATCACAATATAGATGAAGATGATATTTTTTGCACCTACCTTTAGCTAGATCATTCATCCATAGGTGATTGTAATGAAGAAATCATTGATGATATTTGGTTTGTAAATGAGTATGACCCTATTGTTTATTTAATTAGTATGTACAATGAGGAAGATGTGTATGCAAATGAATCATCAAATGAACTAGCCTAGGTAGATATTTATACAATGCATGGATATGTTAGTGATATAAATAGTGAGGAAGAAGATGTCTTATTGTTTGATCTCTTAAATTATTTTGTACAATTTTATATTTTTAGGTTTCTACTAATTGTTTGCATGAGGATAGCATAGGAATAATTGTACACAAAGAGACAAATGTAAAGATAAGTATTTGTATAGTTGATAATGTTCAATGTGAAGAGTTTTCATTTGAATAATGTGAGGTGGGTGATTATATGGATGCATATGAGAGATTTTTTTTGTGCAACATTTTTTCTTTCTCATGCATAATACACTTCAAAAGGGTCATATGAAAGTAATGTTGAAGATTTGAATATGGAATGTGAAGTATGTCATAGGTTTGAGAAAAAATGGATAAGTCAAGAAGTGTTAGAGTTTTCATTGGTTCCAATAATTGCAAGAAGATTTGATGGTTTTTGGATTCTGATGGAAATCCAACCCTTGACTAAATAAGAACATGAAGAAAGTAGGGACCAATGTATAAAGGTGGTGAGATAAGAGCTAAGACAATAAATATGAGAAAATGTGCTAAGAAGGAAGATAAAGGCAGTGAAGTTTTAGAGCTTTCTAAAGTTCTTGAAACCATAGGAACTATTATTAGGGTTGCTCCTATATAACACTCAACCCTCATTATATTAAACTAGAGATTTCCTCTTGAACTCTCAACCTTTGAGGATTCTTGTTTTCCTTGAAGTTTCTTGGGGTTCTTCTATATCTTTTTCTTGTTCAGGAATATTGCAATTCATTGTTTGTAGATCTCTTTGTGGAAGGTGTATTTGTTTGTTTTTTGATCCTATGGCTCATGGTTTTGTGGTTTTTCATAATTCTAACATGGTATATGAGCATGGATTCATCGAACCCCTTCTCAATTTACAAGTATTTTTCTTCAACTAGGGTTACAAGAGCAAATTTGAAATCTTCTTTATTGTTTTTGCTTTTTTTGGTTGTTTTTGTCTTTTTGCTTTTTTAAAGAAAAAAAATCCACCACCCTAGGGTCATATGGGAAACCAGTTCGTAGCCCTTGGGAGGGCTAAAAAAAATTGCTCTTTTTGTAAAATAGATAGAATCAGGAAAATGGGCATAATTTTTTGCTCGAGTATCGAAATTAGGAAAACAAGATATCATCGGAAAGATGGTTTTGAGCACTATCCAATGGTTCTAGTTTTTTCTCATTTTTTGTTGTTGGTGCATTTTTCTTGTTGAATTTAGAGGTTTTTTTTTAGTCTCGAGCTCATAACTTTTGAACCGTTTCTCCATTTTTCATGATTCTAGTGGTGTTAGAATTGTCTTTTAGAGCTCTTCACAACCATCCATGCACTTTTCCAAATTTCTCTTCAGGTAGATTTTATTTAGGTTGTTGTGTTTTCATACTCTAGTGAATTGCTTGGATGTCTTAGCTCTTGTAAAAATTTTGTGTGTGGGGGATGACTCATTTTTGGCTATTATATATGCATTTCCAGTATTCTATCATATTTGGGCATTGTAGACCTCTTTATCATGTAAATTCTCTTTTATAGATGCATTGAGATAAAGTGCCATTCTGGTGTATATTTTTTTGGTATTTTGCACATCTTGTTGTGCCTTTTGCACTTGTACTTTGATATAAAGTGTCGTGGGGGGTTGATGTTTTCCTCTGGTTTTCCATCACACCTTTTTCAAGTGAGTGTATGTTCCATGACAGTAGTGAATCCTGGTGATTCTTACCTCATGTGTGTGTTCCTTAGTTTGCACACCATTTTATTTGTAGGTTGTTTCTCCTACATGCACTTCTTGGACTCACAAAATTTAAATGTTCTTGTCATGGCTCTCCCTTTTCAACATCATAGGGGGGTTTCTACTATTGGTGCTAATGCTTCCTTGGTTTCACGGTTTGAGTGATCTATGTATCTAGTTATTGTTCCTATGTACTTTCAGATGTAGTGTACATTAGTGGCTAGTTACATGCATTTCAGTGAGATGGATCATTTACCATATGGGAACTCTTGCATTCCTATTTCTAGAGGTTCTTCTTTTCAACACTATATATCAGTCATCATTTGACAACTTTCTACAACTTCTTCATGCTTTTGTTATGTTATACATGTTCCTCTTTTTTGTGACATTATTTTGGTTAGAGGCTTCTTAGTCCTTCACACCTTGATTTGGAGGCTTTTTCATTCCTTCATTCACCTTTCTCTCTTTTGGAGAGGATTTTTCTCCAATTTCGAGAGATCTTTTGTTTGTACATGGGTACCTCACTAGGCCTTGTTTTTCGAGACCCATCATGCATTTTATTTTTAGGGTTTTTTAGCTACTCTCTAAGTTCATTTTAAGGGGGGGTGTTAAAGTAATCATGCATTAGCTAATAATTCATTACTCTTTATTTAATTACTACTCTAATTTATTCTCATGCACTTAAACTAAACTTAGCAGTTCTTTATTCAGTTAACTAAGTTCCTTTTTGTTAACTAAAGTGAGCAATTATTAGGGTTGCTCCTATATAGTACTCAACCCTCATTGTATTAATCTAGAGATTTACTCTTGAACTCTCAACCTTTGAGAACTCTTATTTTCCTTGAAGTTTCTTGGAGTTATTTTGTATCTTTTTCTTGTTGAGGAATATTGTAATTCTGTTTGCAGATCTCTTGTATGGAAGGTGTATTTTTTTTTTGTTTGATATTGTCTAGCTCATGGTTTTGTGGTTTCTCAAAATTCTAACAAGAACCTCTAATGAGTTCCTAGTTCCTTTCCAACCTCTAATCAAGATAAAGAGAAAATAATTCAAGGGGTGAGATCGTTGAAGGAGATTGATAAGGAACATATGAAAGAAAAGAAATATTTAGTGGTTCCAATGGTTATTAGAACTAGTGGAACCTCTAACTAGTTCTTGTGAGCCACCCTTTCACATTTTCACACCACTTTCTCTAATAATTCCCTCTACAATGACATTAGCACTAAACCAATCCTACAACCTACATGTCCTCATGATGTAGGTTTCTATATGTGGACTAAGGGTCAGTGTGGGTTGATTACACTTGATCCATGATGAATTGAAGCATAATTTAGCCACTAAACCTCAATCTCAAACAAGATCAATCAAATTGAAAGTTAAACTAAGCGTATATTGAAGCTAAAAATTGCAAACTACAAAAGTAGTTAAATGTCTACTCTAACCCATTTGAAACTTATCCCATTTTGGAATTGGTGTCATGTTGATGTGGAACACCAACTGTTTCCCAATCCCGTGATTTGTGAGCCTGTTTCAATCGATTCTATGGAAGAGAATCAATGAAACCATTGTGATAAATGGAAGAAAACATAATTTATGCTAAATTAAACATGATGTGAACTAAATTAACATGATTTTATGCTAAAATTGATCTGCACACATAGGTCACACGGTGACTTGCTCAAGAGGTCACAAGTTTAGCTTGTTCAAAAAGTCAAGTGAGATGATTGGAGGAGAGAATATTCTCATGGGTGAGGATAAAGATATTTTGCAAATTAAATGAAAGTTTTAATTGTGCAAAAAAGGGATAAGGAATATTCCACATGGAATATTCCCCTATTTGAGGAAAATTAGTTTAATTGTTAATTAAACAAGGTTTAATCATGCAATTAGGGGATTTGAAGAACTAAAGTGATATTCCTTAAATTAAATGATTTAATGAATGGGGAGAGATGAAATGACATTTAATTAAATAACTTAGGGTTATTTAATTAAAATAGAAGACTTAGGGAATTAAATTAAATATTTTGATATATTTAATTTAATAGGATGAAATGTTAGCGTGAAAGGGGTGAATTAACCTGATTTGATGAATTAGGTTAATGCATGAAAATGAGGCAATTAATTAAATAGCTTAATTAAAGTAAGAAAATAGGATAGGTTTAAAGAGGAAATGATGTTAGTATACCTATTTCGAGTGCATGATATCATTTAGGACATTTTTTAGTGTCTACATTTTTCCCCTCTTTGAAGTGAGGTACATCTTTGGTTCAAAGAATAACACTCCTCAGATAAGAACTACTACCTAAATCAAAAAATCAAAAAAAATCTAATTTTTTTGATGCCCCAGTGGAAGGATAAAGTTGATTCCTTGCCCCCTTGAGAAATTGAACAAAAAATTTGAATTTTGGGTTGATTTCTTGACAAAGGTGAAAAGCTTCCCTAGGGGGTCCAGAAAGGCTTTGGGACGCAAGAATTATGCCAAAAAATGCAAAACAAGATGCAAAATAAGTTCTAGTTTGGTAAAATTGGGAAAAATAATGATAAACCCTAGCTTGAATGTGAAATTAGGGCAAAAAATCCTAATTTTGTAGCAAAATAAGCCAAGAAGGGTCACTTTCAATTGATTTGTGCATTCACACCATAGAGATTCTTGCTATTTTGATCTCTGACTCTTCGACTAAATGGCACGATGACAACTCCCATGACACATTTCAAACTAAGTTTGAGAGTATCAGTTGATTGCAGGCTCAAGACCATCGGTATGTAACTCAAAACTTGATTTGAAATTTGACTTTTTGATGCATTTATTGTGCTTTGAATTTTAAAATTTGGCGATGTCACTATATAGCAATGCCCATTTGAGAATTGGTGATGCTAAAATGAATTATAGCAATGATATGTATATAGTGACATAGTTCATGATTTAAAATTAGGGTTTTTAGTTTTAAATTGTGATGCATGTGTATATAGCGACACACTTCCAGATTTGGAGATCATGTTTAGGGTTTCCAAAGCTTAAATTGTGATGCCCCTGTGTTTGGCAATACACTTTGCGATTTGCAATTTGAAATTCCTTCAGGCGTCAAGCAATTAGGAATTTGAATTTAGTGACACTATTGTAAATAGCGATGCTACTGTGATTTTTTGAGCTAAAAATTCCAAATTGAGTCAATTTTTTTTTATTTTTTGACATTGTGCACTTTGTGAGTGCAGGAGGTCATTCCACCACCAATGTTGTGTGAACACAAACCCATAGTTTTGGAGATATTAGATGGTTTATCCAAGTTGCGCCAAAAGCACCTAGGAGAGATCAACCTTTGGTACGTTGCATATGCACCTGTCATCTAGACTCATTTAGCTATGATGGTTGCTCTATGCGAGAGATGGCACAGTGAGACTTTGTCATTTTACCTCTTGATAGTCAAGGCGATAGTTACTTTAGAGGATGTATGGTGTATTCTACATTTTCCAATACATGGCGAGCGGGTGATATATGATGTTGACACTAGATATTATGTTTGTCATAAGGTGATGGAGTTAGAGAACATTGCCCTAGTCACATCATAAATCGACCTCAAGATGTATAGAGGTCATGCCCACGTTCTGACTAATCATTACAACCATCATTTCAATTTTTCTCTCTCCAGAATGATGGAGCAAAGGGTTCAGCCCAGGTTGGGGCCTGGCAAGGCACCAAATGCTTCACAGGAGGACTTTGTTCACATGGGGTCCAGTGATGTTGACCTCATTATATCATGACATGCACAACTTTGTATATTATGATGGCAAAGCCATTGGTACAGGGGTGACCCTGTTTCACATTTGGGCATGGGAGCATATAGCTATGCTCTGTCTAATAGTACAGATGGCTAATGTTGAGGTAGATGATATGGTGATTTGGCAGTACAGAAATGCTATTACCCTATGGTACACTAGACAAATTAGGCTCCCATACTAGTAGCTAGTTCTCAATCACATGACAATCTTCAAATGGTGACCTTGGCTACAGATGTCAGGGTGGTATGGTGATGCTCAACAATTGTTCTTTGTGAGATAGACCTGGTACATGTAGGGTCACGAGAATACGATCATAGAACGATACCTACTAGATAGAGTGGCATGACAGTTCAGCGAGTAGCAGGACAAGACGGATGATGTACAAGGCCATTTTTGCTAGGTCTATTTGAGAGGTTCCTATATGGAGACCTACCTTCCCAACTCGAGAGGTAGTGGAGGGATTTAGGCAATTGGTAGCTTAGCCATGGGCCTATGACTAGGGTCAGGTGGTCACACAGATGGCGCGTGCTTATGATGCATGGTTTACACCTCCTCGAAGACTAACAGATCCAGTGGGTGCTCCTCTGTGATGGAGACCCAAAGGGAGAGAAGTGGGTAGGGGCGGAGGACAGGGACAAGGACAAGGTGGCTAGGATGGCCAAGATGGCCAAGATGGGAATGTTCTAAGGGCTCCACTAGTTGGCCAACAACCTCCTCAATCACCTCCAATTCAACAACAACTAGTACAATAGAAAGCAATGTCGCCATCTCCACCTGATGCGAGGGACATCCAAATTTAGCAACTGTAGCAGTAGGTGCAGGTTTTGACTAGTGAACGGGATTAGGCCTACCAACATAGGCTATTACTACTGTGTCAGACCAGGCCAGACAGTAGGTGGTGACCATCATAGTATAGAGGGACCATGCCAGGTAGCAGTTATAGGTTGTGATTGTTGAGAGGGACTAAGAGATTGGTCTACGACAATAGTTAGAGGCCCTTACATTAGCTACCTAGGGCAGGATTGTATGTGCGAGATTGTATAAAGGTCATGACCGAGGCAACATATTATAGGATACATTACCATCGAGATGTGCCAACACCATTGACACAGCCTAATTATTCATAGTGGATCGATGCATGGCCCAGAGCCAAGGATCAACCAGAGAGGCAGGTTGGAGAGGGGAGTAGCCATCAGGGCTAGCTTCTAGTGTACAAACACTTTTTTATTTTGTTGTTCCATTCTTTGACATAGATATACATTCATGGAATCCTTTTTGATAGCCTCATGGATATTGTATTTATGATCAATAAATATACACTGATCCATAT
Organism: Sequoia sempervirens; assembly: GCA_007258455.2. Classification (NCBI taxonomy): domain Eukaryota; kingdom Viridiplantae; phylum Streptophyta; class Pinopsida; order Cupressales; family Cupressaceae; genus Sequoia; species Sequoia sempervirens. The sequence continues at coordinate 718,811,393 of VDFB02271358.1, read as the reverse complement.
TTTGTACCATGAAATTCATTTTTTGATATATATATGACATAGATACAGATTATGTATGATGTGTTCATCTTGTTGCATGCTTATGATTGTATGGTATGAGATGCTTATATTTGATCATGTATGGATGCAATTTACTTATACTTATGTGATATGTGATGCTATGAGATGATATGCAATGTTATTTCTTTTTCAGTATCTTTTAATGATATAATATGGTGTGCAGATGTTATGGATGCATTTTTTTATGTATTTTCTATACAGTTTATGATGTGATGTATGCATGTGGGTGTATGGATGGATAATGTGGATGTTTATACTTCATGGTATGATATGTGATGTATGCTTATGATATGTGATGCAATGATTTAAGATTCTTAGAATAACAAATCTATATTATTCATCACAACTTAATTGACAATGCAGGATGTATGATGTGATATGCTATGATTATGCAAAATGGATGTTTGATTATTATGTTATGATTATGAAATGCATGTATGCTGATAATTTGTGGATACAAGATGGATGCATTGATGATGTTTTTGTTGATTGTCATGATATCGGGTTAGTGCAGAGAGAAGATAGTAGAAGAAAGAATGAATGACTATTGATTTTGATGATTGCTCTAAAAGATTCAACAAGTCTATGATCCACAAAGAATTTATTAGAGATGGTGATGAGACATGCATGATGAGGATGAATGTAGGATGATGAGTAGTTCACATTTCAGGATTGGTATTTTTGGTTGTTCCTTATTGTTTGATATAACACATAGACATGATGCATCAAGGTATTGATAACTAGGATGTCGTTGTATCTAGTGCAATGGATTTTGACTATAAATAGATCTCTACGATAGTTCATATTTACATCTTGACATACAGAAACCTCATTGGAATGTAAGTTAGAACCTTAGAATACATTGGACCAAAGCATACGCAATAGTCAACAATGTACTCCAAACAACTTCCCTACACACAACTAAGCAAGTATGTGCCAAGACTATTTTACAAGAGTATCCACAAGCACAAAAAATGAAAGATCATGATTGATGCCCCATTTCTTTCTCTCTAAATCATTTTGATAGACATCATTGAGAGGTCCTCGGAATGGGTCATTAAGATAAATCATAAGAAAAGATCAAAGATGAATAATCAGTGTTATCTATATCTCTTGCTTGTTTAATTTAGCTAAGGTGATGCCTGATACTGATGTCTGTAATAGGAAGGATACATCCTAGGACATGTTGATCAAGTAGTTGTTTGATGTTAGGATGATGATGAGTTTATGATAAGTCATTGATATAAACTTCACTAACACATTTTACCTATGATCTAGACTTTAGATTTTAACACTTAGGTTCTCACTGTACTACTTGCTATTTTTTTTTTCTATTTGTTTTTCCAAAGGGTGAAGATGATTATTGATTTATTATGGGTGAAATTTATTACAGGTGAAAGAGAGATGGGATGGGTGGTTTTGGATTTTTTGGAATATTTCAATGTTTTTTACCTATTTTGAAAATGTTTTGAGGTTGTTTTTGGTCTTTTTGAAAGTTTATGTAGATGTTTTAGTTTGTAATTATTTGAGGCTATTTAGGCCTTTTCCAAAGATATTTGAGGCTTTTTAGGTCTTTTTGAATGTTTTATGATGTTTTTAATTTTCAAATTTCAAATGTTTTTGGGGTTTTCTAAATATTTGGATGTTTTTAGGATCTTTGAGAGTTTTACAAATGTTTAGGGATTTTTTGAGTTTCTACCAAGAACCTAACCTAAAGACCTATCCTAGGGGTCTTAGGGGCTGATCAAATATAAGCCTTGCCTACATTATACACATAGAGACCACGTAGTTCACTGACTTGACTTATTGAAAAGATGAAGACATGAACAAGTGATGGAATGTTAGTTTATTATGATGGACTCCTAAAGGACTGACCTAGGGTGTCTCGGGGGCACATCAATGATGGCCTTGTATACGTTCAAGATCAAAGACAATGTAGTTCGACAAAGGTACAATTTTTTTGGATTTTTGATGTTTGACCTTTTTAGGGTTTTGATGTGTTTTGAATTTTTCCTTTACATTTTTTTGAATGTTTTTGTATTTTCAACTATGCAAGATTTGGATGTTTTTTGGCTTTTCGATGAGATTTTATGAATATTTTTGGTATCTTCTAATGAACATTAAGATATACAGGAACTCGATATGATCCATAAAAAATTCCCCCCAATGTCACATTTTAGACTACTTCGATAAAGGCAGGACAATTTGACCTTTGGAATATTCCATGTAGTACTAAAGGGATCACGATACTTCACTACATCAAGCTATGATGAGGATGCAGATAGGTGATGGATAAATGGTGGTGTGAAGAATGATAGAACAAAATATCCAAAGAATAGATGGAGGTGCTTTATTTACACAAGGTGCTTGTTTGCCAGGTTTTCACCAAGGTACTTTCCCAAAACTCTACTAAAGTTGTTTTCACTAGAGGATGATTTTTTTCTTTATTTTTTCAATCCTTTTTCTCATTTTTTTTAGATTTTGATTTTTTTGTATTTTTTTTGTATTTTCATATTTATACCCTTCATGACTAGGCATAAAACATTTTAAGATGCAAGTTTTTGGTTGGTTCCTACAAGGGTTCACCTTCAAGTGTTGACAATTGATATGCTCCTAATCCATAGCTTGTTGTGATGACAAAAGGGACCCAACCAGTTAGGATCGAACTTCCCTTTGATTTCCTAATCTGACAAGTTCTTTTGATTCTACTTTAGGACAAGATTCCCTACTTGGAAAGACTGACATTTGATTTTCTTGTTATAGCTTTGTTTCAATCAATTTTGGTATACTTGCAAGTGATTGAGGGTTTCAAGATGGCACTCATCCAATAATTCTAACTCATTCAGCCAAGATACTTTGTATTCTTCATCTATGATCAGGTTCTATAATTACACTCGCAATGATGGTAGCTCAACCTCAATAGGCAAGATGACTTATGATCCGTAGACCAAGGAGAAAGGGGTTACACTTGTAGGCATGCAGATATTGGTTTGATAGGCCCAAAGAGTGGGATTTAGCTGTAGATGCCAATCACGACTAGCTTCATTAACTATTTTCTTCAAGATTTTCAAGATAGTTTTGTTTGTAGTCTTAGCTTGGTCATTTCCTTGCAGATAATATGGGTAGAGAATCGGTGTTGGATGTTGAATCTTTGGCACAAATCTTTCACATCCTAATTCTTAAAGGGTGTTCTATTGTTTAAGATTAGGGTTTGTGGAACACCATAGCGGTAGATTAGATAGTTTAGGATAAACTTGGTAATTCATTTCCCCATTGTGTAGGTCATAGGAATGGCTTCAACCCATTTGGTAAAATACTTAGTGGCTGTAATGATGTTTTTGTGACCATTGGATGAGGTGCGAGTGATTTTTCCTATGAGGTCAAGTCCCCACTGTGAGAAAGGCTAGGGTGTGATCATGGGTTACAACTCTTAAGCTGGGGCATGGATTAGATCTCCATGTTGTTGACATTGGACACATCTCTACGTGTACTAATGAGCTTCCTTTTCCATGGTTGACCAATAGTACCCCATCCTCAATAGTTTCTTAGCTAACATCATACCGCTAGAATGGGACCCACATATGCCATTGTGTACCTTTGTTAAAGCAGTTAAGGCTTCCTCTTGGTTAACACATTGTAGCAATGTCCCCTTGATGCTTCGGCGGTAAAGGGTATCACCTAAGATCATGAATCAGGATGCCTTTTTAATAAAGGTTTTTTTAAGGTTCAAGGTGATATCAAATGGGAGGGTTCCTTTGCTTAGGTAGATGAATATTTCATGGTACCACAAGGATCCATGACCAAAAATGACACACACGAATTCTGATTCAAGGATCTCAAAAATCGGTACAAGAAGTTTTTCTACCAAGAATTCACATTGGAGGACATTGTTTGGCATGTCTAGCAATGATTTGATTGTTTCCATGGCACCTGTTGCTTTGTTATTCATGCAAGGAATTTGCTCAAAATTTATGTCTATAAAAAGGTTCTTGAGACTGTCTACCATCTTTTCGTAAGGAGTGAGCTTATCATCCTTAGTTTGAAAGTCGTTGTTGACTTGGTTGATAACCAGCTGTGAGTCTCCATATACTTTCATTTCTTGTATTTTCCATTGAACTGATATCCTCATACCTATGATTAAGGCTTTGTACTTAGAAATTTTGTTAGTATAGCGAAATGATAGCCAGTATGACTTTTTAATGCAATCACCTTGAGGGGTGATGAAAATAATGCCTTCTTTTGATCTGTGTTGAGTGAATGATCCATCAAAGTACATCTTCCACTAAGTGGTGAGATTGATAAGGAACACCGATTCATCAGGGAACTCGGATATCAGAGGGTTCTCAGCATAAATATATGCTTCTGCTAGTTGGTTTTCAATCACTTTTCCTTTGATTTCCTTGTGCTCCACATACTCTATGTCAAATTCAGTTAGGATCATTACCCATTTGGCCACTTGTCCTATGAGAGTTGTTGTGGATAACAGGTATTTCAATGAGTCAATTTTGGCAATAAGTTTGATTTGATGTGACATGTAGTGTCTAAACTTTTGTGAAGAAAAAAATACTGCTAGGCATGCTTTCTCGAATATTTCATTTCATAGCCCACCAAGGTTCTATTGATGTAGTAAATAGCTCTTTACTTTTTGTTTTCATCATGTTGTGTCAATAGAGCTCCTAGTGTTGTTGGTGTTTCTGAGATATACAGGATCAATGGTTTGCTCATGTGTCACCAAAAAATGTATCTAGTTGGGCATTTTTACGCTCACTTGAGTCTCTCTCATGGACTTTGGCTTGATTTTTCCTAGATTTAATGTTGTAATTTGGTCAACACATTCACATTAGGTCTTGGACCCTTGAAAATCATTAAGAATTCTAGGATGTCTCATAAAAGTGTTGTGAAGTGGTGTAATCCACTTTCAAAATTTTCTAGGATCCTTTCATTATAATTCACCTAAATAACCTATTTTTATCACTTACCAAGCCTTATTTCAAAGTGTTGTAAAGTCTTGTAACAAAATTTTGTGCTTTTCTAGGCTTGGCATCCATAATTTGACCCTTTCTTATGTTTAAATGACCCCTTAATGCACTTTTTGGCTGTACTTAAGTGTTTTTTTGAGAATATTCCCATTGAACATTATTAAATGGACTTTAATTCCTAACACCTAGTAAAATTTTCTTGGTGGGACTAAGTCACCACTTGGGGCAACTTAGTCCCACTAGGCACAAAAATCAAAATTATTTCAAAATTCTGGCGAGATTTTATTCTCTTGACCTTGAGGTCGGCCTGTGATGTGTTATTTTTGGGAAATTTAGTAAAATAAAGTATAAATAAAGGGTTTTCTCCTCATTTTACATCTCCTAATTCCCCATTCATTCATTCAAGCAATTCATCCATTTACTTAATCATTCTCAAGCATTCAAGGCATAATCAAGCATCCACTGGAGCATCTTGTTGTATATCTTTAGACTTCAACATCAAGGGTTTTGTGAGTTTGTGACATTGCATGTTATTCATTCATCATTCTCTCTTTATTTCATTTCATTTCATAGTGTTTTATTACCAAATTAGGGTTCGACCAAGGAAAACCCCTATTCTCTAACCCTTAACCCTTTTTCCCCTCTTTGCATGTGTGTTTGCAGGTCTTGTATGTAGATTTATCAAAGAAGAAAGTGTTAAAAGGTGTTTTCAATTTTTCAAAGTCATCTAAGTCAACAAAGCCCTAATTGAAGCTTGGAGACCTCTTTCAACCCATTTTCTACAAAATTTGAACCTAACACCTATCAAGAAGGGAAGTGTAGATCGAAAGCTACAGATTCCCATCCCAAATTTCCTAAGATTCCTAGGTGGACTAAGTCACCGTCTGTGGTGAATTATTCCCATTGTCAGGCCTAAAAAGTGATCTTTACATTTTTAAGTACCCATTTGGTAAAAACCTATTTCGGCAGAATCTCCCTGAAATAGGACTAAGTCGCCTAGATTAGCGTAAGTGTCCCAATTAGCTTTTCCAATCAAATTTTTAGGATTCCAGAGCCTTTGTGCATCACACTTCAATTTCCAAGTGCACCTCTCTAGTCTTGTTTAATTTTGTTATTGTTTACTTGTATTCTTACGCCATTTTGCATATCTCAATGTGTTTTCAAACAACTTGCATTTCTTAGGTTTTGCATCCATAATTCATTACTTTTATCAGTTCTTTGAATTTATGAAATTTTATTTAGTCATATTTCAATCATACTAGCATTATTATTTAGTGAACCTTCAAGTTTTTGTGGGATACCTTTCTCCTTTTAGGTGAAAAACCCTAGAAGTGTAAGAGAGAAGCCCTCCTACAAAAATTTGTGGTTCCATTTAGTATTGGTGACATAAATATTGGAGGTGTTAGTAGATAGTATTTGATCTATTGGAAAGATTTTTCACACTTCTCATCCCACTTGTAGGTTATCCCTTTATGGAGAATATGTGAAAATGGGTGGATTTTATCTAATAGTTGTGATATGAACCTCCTAATGGACTGCAATCTTCCTTGTAACCCTCTCATCTTCTTTAGTGTTTGCAATGGTTCCATGTCTAGGATGGATTTTTACTTTGTTGGATCAATTTCTATCCCTCTTTGTGAGACAATAAAGCCCAAAATTTTCCTTGATGTGACCCTCAAGACAATTTTTTGGATTTAGTCATACCTTGTATTCTTCCAGTATATTAAAGATGGGTCCTAAGACTTGTATGTGCTCACTCATTTTCCTTGATTTTTCCAAAATATCATCCACATAATCTTTAGCTATTTTATGGATGATGTCATGGAAGATGAGGGTCATTTATCTTTGATAGGTTTCTCCTTCATTCTTTAGCCCAAATGGAATCACATTCTAGCAATAGGTTCCCCATGGACAAGTGAACACAATTTTGTGTTGATCTTCCTTAGTGATTATGATTTGATTGTAGCTTTGAAAAATCATCCATGAGCAACAAAATTTCATGCCTAGCTATTAAGTCCACAATGAGATCGATGTTAGGAAGATGGAAATCATCATTTGGGCATGCCTTGTTTAAGTCTCTAAAATCAATGCATATTTTGATGTCCCCAATGGGTTTTGAGATTGGTACTAGGTTTGAAACTGACTCAGGATAATCTATTGGTTGGATGAATCCAATGTCAAGAAGGTTTTGTAACTCAAGTTTGACCAAGAGTTCTATCTGAGGGTACATCTTCCTTAATTTCTACTTGACTGGCTTAGCTTCAAGATAGACTGCTAAGTGATGTACAACCACTTTTGGATCGAGGCCTAGCATATTTGTGTACGACCATGCAAAATTAGTTTTGCACTCTTTTAGGAATGCTGCTAGGTTCTTTTTCTCTTCATCCAACAAGGATTTGGCATAGAAAGTGATCTTAGGTGCTTCTTTGGTACCCACATTGACTAGTGTGTACTTTGCTGCTAGTACTTCTAACTTCTCTAGGTGTATTACACTAAGGGGAGATTGAATCCCTCGTCCTTGGGTGCCTCAAAGAGGTTTTCACCTTCAAATGCATCCTTTGTTTTTACTATTTTAGGATTAGAGTGCCACCATGTGTTTTTCACTCAAGGATATACATGTTAGTTGCATTTCATTAATTTTGCAACTGAAGGATTCAATTGTCTCCCCATAGTATGCCATTGTGTCCAACTCTATGTCAAAACCCGCTTTGTGATCTGCCCATGGTAAGTTGTCATGACGTCCCATGAATTCTAAGATTTCTTCATCTTTTTCAAAGAAATCAAGAATTGAAGGTCCTTGTTGGTCCATGTCAATGAGTTGTGGGTAGACTACGAATATTTCAGATGGTTGATTGTTTGGATACTTAAAGGATGTAACAGATATCATAAAGAGGGTGTTTTTCTTAAATAGGTTCCCTACATCAAGGGGGAAGCCATCTAAGGTTGTATCACATGATGTAGGTAACCAAGAAAAAGCCTCAGCTTGTTTAGAAGAAGTAGCTTTGCCAATAAGGGTGACCTTGCTAGTGGTACAACCTAGACCAAGATTCTTTACTTGTTTCTTAGGAACGATGGGTTCTAGAAAACCACTATCATTCTATCCTAGCTTCTCATTCTTGTTGTATCCCCATCCCTTCATTATTTGAAATAATTCGTTAGCATATTCCATGGGAAGAATAGGGACATGTCATTCATCTTTATAGAGTATTTTAGAGATATCTTCATTGATATCTTCCTGGTTCAAATTCCCCTACTTGGTGAAGGTAGTAGCTGCCATCTTGATAGTTTTTGGCTCTTTGGTGCTAGATGTGGGTTTCCCATGAGATTGAGGAGAAATAGGTAACTCTCCTAAGACAAAGGTGTCTTTCAATATCTTGTAATTCCCACAAAAATCATCTTGGATCATTGCTTTGACATAAGGTATACTCTCCACAATAGATGTTTTTTCTTGTGAAGTAGATGCAAGAGATAATGGGTCAACAAATGAGGTAGATGGTGTATGCCCTTCGTCATTCTTAGGTATTTGGAGAATTTTATAGAACTTGGCTTCAAGATTTTTACAATAGTAAAAAGGCTCAAGATCTCTATGGATAGTGATTTCTCTGCCCTCAAATGAAAACTTCACACATTGATGATAAGTTGAGGCTACAACTTCTAAATCATGGATCCATGGTCAACCAAGCAATATGTTATAAGGTAGATCAAGTTCCAACACTTGACATGTAGTTTATGAAATGAGAGGGCCTACTTGGATGGGAAGCACAATGATTCCTTGTGATACCCGTGCTTGGTCATCGTATGCCCTGATGGTGGTAATCTTTGTCCTCTCAATAGTATCCTCTAAATAGCCCATATTTTTTATCACCTGAAGGGAGAAAATTTTCAATCCAACACCTCCATCTACTAAGACTCTTTAGACCTTGTTCTTATGAATGATAACCTCAATTGTAAAGCACAGTTATGAGATGGTTGTGACGAAAGGTCTTGCTTGGAGAAGGTGAGAAGATGATTAGCAATATGGTTTACCATAGCTTGAAACTGATCAGTATCAATATCCTCATAAATGGATGACTCTGATAAATATTTCTCAAGGATTTCACTATGTGCAGGTGATAGCTTCAATAATTATAGGATTGATATTTGTGCAGGAATCTTTTTGAGCTATTCTAAGAGATTTTACTTGTTGGTACATGCTACTAGCAGAATAGGTTGTTCCCTAGATTAATATGGGACTCCTTGTATGGTGACTTTACCACATTGTGTGGTGACTCCACATTCTACATTATTCCCTTTGATGGTGATGATAGTGATGACGTTATCATAGGAAGCAACTACATTGGAATAGGTATGTTGTACATTCATGTAATCCTTAGCATTTCCAACGTTGTTTTCTTTGTTATGATCTATCATAGGGTTCTTGTATATCTTAAGATCTTGGTTCCTTGATGGTACCTCAATAGATATAGTATAATTCTCTATGAGGTCTTGGGTAATTTTTTTGAGCCTCATGCAGTTTGCTATTTTGTGTCCTTTGATTTTGTGAAAATCACAAAGGTCCTTCTCATTATACCAGGATAGTTCTCTTTTGGTTCTTGGTAGTTTTCAAAGTTAGGTAGTGTGATAAAATTTGACTGTACCAAATTTTTCATGATAGTTTTGATGGGTTCAAATAGCTATGTGTACTTGTGTTTAAGGTAGTTGTTCTTGTTAGGGGTCCACTTTTGCGTTTCGGTGTTGTTGATCTAATTGTTCTGAGAAGGTGTTATTTGTTGCACAATTGGTTGGATGTTAGAAACTTGATTGTTGTTTAGCCTCAGAGAACTTAGGACTACCTTAGCATCTACCACACCATTGTTTGTTATGTTATTGTTATTAGCCTAGACATGAGGCTTGTCATTTGAACTAGTTGATGGATAGTTGTCTTTGTAAGCTTGAGTATTTCCCTATGAGATTAGAGCTCTCTCAATGTTAAGGGCTTTAGGGACAAGCTTGTCATATGATGTGATGCACTAAATTTTTAAGTGGAAGGATAGATCCGGATCTAGATGGGAGATGATGATTCACACTTGCTATTCATTGGGAAGAGGCCACTTGCTCTTACTAGCTCTCTGTCTCCACCATTGTAATAAATTAGAGAAAATTTCTCCTTTTTTTTCCCTAAGAGTATACAATTCCTCTAGATTGAAATCCATGTCAAGATTAAAGGAGAAATGATCAATAAACTTATCAGTAATTTCTTGAAAATTTTTGATATCGGGAGGCAGATGAGAAAACCAATCCATAGTAAGACCTATAAAAATTTTAGGGAAGAGGTGAATTAAATATGAATCATTGTGAGCCACATCCATTCACATGACGTCAAATTATTTGATAAGGTCCAAAGGGATTCCTCTCCCTTTGAACTTATCGAATTTGGGTATTTCAAAACCAAGAGGGAATGGTACCATTGTGATGTTTCAATCAAATGGATATGGACACAAGTTCTATGTATGGGGCTTCTTTTCCTTGCCCATGCAAAGGTCTTGCATTTCTTGTGAGAGTGGCTTAAATTGTGATGCTAGATCATCTTGTGGGTTGGGTGGAGGAACCTATGGTGGGATGATGGATGAATTGTATGGCGTGTATGGTTGTGTAAGATTTGATGAAGGTGATTGGGGTATTGATGTATATGTTCCTAATGTGTTTGGATTGACGATCTTTGATTCAGAATCATAATAGGAAATTTGTTGTTTTTGTTGGGCATATTGTTGAGCTAGTAGGGCTTGTTGTTGAGCTTGTTATTTTTTTTGTTCCACTAGGGATTGTTGTTGGGCATGTTGTTGTTGTTATTCTGCTAAAGATGCTTGATGAGCTTGATGTTGTTGTTGTGTTGCTAATGTTGCTTGTTGTTGTTATTATTGATGATGCGCTAAGGATTCTTGTTGTGCTACTAGGGCTTCTTGCTATTGTTGTTGTTGTGTTGTGCTAAGGTTGCTTGTTGTGCTGCTACGGTTTCTTACTGTTGTTGTTGTTGCTGCTTATTGTTGTTGTTGTTGTGCCGCTATGGTTGCTTACTTGCTTTTTTTGTTGTTGTGTCGCTATGGCTTGTTGATTTTCTTGTTGTGCTTGTTGTAAGGATAATGTGTACACTTGCAATGAGGGATCAAGTGGTTGTTGGGACATCGGTGAAGGATTATGGATATTGATGTTTTGATTGGGTAATGGATTGGTGATGAGATGTTGGGGATTCCCTAGGTTCAACATTCCTTGTAAGATAGTAGATTGTGGTGGAGGAATATATGTTTGAGATCCTATTTGATTTGTCATAGTAAGGGGCATTATGGGAAAATATGAGGATGGTTCGAATAGATTATGCAATGGAAATGACACACAGGGACCTTGTGTCCATTGATTAAAAGGGTTTCCTTGTCCCATGTCTTGAGGATTTCCTTGTGTTAGGTATGTAGATAATATATTAACTCTATTGGTACGATTTTTTACCAAGGGATTTCTATGAGATGGGTTGATAATGGATGGGATGGATGTTTTTTGTGAAACCAATGGTATGGATGAACCAATTGGAGGATTGGGTAAGGATGTCCTTTTTTTCTCTAAGGGTTGACTTTGTGGTATGGTATTGATATACCCTTGCGCATTGTTTTGAGATACTTGATTTGTACTACTTTGTGTGATGGTAGGCATACTTGTGGTACTCATGGGTATGCATGAAGAATGATGTCCCCAATATGTGGAAGTCATGGTGGAGTAATGAAGGTCAAGAGGTGTGTATGGCTATTTAGGATCTTTTGGAATGGGAGAAGCACCAAAGGTAGGTTTCCAAGTGGTTGTGTGAGATGGAGGATTGGTTTCAAGTGTACCCACAAGTATGTTGCTTTCAAATGAAAAGAGCATGACCAAAGTCTTGAGCAAGGCTTGTTGCAATACCAGGAATGTATGTTTGATTTATACCTAGAGATGGGGTTGTGAAAACTTGTGTTAAATTTTGTGCCACAAATGTTGGGGAGATAGGAGCTACATTTTCAAAGGCTTGATGTTCCATGATTTCCTCCCTAGTGAGTTCAAATGGATTGTTTGTGATATCCTCTATCTCATATGGTCCTAATGGTGATGAATGTTGTTGTGATTGTGTAACTTGACTTCTTGGATCAAATTCTAAAGGATTTGGATCACATGAGGTAAATGTAACTTTTGTTTTCTCCATGATTCTCTTGTGTTGTGATCTCATTTTTACCATAAATTTTGTGTCACTTTGGTAGAGTTTTGTTGTGACTTATGATGTTTGAACTCTCTAATTGACTCAAATCTAGGTAAGAGGGATGCTCTAAGTCTTTTGCGAGCAATGATGATAATGGAGGGATGAAAAGGTGAGTGATGTTGAGAGTGATCTTTGCAACCATTTTGGGACAACACTTTTGACTTGAGTTTGATGTTTTGATGTTGGGATAAAGGATTTTGATGAACTTGTAAATATTTAGGGTAGAATCGTGACCTTCAAGATAAACTAGTTCAAAGATGATAACTAACTCCACTAAATGCATGGAAAAGGATACATTTCACATACAAAATAGCCAAGTTAGGGGGTTGGTTTGATAGATGTTTAAGTCACAAAGTGTTGGCGTATTCAAATTTTTTGCAAAGATGGGTGAAGTGGAGGATGAAATTTTGATGATGGAGTGGATGAGATGTTTGACCCAATGTTGACTTAAAGTGAACCTTTTTTTTGACAAGACCAAGGTAGTGAGAATGATGCTAGACCTCTAAAGTTTTCAAATTCTAAAGAGTATGGATATGGGTAGGTAAATCTATTTGGTTCCTCCTAGATTGAGCATAATGGTTTCTTAACAAGAGGTTGCAATTACGATAAAGTATTAAGGACCACTTCCTACTAAACTTGCAATTATGATACCTACGTTTGTAATGGTGATTTGTAGATTTTCCCCTACGAGTTTTGATTTTGTGATAGATCATTAGGGGAGTTCAAGTCCATGAAAAGAACCTAATGTTCTAGATAGGTTGATTATCATGAAAAAGACCTAGGTTTTGACTCATAAAGAACATGTACAGGTGTGGATGTTTCCTCAATGTGTTTTCGTAAAAGTTTACTAACAACTTGTTTATGTTGAAGTAGAGTGCTAAAATGTGGTTTTGGATTGCTTTTGAACTAAGATGCCTGAATTTAAAATGATGACCTGTAGACCTTCTTTTGGGGATTTTGATTTTATGTGATATCATTTAGTAAATTCTAAGTCTATGGAATAAAGGAAGATATTTATTTCCACACGGGTGGTGGTAATATGGGCCTTCTAGCCTTAATATCAGGTTGTTCCTCTTCTTCGTCTAAAATGGTTGTTGTGTTTCTCCACTAGGTAGGTGTTTCTTTGGTTTCAGAAGTGAAGCTTCTCAAACTACAAATGAGATCAGTTTGTTCTCCATTAATGAGTTCAAAATTTGGTTGAATGATAGCACCTAGAAGATCAAGTTGTTGAATAGGAGAGGTTAGTCTCCAAATAGTCATGTGGGGTTCATTTGTCAATGTATCTTGCTTAACTGAATTTATTTTACCGCAATCACTCATCTTGATAAGTTTCCAAACTAAATGTTTATGTCAAAAACATCATAACTTTCACAATTTCCATTTTGTGAGAATCATGAGGTTGAAGCCATAATTGCCTATGTTGTCTTTGGAAAATACGGATTTGAGATATAATTCAAGATATTTAGAAATCTCTAAGGATATAAATCCTTAGGAAAAGCAGTGATATCAAGGCTATCTTCAAAAGATATCCATATTTAAGCCAAAGTGTTTGAAATTTTGAGGAAGATAGTGAATGTTTGTTTTTGTAATGTTTTGGAACCAAGAAATTTAGTAAACTAACTCACAATCATTTACAACCCTAGGTGTGAAATGGATATACTTGTTGAGTCCCCACTTGGATTTCTCCAAACACTAAACAATGAGAACAGTTAGAGATTTGGTGACACTGGCTCCCCTCCATAACACACACTTCTAGGGACCACAAAATCTCAAAATCCTTAAAATCTAGAGATCAAAAGGATTTTTCTATTTCAACAATGAATATTACAAATGTGTGGCAGCTTCAAAACAACTGTTCTTGCACCAACAAGTATTAAGGATTTTGGCTTCTAAACAAGGGTTTGTAGTAAGCTCTTCTAGTTTAGGGGATACAATGATAAAATTTGTCTTGAGAGGTCTCCCAACCCTTAGAACAATGGCTTTATGCATCATAAAGATACTGTGAGAGAGCTATTATGTACCACATCCCATTGATTGCAATTTTCATTGCAACCACACATTTATATAGCAGTTTGGAAGAGCTTGGATTTAGCCCATTACCACTTGGGTCGTTCCCTCCTTTCAAAGTGGGTAGGTGGGCCCTCTAAGGATAAACACTAGTGAGGAAGTACATTATTAGTTCAATCATCTCCATTCATATGAACAAAGAGAGAACACACGCTATGCCTTTTTCTCACACTTGCAAGGGGTTTAGTTTTAATCCAATTTGAAAGATGTAGGTGATTATACAAACCGTTAAGGAATGTTTTTATGTTTCTCAAGATCGCCAAATATCATGAGAGAATTGCATGCACATTCAATAACAGAAGTGTAAATCACAAAACATAGCAAACAATTATAAATTTTTAACCCATAAATCTAAGATGAGGGTTCAATTTTAGTCCTGTTTGAGCATTCGCTTTAATCCCAAATGAAATTTAGTGAGGTCCTAAATCATAAATTAGAAAGCATAAAAAGTTGGGATATAATTGCCCCAAAGTGTCAAACTCTTGTCATAATCATAGAATTTCAAGATAAGAAGGCTTTCTTCACTTTAGCTCCATTTCATCCAACCTACACAACCCTATTAGTATAACAACCAGAACAATGTTAGAAGTGCATTAGTGATCTAACAAATTGAGAAAATTAAAGCACATGTCAAAAAAATGATCGTTAAACTTCTTACCAAAATTGGGCATTGTTGCACATGATATTGTCATGATTTGTCATTTGGGTGTCGCTTTGGTAAATTGGTGTCACTCTACAACAAAAGTAGAGAGCATGGTAGCATCACAATTTTTTTAGGTGTCACTCTAGTGAATTTGGGGGCATCATTGTTTGAAGTCTTCGATACCTCGATACTAAATTAGTGTCGACATTTACTTAATCAGTATCAATGCATTTAATTGGTGTCATAGTTTGAAATAGTGATAGCATCGCTATAGGTGACACACTTCAAAGGTGTTGCTGTATTTGATTTGGGAATTGTTGTTTCCTGCAAAAAAGTAAACGAATAGAATTCAAGCTAAAAATTGATTAAATTAACAATTTTCCCTCCTTCTAGTGCTAGAATTTGGACCAAGGATTGTTAATGTGGGTCAATTATGCTTGATCCATGATGAATCGAAGCAAAATTTAGCCACTAAACCTCAATCTCAAACAATATCATTAAAATTGAAAGTTAAACTAAGCATTTATTGAAACTAAGAATTGCAAACTATGAAAATAGTTAAATGTCTACTCTAACCCATTTGAAACTTATCCCGTTTTGGAATTGGTGTCGTTTTGATGTGGAACAACAATCCTTTCCCAATCTCATGATTTGTGAGCCTATTTCAATCGATTCTATAGAAGAGAATCAATGAAACCATTGTGATAAATGGATGAAAACCTGATTTATGCTAAATTAAACATGATGCAAACTAAATCAACATAATTTTATGGTAAAATTGATCTAAATATGCAATTTATAAGATAATTCTAAGCTAAAAGATGGAAACCCTAATTTATAAATAAGTTAAGATGGATGCGTGGAATCCATTAATGGATGTCTTACGCTATTATGCAACTAAAAATGAACTAAAATTAGCTAAAAGTGAGTAAATTGAGAGTGTGAATGCAAGTGAATTCAACAACATGAGTTTTCAATTGAAAGATGGATCCATTTGTCTCCAAATAGTGTCCTATTTATAGGAGATCAAATGAGAAATGAAGGGTTGAGATAAAAAATATTAATCAACGGTCAAGGATGGAGGAAATAGAAGGCATGGATCATGGATTCTCATCAACGGATGAGAATGTGAGATGAGAATTAATCAAGGGCTCACATTTGTTCCAAACAAACACATTTTTGACCTGCATACTCAAGTCACAAGGTGACTTGCTCAAGAGGTCACAAGTTTAGCTTGTTCAAGAAGCCAAGTGAGATGATTGGAGGGGAGAGAATATTCTTTGGAATATTAAAAATATTTTGTAAATTAAAAGAAAGTTTTAATTGTGCAAAAAAAGGATAAGGAATATTCCATGGGAATATTTCCCTTTTGGAGGAAAATTAGTTTAATTGTTAATTAAACAAGGTTTAATCATGCAATTAGGGGATTTGAAGAATTAAAGTGATATTCCTTCAATTATTAAATGATTTAATGAATAGGGGAGAGATGAAATGACATTTAATTAAATAACTTGGGGTTATTTAATTAAATTAGAAGACTTAGAGAATTAAATTAAATATTTTGACCTATTTAATTTAATAGGATGAAATTTTAGCATGAAAGGAGGTTAATTAACCCAATTTGATGAATTAGGTTAATGGACGAAAATGAGGCAATTAATTAAATAGCTAGGATAATTTAATTAATTAAGTGAAAAGAGGATAGGTTTAAAGAGGAAATGATGTTAGTATACCTATTTCAAGTGCATGATATCGTCTAGGAAATTTTCAGTGTCTACACTATAAAGTATTTATTTTTTGGCACGATTTTAGTAAAGATTTTGGTGACCATGCCTCATTAATTTTTTGTAGAAATTCTTTTGTCAGAGGCCCACCTCTAGGATGTGATTTTGGTAGACTACATTAGCTTTTTTCCCATTTTTTGAACTAAATCCAAAGGATGATTAATGCTCAAGTATTACAAGGGTCAAAAGAATAGGCTTTGATACCTCCTAGTTTTCAGATCATATTTATTGTACACACTTGTCATACAGGTGGTGGAGGAGCTCATGATTAGGTTTTAACACCTTGATGATACTAAGGCATCATTTTTTATCTCTTTTGAGAGAGGTTGGTTCTTCTAGTGGTGATTGGAGACTACAAAGTTTTAGGATTTTGTCTAAGGTTTCAACCATATTTTGCCTATTTCTAGAAAGGAAATTAATGTGTGAAGCATGTGAAGGATAAAGTATATTAGTATTGTGCAAAGGATTTTTCCACTTGTTTGTATTTCTCTAGGGAAATCTTCACTCTTGTAAAGGTTTTATCTTGTTAAACTTGCTAAAATTAATGTAATGAATACTTGATAATATGAGAAAATTCTAAAGTATTATAGACATTTTAATAATCATTTGTGTATTACATATGGATTCGTGCAATTTGGTTTAGATTAATAAGTATGTTCTCTATCTAATGCTTGTAATTTTATGGTATATGTGCCTAGATCAACTCGTCTATGTTTCCTTTGATTGATTTATTTCTTGTTATTTGTGACTCTAGTGCCCAACATATGAGGAACTAGTCTCTAGTCCACTAGACCAATCTCAAGTCATTCAAAATAAATAAATCATTAATTAGTAGTTTATTAGTAAGTGCTTTTGTGCAATCATAACCTTGTAATATAACTATGGTTTATCATTATGAAAACTATAAAATGAATCAACTTCATGAAGGTTATTCTTGCATGAAATTATCAACTATATATAGGTTATATGCAACTAGTTTTTCTCAACCTAGTCATAGTGTATGGGTTGAATAATGTAGTTGGGTTTTTTTATAGTTATTTTTCATTGTATATTTTTTGTGAGTTTAATACTTATTAAGGTATGCCCCTAGGAACACCCTCTTGAGTCTAAGTTGAGATCAAGTCATAGAAGAGATAACTGACTCTTGTTGATTTGGCCTTAACCCTTCAAAATTTGTTGATGACCTGATTTCACTTTCATGATGGCAACCCTAACCTTGTGAGTGAGATTTGGTTCTAGGAAATGAAGCATTGATTTTGATACATAGCAGGTAGGGATACTTTTAGTTGTAAATTATTTCTTGAGAACCATCAAGTCATTATAAATTTGAAAGCATGGTTATTTCATTATAACTACCTTACTATGGTCATAAATTTAAGTGATAAGGGAATTGGGTTGGCTAAAAATTTACATAGAACAATATCAAAAACCTTTGAAGATTCATATGATACTGGAATTAATAGAGTTGTAGGCATAGGAGGAATATTTTCAATCATAGCAGGGTCATAATCATTGTGAATGACAATATTATAGGCTTGATGGAAAGTATGACCACTTAACATCTTAATCATATAAAGCTAAATTAGAATATAATTCTCTTAGAAAGTATGGAAAGGAAAAAATTGGAGGATGACATGTGTCAACCAACATCCTCGCTCATATCTTCTTAAATCTAGTGTTGAAGGTATTCATAGATTTTGATGAGGCTCTATTTATTGTAGTGAGATGTCAAATAAAACTAACACAATCAAATTTCTCCTCGAATCACTCATAAAATAAAATTCTAAATTTATCCCAACTTGTAATAGATGAGGGCATTAAACCTCAAAACCATTCAAGTTATTTTTCTTTGAGAGAAATAACCAATATCTTTAGACTATTCTCTTTATTTGCAATACAATATTGTTAAAAAGGAACATGAAAAATGAGAGGGGGGTGAATCAGTTGCCACCAAAATTAAACTCAAAACTTCAAAACTTATCAACTTCACAACCACACTATTATGTTATTAAGTATGAACATGAAATGCATATAACAGAAAGTAAAATCAACACAATGAACACCATATTTTATGTGGAAAACCAAATGAGGGAAAAACCACAGTGAGGATTAACTCACAATATAAAGAGATAACAAAATTGAGTACAAAGGCTCACTACCTAGAATAGGACTCACTGTCCATATACAAAGGCTCACTGCCTATAGAAAGGACTCACTATCCAATAGGGAGGCTCACTACCTACTAATACAAAAGAAAATAAAAGATCCACCACAGCAATTTACACACATCCACAACCTTGATCAGAAGATTGTAGAAACCTTCATCTCACTTCCTTCAGGAATCTAACACAATGAAGTATTGTTGCCTCAACACACTTTCACACACTTTTGCACTTTTATTTGTGGCTTACTTTGTTACTTTGCATCATACAATTCATCACATCTCAACTTGCATATATACCATCTTGGACCTTGGAAACTTTCTCCAAGGTCGGCCACATAAGCTTCATTTGATAAATTCAAATTAGCTTAGAAACTCAACATTCCTGCAGCGGAAAGGAATGAAATTGGACCAATAAAAAATTTAACCAAGACCAAAAAATAATGTCTCAGATCAACCACACACTTGATTAAATTTTATTCTTCATATGAAGTGTAAACACCAAGTCGGCCAAACCTAATGAAAACACAAATGAACATTGATGTACACACTTTCCAACAAGAAGATAGCATGCAAATGATGCAACATGCTTCATTATGCATGAGAACAAATCTCAAGTTCCTTTAGATAAATTTGTAGCAAGTGTAACAACCTTTGAACACTAAACTCCTTTCATCAGTCCATCTGGACTATGCAAAGCATGTTCAACAACTTTGAAACCCAACTTCCAGATCACCAAACCACACAAATCTTTGCTAGAACCTAGAGAACACCATTGAAAGACAAATTCTTGATCTGCAAGATCTAAAACAGAGCAGCGGAGGACTGCGGAGCATAAAATTTCTCCCAATCAACAGGAAACCAACTCTACTAGAGTAGTTAACACACCGGTGAACACAACTTTCACTCTCCATCAAGAAAAAAGCTACATATTAGTATATATCACCATCAGACTATCACCAATCAACTCTTTTGATCTGCACAAGTGTAGGATCAACATAGGAGAAACTTGAAGCACATACTAGAGCACATTCTAAACACATACATAACTCTAACTTGTCTGTTTATTAATTTTCTTGAAAGCACTTGGAAACCCATCATTTCAGTACTTCTACAACATTATAAAGATAGCTCTATGTACTCACAACATTTCAACATCTCAACTATACATGCACAAACTACAATATATTGAACTGTGTTGGCATCAATGACAACATTAATGACAACACCACCAAATTTTCTCATACTTGCAACAAATATATTTCACATAGATTGATCACATCTTGCACATACGATTAACTAGTAATAATAAGCAATATCCGCAAAATTAAGGTAAATTATGCAAGATTGATTAAGGAGTGATGCCTCTTTATTATGGTTGAATTAAATTTCCATTAGAGCTCCAAGTAGGATGATTTGAGCTTAGATTATTTTCCACATTATGATGGTTATTCAATTGGACATATATGGGCATGGTCTATAAGGTAGAGAATGAAAGATTGCACATAATGGAGTTTCTGGGTGGATCATGTGTGATCAATTAAAGTTAATATTTATCCAATTTACCTCTAAAATTATAGTAGATAGAACATTTTGTATGGGATTGAATTGAAGTGCTTGTGTAAGATATTGAATTTGACTCCACTAGGCATGCTAGAAATTGTTGATGAGGTTTGGGTAACCCCCATTTCATGGAGCCAATATGACATGCACAAAAAATCAATAATAGAAAGGTTTGCAATCTAATGAGTTTCCAACAAATGAATTTAAAATCAAGGGTTAGGTCCTTAACTATTCCAAGCTACTCTCTAACATCACAAGGAAAAAGGAGAAAGAGGGAAATCCTAAAATTAAAATATAAAAAGTATAATAAGGCTATAATCTAATAATAATTTTTATATATTGACTAATCAAAGCTTAGTATCACACCCTATAATAGTTAATCTAATAACTTTAAATTGCACAAGCATACACAAAGACATGTCCAAACTATTGGAGTAACATAATCATATATCCCATAGCTAAAATAGTAGTACAAGCACATAAATAAAATGTACTAAATTAGCATGAAACATATAATAAGACTTCCCTACAACTAGGAATTAAATGCTTCCCTACAACTAGGAATTAAATGGATGGAGGGAGAAGACTAGAAATTCTATTCTTGAGAAACAAAAACATATTCTTGCATATAGTTCACCTCATAGACAAGAGAGCCACAACCACACATACCTATTTTAAAATGTTCCATCCCTTTATAAATCTATCTTTGAGATGTCCAATAGAATAAGAGGAAAGAGAATAGGGAAAATGAAAGGAAAAATAATTGAGAAATATGTGTGTAGTTGATTTCAAGATTTAAATTTTAACCTTACTAGTTGTTGGATTATATTACATTTCCAATTACTTCCTTAGATTGATAGTGTAATTTTCACCTTCCTTCCCTATATAATCCTTCTTATGCAATCTTTAAGTCGAATAGAAAATAAATACTTCACTCATGAAATATTAAAATATTAAAAATTAAATTTTGAATATTCTACTTCATGTGTTTTATTTTTTGTAAAAATATTCAACCAATGTAAAATCACTTTCTTGCATAAAACTACCTTAGAAACAATATTTACAAGTATTTATAGATTATTCATTTTATATTTTACCTTCTCATGAAATCAATTTTGTGAATAAATACTTTCCTTGACATTTGATTTTTTTTTTTTATAAACACCCCTTGATATTCCCATGTCCATGTATTTTACCTATACACTTTACCAATGAAATATTTCCCGTTCCACACTTTAATATTTATTTTAATATCTCACTTACATTTTTATATTTTCCTTCATTTTTAAATCATAAATTAGGAAGCCTATATTCCCTTCATTTCTCTTAATCCTTTCACCAAATTTTTTTTGACTTACTTTCCTTTTACATACCACTCCTTTTATCTCCTAAAATATCAAATCAATTTAACATTTCATAATGGTTTATGTTTGCTTTATTTTCATGTCTTATCTCATTTGAATCTACCTATCACATTAAATATTCAAGTTCATGATTTAATATTTCAATTATATTTCCTCTTTACAATGTTGGCTCTCATAGTGCAAATTCCATTTTAATTCATTAAAATAAATATTTTTTAAGAATTTCCTATTAGAAGTTGGAGAAACATTATGGTAATTTCGGTATCTCCTTATGGATGGTGGCACTTGCAATTTCAACTTTTGTTTTTCTCTTGCATTTTAAAATCATGGCCTCCTTATACTTCATGGGAATTAAAATATTATTTATTTACTAAGTTGATTTTGATCAACCAACGGTGGTGCATATTTCCTTTTGAAACTTTGTGATTCTTAGAATCCCAACCAATTATTGATTGAAAAAAACCCAACATAACATATTTATTTCATTCTTCAAGATTGATTCATATATATAACTTTATCAAATCATCTAAGATTAAATCATTTTTCAATTTTTGGATAGTTCCCTCTCTATAACCCTTGGGAATTTTTTATGCAACTCTATTTTCCATGTTTATGCCATCTAAGTTCAGCATTCCTACTATAGATCTATCTTTAAGTTTCTTAAAGGTGTCATATGTTGAACAAGACAATTGAGGGGGGGTGAATCAGTTGTCACTGATTTAAACTTTAATTCATTCACCCGAACTAATCCTTAACACAACTTAATTGATTAAACATCAAATACTAGTGCAAAAACTAAAAACCATCACATAAACACAATAACACCAAATTTACATGGAAAAACCAATAAGGGAAAAACCATGGTGAGGATTAACTCACACTATAGAGAATATCAAAACCGATTACAAGAGGCTCACTACTTGAGAAACAAGGCTTGCTGCCAAAACAAGGACTCACTGTTTGGAACAAGGATACTATCCAATAGGGCTCACTACCATAGAGAAACAAAGAAGATAAAGAAGACTTGTTACAGAGAGAAGACAATGTCAATGCAACAAAGGATTCCACCACAATTCACTCAATCCACTTGTAGACATGCATGAATGATAGATTGCACCTTCAGCTCATTGCTTATGAAAACTCAACATTCAGGCTTTGCATTGATCTACCATACTCACATCATACACACATACTATTCACACTTATTTCTATTCTCTTTGCACTGTTGTCTCTATTTCCTTCTCTTGCTTCTTCTTCCCTAACTCATTCTGCATTTATACCATCTTCAACTTTGAAACATATCCAAAGTCAACCATCTAAATTCAAATTGAAATTAGGTCAGCACCAAAACATCCTAGTGTGGAATTAGAATGAGGGTGACCCAAAAACATGCTTCATAAGGACCCAAATAGATCCAACACACTTCATCAACTCTGAAGGTAGTATTCCACACAAGGTCGACCAAACCAGTGTAAACATAGAACAATTAAGCACGAACTTTCCAAATCCCAAAATTATCTTCAATACAATCAAAACAACTCAACTCTAGAACCAAAAGTCATAAGAATTCATCAAAGAGAAATTCAGACCAACAATATTTCTCTCGGACCTCAACCAGAAACACAGAAAACCATAGTTCACAACTAGTGAATACAACTCGCACTGTACAATGAATCAATAGCCAAAAATCTAGATATAATAGCTTCCAACAACCATGATCAACATATCTGAACCACACAAACATAGGAGAAAATCTCGAAGCAAAACCCAAAGCAACCACCAAAAAATTGCAACATATCTTCATTACGATTTTCTCAATATCCTCGACATATACAACCAATAACTTGTATCCATGACACTAATGACAACAACAATTAGTTGATAACCAATTGACTAGTTGACATCAATGACAACACCTTCATCATTTCCATTCTTGCAACAATCTCCCCCTTTTTCATTGATGGCAACACATGATGTGGAAAACTAACAAAGACACCATACTAGCTCTGAATACACTACTCAAATTTTTTATTTTTGTTTCTTCCCTTAGTAGATAGTCTTTTATATTCTTCCTCTTCTTCTCCACATGCTTCCTCTCCTTTTTCACATGCTTCCTCTTCTTTTTCACATGCTTCCTCTCCCGCTTTGACATCAATGGCAAAGACAAAAGATATTTTACATTGATTTCCACTTTGACATAGAAAACAAAATACTCACAATGACAACCCCTGACACTATTTGCTCCCCCTGAGAGGTAGCCACCAAAACATCAGTCCAAAAGAAAGATAGATCCATAGATCCACCAGACTAATGCATCTCCATATGTATCTAGTTCAAGAAAGGAGGGGAAATGACCCCTAAATTCTCCTAGAGATACTCAAAAGTATCTTTAGGAAGAGCCTTCATAAATATATTAGCCACTTGATCCTTCTTCAGAACATACTCAAGTTTTACTTCATTCTCCATGACCTTCTCTCTCAAGAAATGATACCTGATAGATATATGCTTCATCCTTCAGTGCATCACAGGATTCTTTGAAATGTTAATTGCACTTGTATTACCACATAAGATAGAAATAGGATCATCATATACCATTGTGATATCTTTCAATGTCTATTTCATCCATAGAACTTATGTACGACAAGATGTAATAGCAATATACTCATCTTCAACAGTAGACAAAGATATTAAATCTTTCCTTTTACTCAACCATGCCATCAATCTACAACCAAGAAATAATGCACCACCACTTGTACTCTTTCTTGCATCTATATATCTAGCCCAATCTGCATCTGTATAAGCACTTAGAGTAAGCCAATATCTCTAGGATACCATAATCCATAATTCAGAGTGTCATTCAAATATCTAAATAATTTTTTAACAACAACATGTGTTTCCTTAGGATCTTCTTGAAATCCATCCACAAGACAAACATCATGCATAATATCCAGTCTAGTAGTAGTCAAGTACAATAGTCCACCAATCATAGATCTATACTTGCTCTAATCAGCCTTAAGCGAATCATCTTCTTTACCCAATTTGCAACCAGTCACCATAGGCATACATACTAGTTTGGAACCATCCATCCCAAACTTCAACATCTCTTTCACATACTTAAACTGTGAAATAAAAATTCCTCTCTTTTTGATTGATCTGTAGCCCTAGAAAGAAATTTATCTCTTCAAACATAGAAATTTCAAATTCTTTTTGCATCTCTTCTACAAACATCTTACACATATTTTCATTTCCTCCAAAGATAATGTCATCAACATATACAACTACAATCAAGATTTTATCATTTTCAATCTTAAAATACAAATTACTATCTATCGTACCTTTGTTGAAACCTTGCTGAATCAAATACATGTCCAACCTCGCATACCAAGCTCTAGGAGCTTGCTTCAGTCCATATAAACTTTCTTCAATCTTCACACCATATCTAGTTGATTTTCTAACTAAAATCCTTCCAGTTGTTCTAGGTAGACCTCTTCTTCTAGCTTACCATTCAAAAATACTGACTTAACATCCATTTGATAAACTTTGAAATATTTATGAGCAACAAATGCTAAGAACATCCTTATAGCTTCCATTCTTGCTACCAGAGAAAAAATTTCCTAAAAAATATATGCCTTCCACTTATGAGTAACCTTTACACGCAAGCCTTGCTTTGTTTCTAACCACTTCTCCATTCTCATTCAACTTATTTTTGAATACCCACTTCGATCTAATAATGTTTTTATCTACCGGTCTTGGGACCAATTCCCAAGTTTGATTCTTCTCAATCTGCATAATTTCTTCTTTCATGGCTTCCATCCAATGTCCATCTTTGCATGCTTCACTTACAGTCTTCGATTCACTCTCAAACAATAAACACAAATTAACTTGAGCAATAGCTCTGCTTCTAGTTTATACTCCTTTAGTCTTATCTGGATCTGACTTTCTAAATGATTCTTCTATACATATCTAGGAATCTTAGGTGACACAACCAGAGCATCTTCTTCTCTTTCATTTTGTTCATTCTTGTTCTCTTGCTCATCACTTTCCTATTCTTTCATAATCTCTTGAATTCTTAACCAATTAGGTTCATTAGATACATATCCATCAATGTCAATTGAATTCTTCACTGTCTCATCAACCTTGACATTTGCACTTTCTACAATCTTTCTCAATCTTTTATTGAAACATTTGTATTCTTTGCTTTTAGTAAAGTATCCAAGAAAAATGCCTTCATCACTTCTTGCATCAAACTTACCTAAATTTTCTTCATCTCTTCTGATATGACATTTGCTTCTGAATACCTTGAAATACTTAGCAATAGAAATTCTTCCAAACCATAACTCATAGGGGGTCTTTGTACTATTTTCTCTTGCTTAAACTTGATTAAATACATAAATAGCAGTATAAATAGAAAAATAAAGTGAAATACCTCCTTCCCACCTATGCAACACACTAGAAATCCAATCTCAGTAACTAAAAAAACCCCTAAGCTATGATATGCAAAATATCTAGACTAAAAATTTTGACTGAAACCCTAAATTTTAAATTAACTGGAAATTGCATCGTAGAAAATAATAGTTGCAACTCACAACCAAAAGAAATTGTGTTGCAAGAATAATAACCACATCATTCAGGATGTTGACTATGACTCAAAAAATCAATTGCGGCTCTCGGTCGACATCAGATGCGGCCTTGGCGATTACAGTGAAAGACAGTCGATTACACCACTCTAACCTAGACCTGTAAAATAATAGAAAATCTGACTAAATCCAAACAACTAACGACTAATATGATATGCAACTAAGGTAAATCTAAGGAAATGAAAGACCAAACAACAAAAATTTTCCAAAAAACCTAAGAAATTAAACAAAGTCGAAATGTGCCCCAATCTAAAGCAATTGCGTCATTTGGCATCACAATTGTAGTACTATGTCCCAGGGGATTGTGTTGTTTAAGCTATCAATTGCATCGATCCATACCTGTAACTTGTAAAACCAAAAAAATTGTATGAATTTTGCAAATTTGTCCTTTCACATCGGGTTCACCAATGTAATCAGGGTAAAATTATCAAGGTTAGGAAATAATGCATGTAAATCAAACCCTAATAAACAATGAAGCACAAATAAGCATAAAGACAAAACATAAAATAATATTACCAAAGAGTCTTCATACCACCATTGATTCACCTTCATTGTACTTCTCCATCTTGCTTGATATGAATAACTCCCCTCAGATTTTGAGTATGCAAATAGGCCTAATGACAATGATGTAAAGCAAAATATTGAAGATTATGATTGACTGTAATGCACTTGACTTGATAGCTAAGTTAACAAGATGGCAAGATGTCTCTAGATAGCTTGTAGATGCAATAGACTAGATGCCAAAATGATAAAGACAAGGGTCTTTTATAGAAAAGATAATTTTGAATGAAGGGATGAGATTGAAAGGTTAATTTGGCCTAAAGATCAATGGCCAAGAATGAAAGATGTAGTATGAAATAGGGTTAGGGAAAATGATAAGGATTGACGGTCAAGATTAAATTATAAAATCATTTAATCAAGGTTGGAGGTTACTTGAGACATGGATAGATAAGATTGGCACATATAAAGAGGTTGTAGGAGAAATTTAAATGAATAATTAAACAATAAAGATATTATTTAATTATACAAAACATGTGACCTTTTGAATTAAATAATGATTTAATTCAAAATTAGAAGATAAGAACAAGATAGTAAGCACTTAATTTGTGAAATAAAAAGATAATGAATAATTAAATAATTGAAATTATTATTTAATCATAGTTGAAAGATGACTAGACAATTAAACAAATGAATAAAACTTATTTAATTGTAGTAGAAAGGGACATTAGTGACGTAATTAAATAAATAAAATTTATTTAATTAATCAAAGAAGAAATAAAGCTAGAAATGAATTAATTAAATAATTAAAATTATTTAATTAATAGAGGACTTGTGACATTAGGAAATAATTAAATAATTAAAATTATTTAATTAATCGATGACGAAAAGGGGGAATTATGAAGAATTTAGGAGTCGCGGGCCTATGACAATTTTTAGTGTCTACACATACCATCAATATGACACAACAAATATCGTAGGAAAACCCACAAAGAGAAATAATCAACCTTCAATGACATCCACACTCAAGTTATTATTCCTTACAAAATACTTACAAGGTTTCCATGAATATTTTTAAAAAAAATCCTTACAATGTATCCTCCAGGTGTCCAAACATAATAGGTAACCATGTAGCCACACATCCAATGTCATTCTTCACATATGCACTCTGCAAGAGAGCTTTAATATAAAATACAACCAATCCTACCACTAAACATGTGCTTGATTTTATAGATTTAAACTCACACAAATAAAACTACATATTATTGACAAAACCATGTGTCCCAAAACAGTGAGAGCACAAAACTATTGACCCGAACATTTACTTTTTGGTGCTAAGTTTTCCAATATTAAATACTTTTTCCAATGTGCAACCCACCCATATAATATATGATCAATGTTACAATACAAATCTACAACTAAATCTAAATACATATTTAATATAGACAAATACATCCCCAAATATACATTACAAATAAATATTTAATTTACATAATTAAAATATTATTTTTTATGCATGATGTATAACACTCTTTACCTAACATCAGTTCAGGGGCAAAATCAAGAAAAAATGAATGAACATTCTAAGATCCTAGCCTTTCAATAGTGGGCTTTAACAAAAAGCAATGAAAACAACCTTTGGTGAGGTTCTACATGACATCAACGTAGATTCCATGTGAAACCCAAGCCTTGGTCACCCATTCTTTGAGCAAGCTTTGAAAGGGGGCCTTCCCCACAAAATACCTTATCAAAGTATAATTTTGAAGCTAGTGGCATGTATTATCAAACTCTAAAATTTAAAGAATCGCATTTGGAGGTTTTATTAGTGAGCATACCTAATAAAACAAATTGACTAAAACATTCCTAGGATGCTTGAGCAGGGAGCCACTGCCATGCACTATCAAACCTTCAATTCCAAAAAAAATGGAGTTACAGAAGGTGGTTGAGACAGTTTATAATAGATAGAAAATTCTTGTAAGTGTGACAACATAGAAAACATCACAATAAATAGAAAAAAGTAATGTCAAATGCAACGAAGGAAAGACCAACTCTTAATAATGGGGTAGAATGATGGTGGGAAGGACAACTAGTCAGCAGTGGAATGCATGTGGAGTAATTAATAGATGGGATGCTTTCAATGCTTCGAAGTTAATATATTGATTATTGTGTTTGATTTCTCTTTATTCTTTCATTATGGTGACTTTTGTGGTGGTATTTCTTCATGACTTCTACAATTGGTGCTTGCCATGGGGGTTAAATGGTGGATGGCAGTTGAGGTAAGGGAAAAAAGGTGGAGAAATCTTTGAAGCCAAGGAAGAGGAAAGTGTTTGGTGAGGAAGTGGTAGCGAAATTTATGATGTTTATTGATCAAGAGATCAAAGATCCTCCATTGTGGCATTGGATGGTTTGAATTTGATTGTTAGCTAAAGGCTTGAATGGTTCTCCAAGTGTGAGTATTTGTACGACAATGGAAAATTTGTTGTTGAATCCAAGATATACTAGAGGAAAGCAAAATACCTTCGACATTGCTCAGTCTCTATTATGTGCGAAAATAAACCTACACACTATTAGGAAGAGGTAGATCTATCTATAGTTGTCTATTAAGTGATATCTAAGAAGATATAATGCTAGATAGTTGAGGTAGGGACGGTTATGGTTGAGGTTGCGACCATTTTTAATGATGGGCAAATGAATTTTATAACTATTTTTGTTTGATATTTCATGAAGTTTCAACTTGAACTAAAGGGTCTTCCCCAAATTTTGTTGGTTCTTAACTGCCAATAATATACTCATCAATTATAAAATTAAATATTTTTTCATTTTCCACATTTCATTATCTAAATAGAAATTCGTTTAAATTAATTGTAATTATACAAGTTTTATTAAATTAGCCTAAATCGAGAAAAGTTTTTACTTTACAAAGGTAAAATACGAACGACCGAACAAATTATCAACACGAAATGTTACGATAAATATCATACCTTACGATGGCCTATGCAGGTCTCGAACCTGCGACCTTCGCGTTATTAGCACGACGCTCTAACCAACTGAGCTAATAGGCCAGATTAAAATTATTCCACTGATTTAAGATATTATTCTCTAAATCTACACGAAAACTCAGCGCAAAGTGTCATTTGATTGTAGCTATTCTCATACAAAACTTTATACGGCATACCACTAAGTTTTAAGTTTTAATCTTTTGCTCATACTAATATTACTTTTTGGCATAATTTATCTTTCAAAGCTATTTATTTTAGCTACAAAGTCTAGTAAATGAAACTTTTGAATTATATAAGTATTTTATTAAATAAAATAATACATAAAATTATTCAAATAATTAGTTTTGAAAACTTTATATTATGGAATAGTAAATAATTCTTTCAATAATATTTATAATAATATATATTTGTAATAAAGTAAATAATGTAGATGAATTAAATAATTTTTAAATAAAACTAAAATTTAATATTAATAAATAAAAGAGTTTTAATTTTTTTTTTGAAGTGTAAAAAATTAATTTTGGACATAAAAATAAGTAAATAATGTAGATATAATAAAATATTTTTTAGATAGAAGTTCAACATTATATTATATATACATGTAATAAATATAATAGTTTTAAACTAAAATAAATTGTTCTTAAATAAACAAATAATTGTTCTATAGGTTTATGTTTATTTTTTTGTGTTATATGTTTATGTTGTAGTAATTTAAATAAATATTAAAATTTAATATTTATATAATAAATAAAATAGTTACAAGAAGCTTCAAGAAATTTTTTTTATTCTGGTTTCATAGTTAAGAAAGAATGCTCAATTAGGAAGGTTCTTGTTTTGGTGATTTTGTATGTAGGTTTGCTATTGGAGTTCTACATGTTAGTGCAAGAAGGGTTCTTTAGCTAACTAGTTATTTTCTTAGCTAGTTCTACAGATTAGTTCTTTTCACACTAGGTTAAGTTTACTTAGGGTTTTATCATTTTATCCCATATTGGTTGTGTTTTAGTCTTTTGGATGGTAAATCCTATATACTCACTTGTCACTCTTATATGAACACATCATTTTTCATTGTATTCTTTGTGTGAATGGTGATCCTATACCTGCACAAACATAAAGAACAAACACATAATTAGTCTATTATGCAAGTTAAAAACAACATTCCCCATGAAATTCATTTGAAACATAAAAACAATAAATAATATCAAGAACACAACTATTAAATCCTATTTAAATGAAAAATCTCAATCCCATTGGGGAATTGGTGTCATTTTGATCTGGAAAATGGCCCTTTTCAAATTCCTTGCAAGCTTGAATGATGATTGATGAAGAGTTGATGCTCCTTGATGAAATTTCTACATAACCTAGTTATGAAAATATGAAAATGGATGATCAAATTCAAAATCTCAAGATAATGACTTTGGATAGAGTTGTGGATCCAAAATCCAAATGAGAGCCTCCTATTTATAGAAGAGAATGATGGAAGAATGAGCAAAAAGGATGAATGTGGGATCAAACACCAACCAATAGCACAATGTGACTTGTCAACATGTGAGTGGACAAAGGTGGAACACATTTGGATGAATGTGCACATTAATGCAATTAGGTGGAAATTCAAATTTAGAGAAGTGACTTGTTGGAGGGACATGAAAAATGTATTAAATGCCACTTGGCTCAAGAAAAGGACATGTAAGAGGCCTTTAATTCCTTGTTGGATGGACAAGTACTTTTGGGGGGAGAATTCAAACTTGGAGAATATTCCCACTTATATGCCTTTTGAATGAAAATAGAAGATTTATAAATTAATTAAATTGATTTTCATGAGCAAGTTGCAAAAGCTAGAGGATTTGATGGATTGGAGTTAGAGTTAATCAGGATTTGATTAACTTAGATGGAGATTAGATGATTTGACAATTTGACTAAAATTTTAGGATTTAAATAAGTCAAAATGGGATGAATAATGAATATTGATTTAATTAGATAAAGTTTTATTTATTTAATTAAAGGGGATGATGTTAGATTTAAATCAAATAAAGATTAATTTATTTAATTTAAAGGAGATGAATTTAGAGATTAATTAAATAAATTTGGTTTATTTAATTAAAGACATGACCTTTTAGAAGCTTAATTAAATAAAATTGATTTATTTAATTAAAGAGGAGAATATGATGATTTAATCAAACAAAATGATTTATTTAATTAAAAGATGAAATGTGATTATTATTTAATTAAATGGTTAGTAAAGAGGATGATTCAGGATGAACTGGTGTTAGTAATCAAGATCAAGTGCAAGACCAATTTGTATATTTTACATGTCTACACCATTCTCATTTTTTATTTCTATCTTTGCTTTCCTTCATTCATTTGCATTCTTGGGTGATTTTCAAAGTAGTTGTGGGTTAAAATTTTAGAAAATTTGGGAAATAACTATGTTGATCTAAAAATAAAAACGTGTGGAGAAAATACTAGTTTTTGGAGGAGTTCATATTTTGACTTGTGAGTTACAATTTTTTTTTAACTTCTTGGAGACATTATGAGCTCACCATTGAGCCCAAAATAGTTGAGAGAGTTAGATTTGTCATTTTTTACTATAGACAATGAAAGTTATATTTGCAAGATTTTGAAGTGACAGGTTCATTGTTAGATTTAGTAGGGAGCCATCATTTTGGAGTATTTTTTGTCATATTTGATCCTACCATTACACTCAGAAGGCTTGAAAATCCTAAGATTGACTATCAAATTGTTGATTTTGGATAAATTTCTCCAATGAGATAAAATAAATTTATCCAAGAGCCACATGACCCTGTGAATGGTGTATGTTACATTTTTCGAAAAAAATCTTTCTACTATATTTTGTGAAATTTATTTGTCAAAAATCAATAAATTTCATTATTTTTGAAATCATTAAGTTTATAGATATTTACCCTTATATAGTACAC
Source organism: Sequoia sempervirens (assembly GCA_007258455.2). Classification (NCBI taxonomy): domain Eukaryota; kingdom Viridiplantae; phylum Streptophyta; class Pinopsida; order Cupressales; family Cupressaceae; genus Sequoia; species Sequoia sempervirens. Next base: position 718,778,450 of record VDFB02271358.1, on the reverse strand, counting down.
AAGGTACCTCCAAGGGCATGTAGGTACCATTCAACCCTACATCCCTTCATAAAGGACAAAGGATACATGAGTGTTTATTGGCTTCATGTCCCTCTTTTAAAGGTTATAGCCCATTTAAGGGGTCACAAGCACCTTTTATGTGGTTTGGGGTGTGGCCTTTGGCCCCCTCACCACTTTGTAATTTGTCTTGTTAAATTTTTGTTGATTCGATCTTTTGGCCTTGTTACCAACAACCTCAAGCTTTGTGTCATACATTTGGCACTCTGTCAATTTTGGCATTAGATTTGGTGGTGATTATGGCAATTATACTAGTTTTGATAATACCTATATTTGGTTACATATTCTCTTTTTTTAACCAAGACTAAAGTTATTTGGAGGTCTTGAAAGTTGGAAATTTCTCTAAAGTTGGCATTGCACAAAATTTGGTGGAAGGAGGATTTTTCAAAATTTTCTCTCTCCATTGGCAAGTTGATCTTGAAGTCAAATTTTAAAGGCTCATATCTTGGGCTCACGACCTCCTTTTTTAGCTTTTTTTTTTAATTTGGACTAATTTTTGCACTCTATTCATTGGGGAAAATGGTTTCTAATTTTGGTGCACAAAATTTTCAAAATATAGATTATTATATGTGATACTATGTAGTTCTCATTTTTTTATAAAGAGCCCAGTAATTGCTTTTGACCTAGAGCTATGAATCGGCGAGGTCACAAATGGGGGACCTCATCCCCAATATAAATTCTCAATAATTACACCCCAATGGGGTTTGAACCTTGATGGTAAGAATAATGACACAACAACTTAACCATCACAACATGCCACTATTGAAAATGTAGTGAATTGAAGATAGACTACAATTTTTCCATTAGAATAGTTTATTTATAACAACTATAACAATATAAACATGTTGAATGCAAAAAAATGAATATTTATCATGATAACTACAAAGATTTATCACTAAATTTTATTTTCTCTTAGTTGAATTAATCAATGTATATATACAATGATAAAATTTCATGTACTTGTTTTCCTATAATGTGATTAAGAAGGATAACCATGTTGCTAGTGGAATCACAAAAGTCACTGTGAAGTGGGTTTTTAAAAATATGTTTTACTACCTATCATGTTTTTGAAGTTGATATTTATGTTTCTAATAAGCCAATCTAAGGTGATTTTCTTTTGCAACTACTTGAATGATCATCCTACCATAAATATACATTTAATAATTTTAAATTTTATTTATGAGATTTAGTACTTTTAGATAGCCTTCTTGTGTTCAATTGATTTTCTAAGCCAAAACCCAAATGAACTAAAAAAAAGCTAAATTTTCATGCTTTGAAAGTAGCAATGCTACATTGTAGAAAAAATAAACAAACCTCACCCAAAATATAAAATGTTTATATAATGTTGCACCCATTTTAGTAATTGCAAAGAATAATTCTCTTATGAATTGATGTATAATTTTGATGACTATAAAATGTGAAAGATATTGATTTGAGATTTCTCATATTTTAAGTATTCTAATTTAATATATAATATCATTGGGTGAGCCCAAATTTAAATTAATGTTGGAAATTGATCGTGCAACCAAGTTTTAAAGAGCTCAACCAATTGATCATGCAACCTATTTAGGTTGATAGGCCACAATTGATTGATGGAAATAATTTCATGGGTGTTTGTCAAGGTATTTAGGATCGATCCTTACAAGAAAATCAAGCATTGGTTGTTCAAATCTAGTGCATAGAAACTTGTGAGGGTTATCATTTGGTAGTGCTAAACAATGAGTTTTGCATTTTTTTTGTTATGTTTAATATTTTTATTAGTTACCAAAAAAGTACATGGAATGGATTTTTGATGACACAAGGTGCACATTTTTTGTTAGTTGAAATATTGTGTATGTTAAAATGGGTTTAACTCTTAGTAGTTAATGTGTATAACATTATATCCATTAGGAGAAATAGAGTTGCCACTATTTTTGAAGAAGCTTCATCCCATAGTATAAGTTTGACTAGGATCTAGGTCTTTGATGATGGTATAAGGAATTACAAGTTTCTCTTAGACTTACAAAATTTATTTTTAAGGAGGATTATATTGTAGGGCCACAATCTTTTTTATTTTGTACTTATTTTTATCTTTCGGAGGTCAAAACTACTACAAAATTTGGCATTATTTCTTATTTTAGAAATTTCAATTTTTTTTGTAAGGGAGGAACCAAATCAACTTCCCTATAAATTTATTTTTTTGGAATACTTGATGTTATCAAATGCATGTGATTTAGTGGATATCTAAGATGAATTTCAACATGAAGGAGGTTGTCAAACTCATAATAAATATAGGCATGGATGCTTATAAATTTTATATTTCTTGGTCATAGATATTAATATGTGAGTGACATTTTTGGTCTAACGATGAATTATAAATAATGAATTTCTCACTATATTTTTAATGTTTTGTTCAATTTTATGCTCCATCTTCATCTTGTGTGATTAAATGTTTAATATTTAAGTCTACTTACTTAAATGCTAATGTGGAAGCAAGTATTATATTTAATTTGTAATAAATTGTATACATAGGCTTCCTTGCTAAAAGGCTTAACAATCACTTTTTTAATACATTTTTTTGAATAAAAAGTACTAGATAGGCTTCCCAAACATTTCAACCAACTACATTTTAAGCCTATCCACGCATATTTTTTTATAATATTTTTTTTGCAAATTTATGAACCTCCTTGCACCAAAGACACAGATGAAACAAATTTTTGTATTCCTTTTATTGAGAAATATTTTTGTGATAGATGGCTCACTAAAAGGAAAAATAAATAAAGTTGGTGTAGCATATTATAAACACCTTTTCAATGAATGTTAATATGATAGTACTTATAATCTCACAACTAACTACAACATGATTTGTTAATATGATCTCCTATAATTAGAATCATGGTCCAATCATGTACTTGTTTCCCGATTTTCACCTATAGGCTCCATCAGGCAGGGCAATCCATGCTTTCAGGTGTTCTCAAAGACCAAATGGATGAACATTTGCATCAAGGTTACATATTTTCTAACTTGTTTGCTTCTTGTGCAATTGCAGGGGAAAATTATGTTTTTTTAATTCGGCACATGGTTTTAATGAGGCTCCCATGAGGGTTAAGCCTAGCGTGCAAGTGTTTGGTTTTTATTGAGGGTCTTCATCTTATGTCTTTGCCTTGTCTTCCCCCTTTTTTGTTTTTTTTTCTTTGTGCCCCTTTTCTTTTTGTTCTATCAGGGGTAGAAGCGGAATGAAACTGAACTCTGGGACTTTTCTGAAGTTCTAGGTTCTAGTCCCATCCCGGTCCCGGTTCCGCTAGGCTTGTTTGTTGTCTTGCCTTCTTTGTTCTTTGTTCTTTGGTCGTGGGGTGTTTTTCCCCCTTCTTTCTCTTCCTTTTTCATCCCTTTTTCATCGTCTTTGTATGGTGTCGGAGGAGGGTTCAGGACAGAATCCGAACTTGAAACATGAAGAAAGTTTCAGTGTTAGATTTGTTTCCGCCCTTGCCCCCACTGTTTTTTGCCTGGGATTGATTTTGGTTCCGATCCCGCCTTGCTTTCCTTTTTGCTCTGGTGTTTCCTTTATTTTGGTAGACCTGGGACGTAGACCAAAACTGAGCAATGGAACTTTTTTGAAGTTCCAGTTCTTGTTTCTGTTCTGGTCTTGGCTCCAGTTCCACCCGTTCTTCTTTTCTTTGCTTTTTGTGTGGCCAGTGATCAAGGGATGTCTCCTTCTCTTTGATCTTCCTTGTGTTTTTCTTTCTTCCTTTGTGCCTTGTATATTGTCGGGGGCGAGATCAGAACGGAATCCAAACTTGAAACTTTGGGAAAGTTTCAAGTCCGGATTTGTTTCCGGTTCTAGTTCCGTCGACTCTTTGGTTTTTCCCCCATTCTAACTTCGGTCCCTGTTCTGTTCTCATCCTAACTCTAACTCCGTTGAAGGGTTCGAGCTCGAGAAACATTCAAGGGGCTCGCTGAGAAAGTCTTGTCGATAGCAATGGTTTTGCCAATAGAAGGGAATGTCAGTATGACCAATAGAAACTCGCTATGAACTCTTGCCGAAGGTTGTGAGCTATGTCGATAACTATTGAAGGGCATAATCGCATTAGGGAGACACGACTAGTGTCTCACCGACATGCGATTCTAATGAAGCAACCTTTGATCGTCTGGGAATCTACATGGCACAAATTCAACCAATCAGAAGGAGCTAAAGACTGTCATGGGTAGTTTGACGGATTGAATCCCCCTATAAAGAAGATTAGCAGAATGTGTGCGGCATGGGCCGGCTTGGTGAAGAATTAGCGTTTGGATCCAATAGGGTAAATCTGATGTTACTTCTCGAAGGGGGTCAACTTGTAGAAAGATCTAGGTCAAGAAGAAGTCAAAGGGGGAGAGGCTGAGAGTCACAGTAACAGCTAGGATGTCGGCTGGAAAAAGTGGGTTAACATTAATGACCATGCTGCAGAGCATTCAAGGCAGCTTTGCAAAGAAGTCTCGAGGGTGGACACGAGGGCTGCGAGTTAATGCGATCATTGCAAAAGATCTGAAGGCCATTCCTAGGAGTGAGCTTTCACTAACATGGACAGGGTATGCACATTTAATGCCTCATTGACTTTATTCCAAAATGCTTCTAGGGCCAACGTGTTCAGGAACTGACTCATTTTTGTAAACCCTAAGGTAGGGGCCGACACTTTTGGTTTTGGTTGTATATATGGCATTTTTTCCTTTTTTTAGAGTGAGTTCTTGGTGAGGAGATGGCCCAAAAAAGAATTATCTAGACTTTGTAACTCATTTTTTGTATGAATACTACAGGTTTGTAATACAAAGACTCCTTATCTTTCAATAGAAAGTCATTTCCTTCACTGATTTCCTTTGTTGTTTAGTATTGGTTGTGAGTTGCATGATAAAACTATGTGTAATCCTTCATTTTATCAGATTCCTTCAGTACAAGATGCAAAGAATATTATGTCATAGTGCAGGGTTATGTTTGTGATCTCTTTCTATTACATTTATATCTGTGAAAACATCTTTGTTTTCCTTGTGTTAAGCATTGGAACAGTTGAAACCTTACATAAACTCGCTTTTATAAACATAAATATCTGTGTTGTGAGATTGTTCAGCTTCATTGAGATTTTATGTGAGTTTCTAAAGTATTGTCATATTTTTATCTTTGGTCTATCACCTATTAGTGATAGATTTTTTTTGGAATTTCAAGTATATCATCCTTACTCTTTTCCTTATCATTCTTTAGCTTTTCTCAAGTTATCTTAAGGGGAACCAGCCCATAATCTGTAGGTCCATTTCATTCCCAGGTCACCCACAACCTCAAAGTGTTCCCATGTGTCAATAGGTTGCTATAGTTAATAGCTTAGCAAGGGTGTAAACCTTATTTGACAACAATTTTTAGCATGACCGATGGGAATGAGAACTATTTTTCAATCTTAAACCAAAATTATCATACTACTGTTTGGTATGTGCAGCAGAAATTGCAATCTTTAAGAGACAAATTTTAGCATACTTGGCAACTCCGAGCTCAGATTTAGCAGTTCCAGTGCATTACTGCTCAAGACAAGAGTGCAGACTAGGAGTAACTCGCCTGTTTTTGAGTATTTACAGTTGTCCCCGCTTAGAAGAAGGGGGAGGGAAATCCAAAAGATTCAAAAGACAGTTGTTTATTTCAGAAGATCCAAGTCGAATCCTTTTGTGAGAAGCCATACTGCTGTTCCTGTTGTTATTGCTAAGAATATCCCAGTGACAATGATTCCAGCAGTGAGAAATTAGCCATTTGTTGCTTTTAACCAAGGCATCCCACTGAATTTGACTCAGCATGACGAAATTCCTGTTGCTGCCTTAAAAAGTCTGCCATATTTTTATGGCAAAGATCATACCACCCCAACAAAGCATATAAAAGATGTTGCTAACTTGTGTGTTGTTCATTATGTGATTGAAGAAAATGTTGCACTCAGATTGCTGGCAGCGTCATTTAAAGGAAAAGCCTTACAATGGTTCAGAGGCTTGCCTGTCAATTCCATAGCAACATGGGATGAGTTAGGCAGCCAGTTACGCAAATTTTTTGAAGATAAATCCAACCACCTATCATTGGTGGAGCAGTTGTCTACAATCAAAAGAGCTCCACATGAAGTTATGTTAGATTTCAATCACCGTTTCCAGAGGACATGGGATAGAATTCCATAAATGGTAAGGCCTACTACGAATCATGCATTTTTATACTATTTAAGAGCTTTAAATAGTGATATTTCTATGTTGATTCAATCGATGGGAGGGGATACACTCCTTGCAACATATAGTGTCACTATTAGGGCTAAAAATAGCCTCATACATGCTGGTAAAATTTCCCCAAGACCACCTATGTCAATATTTCTTGCTCTTCAGCCTTCAATCCATATGTAGTTACCTCCTTTGGCTATTATTCCAAGTGCACCAACATTTTCGGCACTTAATACCCAGCCTACCGTCCAAGTAAATGCATTTCCAACTCAGTCTAACAAACTGCAAGAGATTAAAGGCCTTCTAACGACCTTTGGCAACGAGATGGTTAATCTCAAAAAATAGAAAAATCAAGGTTTTAAGCCTTATCAGCCCTCATTTCAGTCTAATTACCAGTAAAATCAGACCAATAGACCACCTTATCAGCCTTATAATCAAGGCCAAAGATCTACTCCTAACCCAAGGCCATATCAAGCTTATGACTCTAGCACTACAAGCACTTCCAAAGAGCTTGCACTTGTCCAGAACAATTTAGTTCAAGACTATGAGTGGCGCTTTCCATGTAATCAACCCCATAATTAGAGTACCTATGTAAATGGGTTGCTTAATCAAGCCTTAATGGTTCATAACAGTTCAGCAATATAGTCTAATGTGCCTATAGCAAATGAAGTACAACAGCAAGAGCAACAGACACATGAGTCTACATTCCTAAACTGGAAAGGCAAAGAATTTTGTGGAGTGATCCATGTTGATTCTTCAATTGTAGATAATACATGTAGTAAGAAGAGGGAAATATATGAAGGACATCAACCTAATACAGTTCAGACTCAATCAAAAAAATGGTTGAACCAGAATCAGAACGCTCCTAGCTCACCAAAAGCTGACCAAATTTGAATGCTACCAAGAGGCCAGCCTTTGGTAGGCAAGCAACAGTCTGATTCATCATTCCAGGCACCTTCAGTTAAAGGTCAAGTTAAACCAACTACATCTTTCAACATACTTGAGCATATGAAGAAAATTAATGTACCCATGTCAATATGGGATTCTCTAAGTATTTCGGGTCAAAAGGACTTGCTTCAATCTACTATATCAGGTTTAAATGTCTCAGATGAGCCTAGTATAGAAAAGGAGAGAGTCGTGTTGACTAGTACTGTTGTTGGTAATAAAGTGCAGCAAGCCGCCAAGGCCAAGCCACCTCCTTTTTATTTGTCATTGATAATAGGAGATCATCTGGTTCACAATTGTATGATTGACTCAAGGGCTAGTAGTCCAGTTATGCCCAAACAAATTGTTGATAAGTTGGGAATTGAATATGAGCAACTAGAAAAGGGGGTAGTACAATTGGATGGTACTGCTATCAATACAGTAGGGGTCATTAAAAATTTGAGCGTAACTTTACACGCCTATCCAAATTTTACAATACCACAGGATGTCTACATTATAGAGTTGCCCCCATACTTTTCCCTTTGTTTATCTAGGGATTTTACAACCAAGATAGGTGGTTACCTATCCTCTAATTGGTCTCATATGCTATTTAGAACCAGATATGGCACTAAATTCACTATTAAATCAGAACCCATAGCCAAAGTTCATGTTGAACCTTATAATCCATCTCCTATTAATACCAATTTGTTTGCAAGTGTTCAAGTGGAGCAACTTGTTGTTCAAGAGGCTGAAATTCAAACGGAAAGAACATGAGATGTTCTTCCTAAAGAGTGGGCACCTCAAACTCATGAAGTTGGCATAGGTAAGCAGTTGGAGGAGGTTGACATTGGTGTTTATATGATGCATGAGACTGACTCTTTTATGCCTAATATTGAAAAGGATAAGGAATGACATAGTGAACAGCATGAAAATGATTTATGGAAGTTGTATTTTGATGGCTCAAGGAGTAGGGTAGGTGCTAGTGGTGGATGTATGCTGGTATTGCCAGAAGGTCAGAAGTACTATCTAGCTTTCAGATTCTATTTTAGCTATTCTAATAATTTTGTTGAATATGAAGCTCTAGTTCAGGGCTTAGAGTGGGCGAGACAAAGAGATATCAGCTATCTAAAATTTTATGGTGACAATGAGTTGGTTTTCAATCAGGTGAGGAAGCTTAATGCTATTAAAAATGATACACTTAGGTCTTATAGAAATAGGGTATGGGACCTCTTAGAGGGATTTGATGCATTTAATCTAATTTCTATTCCTAGAACTCAGAATAAACATGCTGATAGATTAGTTGTTGTAGGAGTTGAACATGATATTCCAAAAGAGATTTGCAGTGATAAAACTAATCAACATATTAAGATTGTAGTTAGGCCCGCTGTGCCTGATAATAATATACACTGACAAGTCTTTGATAGTGACCAGCAGATTGTCAGCTTTTTAAGAGAAGAAGTTGAGTTTTCACATACCAATCAGGAAAAGCTATAGCACCAATATAGTGACCAGATTATTCAGCTAAAAAATAACAAGTTGCCAAAAGGCTTGCTCACCCTAGAATCTATTTTTAATATAGATGATGAAGCTAGAAAACCCAAGGGCAGTATTCAAGTTTAGCAAGATGACTATGAAGAGGTTAAAGTTTTCAAAGAAAAGCTTCTTAAGTTAGGCAAGGTATGTACAGTTGAAGAGAAGTATGTTTTTATTCAGCTTTGTCAAGAATTTAATGATATCTTTGCCTGGCAATATACTAATTTAAAGGGATTTAATCCCCAGCTTGCTCAACATACCATTGAACTTGAGCCTAATGTCAAACCGATTAGGCAAAAATAGAGGCCCTTGAATCCTAAGTTAGAGCCTTTGATGAAAAAGGAACTAGATAAGTTGATTGAAAACAATATTATTTTCCCTATTAAGCATACCTCATGGGTTTTGAACCTGGTACCAGTAAGGAAGAAAAATGGTGAAATAAGACTCTGTGTAGATTTATGTGACTTAAATAGGGCCTCCTTAAAAGACCGTTATCCTCTGCATTTTATGGAGCAAATACTTTAGGTAGTTGCAGGGTCTGAAAGGTTTTCCTTATTAGATGGCTATTTTGGTTACAACTAGATATTGGTAAAAAAGGAAGATCAGTACAAAACAGCCTTCACCACAAAATGGGGAAGTATGGCCTATCTAAAAATGCCCTTTGGTTTATCTAATGCTGGGGCAACCTTCCAAAAGGCCATGGATATGGCCTTTTAGAATTTGATGTATAAAATAGTCTTAGTTTATCTTGATGATATCACAATTTTTTCTCAGGAGGCTAAGGATCATCTAAATCATTTGAGGTAGGTTTTCGAGAAATGCAGGGAATTTGGGATATCACTTAATCCCAAAAAGTGTGTATTTGTTGTTCATAAAGGAGGATTTCTTGGTTATGTGGTGTCTAAACAGGGTATTACTATTGACCCTAAAAGAATAAGTGCTATCTTAGCTCTTCCTTTACCAGCGCAAAAAAAGGGATTGCAAAGTTTTATTGGTAGGATTAACTTTGTTAGGAGGTTTATCCCCAACATTGCTGATTTATTAAGTCCACTAACTCATATGCTAAGAAAGAATGTACCCTTTAGCTGGACTAAGGATAGGAAAAGAAGTTTTGAGCTTATAAAAGAGGCATTAGCAGTTGTACCTACACTTTTGAATCCTAATTTTTCTAAAGATTTTGTTTTATATGCCTATGGAAATATTGATTCACTTTCAGCCATGCTTATACATTGAAATGATGAAGGATCTGAATAGCCTATGGCATTATTCAGTTAGGGACTCAAAGATTATGAGTTCAAGTATACTTTTGTAGAGAAACATGTTCTTGTTGTTATAAGAAGCTTAAAGAAGTTTAGGCACATGCTTTCCAATAACAAGATTATACTGATGGTTGCTCATCCAAGTGTGAAAGAGTTTTCATTAAACAAAGATTTGAGTGATAGAAGAGCTATTTGGATCACTAAGGTGAAGGAGTATGACCTTGAAATAGAGGTTACCAAACTAATAAGAGGGAGAGGTTTTTGTGAACAACTTACAGAGGACAACAACAACAATATAAAGGAGGAGGAAGTTTTGTTTTAGCACTTCAAAATGCACAACAAGTTGTTATACCTACTCCAACAGGTTGGATTATAGAAATGACACATTTTTTATTGACTCGTAAGTGCCCTCCTGATCTAACTAAATCTAGAAGAAGGTATTATTGACTGCAATCCATACCTTATTTCTTTTTAAATGGTTTACTATTTAGAAGATATTTTCATGGTGTCCTATTGAGATGTATTGAAGCTGATTAGGTTGATAGAGTATTGCATGAATTCCATCAAGGGTCAACTGGTGGACACTTTTCTCCAAGAGCCACAACTCTTAAAATAATGAAAGGAGGCTATTACTGGCCTACCTTATTCAGAGATGCTCATCTGTGGGTAAAGAAGTGTAAGGAATGTGCCATTTTTGTTGGAAAAGAGAAGCTGGCAGCCCTCTCGCTGAAACCAATTCAAATTGATCAGCCCTTCATGAAATGGGGTTTGGATTTCATTAGGATTATAAACCCACCATAAAGTGTAGGCCACAAGTGGATATTCACAGCCATTGATTATTTTTCAAAATGGACTGAAGTTGTGGCACTCAAAGAAGCTAATGAATCTGTTGTCCTGAATTTCTATGAAGAGTTAGTTACTAGATTTGGTATCCTAGATTCTACTGTGTCAAACAATGCCCTTGCTTTTGTGAGTGTTCAAATTTCTGACTGGGCTATCAAGAATGGTATATATCTCAATACATCCTCTAATTACTATCCGCAGGGCAATGGACAGGCTGAGTCCACTAACAAAAATCTCCTGAGGATCATTAAGAGAACTATGGAGGACAATCAGAGAGCTTGGCACACCAAGCTGAAATCAGCCTTGTGGGCTGATAGGATCACATCTAAAAAGTCAACTGGTTTCTCCCCATACGTGCTGGTATACTGAAAAGAGGCAAGATTTCCCATTTCAGTTGAGCTCCCAGCCCTGGATCTGGTGAAGCAGTTTGATATGTTTGAGGAAGAGCCTATGACAGCAAGGTTAGCTTAGTTAATTAAACTTGAAGAGACTAGAGTTGAAGCAGTGAAAAGGATTGAGCAACATCAAGCTCAAATGAAAAGGTTATTCGATAAAAAGCATCTCCTAGAGTGTTCCGTGAAGGTGACATAGTCCTAAAGTGGGATGAATTAAAAAGAAGGCCTGGAAAGCACTCCAAATTTGATGCATTTTCGACTGGGCCATATGTCATTATTGAGAATAAACAACATAATGCTTTCCAATTGTCTAAGTTGGATGGTGTAGTGGAACTAATCCCAGTGAATGAGATTCACCTCAAACATTGCTTCTGAGGGGTGGACCTAAATCTATACATAACTATTAAATTCTTGATATCAATAAGTGCTTCTGCACATTAGATTAGATGCAATTTTCATTCCCTAAATGTCATCTTAGCACAAATGAAAAGTCCTCCTACTATTTTTTCTTAGATGAGCCAGGGCCTCGTATGTGGCGGTCTTCTGAGTTACTGGATATGGGTGCATTTTCTGAGGATAGGTCTACGTCCCCATCGACTCCATACCCAATGGATAGGACTAGGCTATTGGTTCGCATGTTTAGCAAGCAAACATCTAGCTGAGGTAGCCAGAAATGTTACCCAATTTTCACCTACAGGCTCAATCAGGCAAGGCAATCCATGATTTCAGGTGTTCTCAAAGACCAAATAGAGGAACATTTGCATCAAGGTTACATATTTTCTAACTTGTTTGCTTTTTATGTAGCTGCAGGGGAAAATTATGTTTTTTAATTTGGCACGTGGTTTTAATGAGGCTCCCATGAAGGTTGAGCCTAGCGTGCAAGTGTTCGGTTTTTATCGAGCGTCTTCATCTTATGTCTTTGCCTTGTCTTCCCCCTTTTTTGTTTTGTTTTCTTTGTGCCCCTTTTCTTTTTGTTCTATCGAGGGCGGAAGCAGAACGAAACTAAACTCTGGGACTTTTCTGAAGTTCCAGATTCCGGTCCTATCCCGGTCCTGGTTCCGCCAGGCTTGTTTTCTTTTCCTTCCTTCTTTTTTCTTTGTTCTTTGGTCGTGGGCTATTTTGCCCCCTTCTTTTTCTTCCTTTTTCATCCCTTTTTCGTCGTCTTTGTATGGTGTCAGAGGCGGGTTTGGGACGGAATCTGAACTTGAAACTTGAAGAAAGTTTCAGTGTCAAATTTGTTTCCGCCCCCACCCCCGCTATTTTTTGCCCGGGATCAGTTTTGGTTTTGATCCCGCCTTGCTTTCCTTTTTGTTTGGGTGTTTCCTTTGTTTTGGTGGACCCAGGACACGGACTGAAACTGAGCGATGGAACTTTTTCAAAGTTCCAGTCCCTATTTCTGTTCCGGTTCCACCCGTTCTTCTTTTCTTTGCTTTTTGTGTGGCCAGTGATCAAGGGATGTCTCCTCCTCTTTGATCTTCCTTGTGTTTTTCTTTCTTCTTTCATGCCTTGTATATTGTCGGGGGCGGGATCGGAATGGAATCCGAACTTGAAACTTCAGGAAAGTTTTAGGTTCGGATTTGGTTCCGGTTTTAGTTCCGTCGACTCTTTGGTTTTTCCCCTGTTTAGACTCTGACTCTACTGAAGGGTTCGAGCTCGGAAAACATTGAAGGGGCTTGCTGAGAAATTCTTGCCAATAGCAATGGTTTTGCCAATAGAAGGGAATTTCGATATGACCAATAGAAACTTGTTGTGAACTCTTGCCGAAGGTTGTGAGCTATGTCAATAACTACTGAAGGGCATAATTGCATCAAGGAGACACGGCTAGTGTCTCACCGACATGCAATTCTGATGAAGCGACCTTTGACCATCTGGGAATCTGCGTGGCACAAATCCAACCAATCAGAAGGAGCTAAAGACTGTCATGGGTAGTTTGATGGATTGACTCCCCCTGTAAAGAAGATCAATAGAATGTGTGTGGCATGGGCCGGCTTGGTGAAGCAATGGCGTTTGGATCCAACAGGGTAAATCTGATGTTACTTCTCAAAGGGGGTCAACTTGCAAAAAGATCTAGTTCAAGAAGAATTCAAAGGGGGAGAGGCCACGATTCACAGTAACAGCTAGGATGTGGGCTGGCAAAAGTGGGTTGACATTAATGACCATGTCGTAGAGAATTCAAGGAAGCTCTGCAAAGAAGTCTCAAGGGTGGACATGAGGGCTGCGAGTTAATGTGATCGTTGCAAAAGATCTGAAGGCCATGCCTAGGAGCAAGCTTTCACCAACATGGATAGGGTATGCACATTTAATGCCTCATTGACTTTATTCCAAAACGCTTCTAGGGCCAATGTGTTCAGGAACTGACTCATTTTTGTAAACCCTAAGGTAGGGGCCAACACTTTTGGTTTTGGTTGTATATATAGCAGTTTTTCCTTTTTGTAGAGAGAGTTCTTGGTGAGGAGATAGCCCAAAAAAATATTATCTAGACTTTGTAACTCATTTTTTGTATGAATACTATAGGTTTGTAATACAGAGACTCCTTATCTTTCAATAGAAAGTAATTTCCTTCATCGATTTCCTTTGTTGTTTAGTATTGGTTGTGAATTGCATGATAAAATTACATAATCCTTCATTTTATCAGATTCCTTTAGTACGGGATGCAAATAATATTATGTCATAGTGCAAGGTTATGTTAGTGATCTCTTTCTATTGCATTTATATTTGTGAAAACATCTTTTTTTTCCTTGTGTTAAGCATTAGAACAATCAGAACCTTACATAAACTCACTTTTATAAACATAAATATCTATGTTGTGAGATTGTTAAGCTTCATTGAGATTTTTTGTGAGTTTCTGCAGTATTGTCATATTTTTATCTTTGGTGTATCACCTGTTAGTGATATAATTTTTTTTGAATTTCAAGTATATCCTCCTTACTCTTTTCCTTATCATTCTTTAGCTTTTCTCAAGTTATCTTAAGGGGAACCAGCCCATAATTTGGAGGTCCATTTCATTCCTCGGTCACCCACAACCTCAAAGTGTTCCCATGTGTCAATAGGTTGCTACAGTTAATAGCATAGGGTGCAAACCTTATTTGACAATAGTACTTTCATGCAACTATTATATACTGCATGCCATAATTATTTTTTGAATGTTTTGATCAACCTTGTTGTAGCCATTTTTGTATTATATGCACATTATTATAAATGTATATAAGTGAATTGTGGTGATAAATAAGCAATAATCATGTTCAATTTCATTCAAGAAGTGATGATGAATCTAATAATATACATGACATAAACATAGAAAAGTCTACAATTTCTTTTAATTTCTAAAACATATATTTTTAGGTGGCTTTTATATAACATATCATTTTCTTAAAGAAAAAAACAAAAAAAATTGTTTAGTGGTTTAATTTATAACATGTTAGATTCAAGAAATGTTAATAAATATTAGGAATACAATGTAACATATAAGGATTAGCAAATCCTCATGTGTCAAAAAAATATCTTAATGAGTGTTGAGGAGCATTTGTTATTTGATCATATATGCATTTATATGCCATAATTACTATGGGCATGTTCCACAATAAGAGAATGTTATTCACTCACTATACTAGTTGAACAAAGTGTATCTACATATATTGGGTGTATAGAATCACATGATGCTATGATAACCATTTGGATTATTTCAACTATGTGTTGGCCAACACATATTGTTGGTGAAGAATTTTGGGTGGATGAAGACTTAGTAAACGAAACATTTGGTATTACACATATATAGTCTATCATTAAGGTATTCAATCACCATAGTTGTCATTGTGCGTGATTATGGAATTTGATAATTATATGGGTGTGTCATGGGACATTAATAACCCAAAGTTTATCCATGTTTCACCTATTAGAAGAGACAATGATACACAAATCCTTGTTAAAATGACATCCACTTTAACCATACATAAATCACAATGACTAGTGTTGGAATTGATAGAGGATTTTATTAGCTTGTTGTTTTTGGATTTGACCATGTAAATATTTTTCATCAATAAGATTTTGTTATCATACTTCATCATACATGATTGGGATGAATTGGCTAGAGAAGAGAAACTACAAGAAATAGTAGGCCAAGATGACTAAATAGATGAGAGGGGGGGAGGTGGCATAAGACTCAAGAGACCCTTTAAGGGTAAGAGAAGGCAAAAAATGAAGAAAAAAAAGAATACATAAGAATAAAAAAGAAGATAAAATTGAACTATAAATATAATTAAATATGAATACCACTAAATATTATATTCATATTTAATATCCAAATCATACTCCATGATCCATCATGAGAATGAATTGGCTACATAAGAGACATTAAAGGAAATAGCAAGCCAATATAAGTAAAATAGATAGAGGGAGGAAGGTGGCACAAGACTTAAGAGACCTTAAAGATAAGAGAAGGCGACAAAAGAAAGAAAAGAAAATATGAAAAAGAATCAAAAGAAAATAAAATATATGTATAAATGTAATTAAATATAAATATAACTAAATATTATATTCATATTTAATATCCAACTCAAAATTAAATATGTAAATAACTATATAGATATATATACAAAATACGAAAAAAATTACATTAAAAAATTTACAATATATAATCAAATCAAAATATGTATTGACAAGCTATTATCAAGAGGGTAGCTCCCATTATATTTTAAAAAAAAAAAATCACCCATGAAGAATACAAGAGTTTACAATAGTAAGAGGATTGGAGGAAGAGCGGGCCTCGCTTCAATTCCTCCAACCGCTCAAACTGATCATCAAAGAACAGCTTTGTGTGATCCATCAGAAAAATTTGGAATGTAGCAAAATTACTACGAACAATGCCTTTCATGAACAACTCCAAGCCCATTTGTAGATCCTTATTTTCTTTCAATGTCTTTTGATCAAAAACTCCACCACATGCTCTCAAACTGTGTTTCCAATCATATTTCGAAATAGCAGTTTATGCTCGCTTCACCCACAAATCCTCTGGGAAATAACAAGCCACCAACTTCCTAAATAGCTTCCTGCTTATAAGCTCCACATACCATTCTAGGGATTCACCAATCAAAGCCTGGTTGTGAATACGATCGCTAGCAAGTCGTTAAATGCCGATCACCTCCATAATACCCATATGAGGACTGTCACTTCATTATTTATGATACGGCGACTTCTAGTGATCGTGGGATTGATTTCGCAAAGCCCCGTTGAAGTTCATTTTTATCCTGCCACAAGGAGGGGCCATCCATCTTGTGTTAACTCGCATCATAGAGTTCTTCAGTGGGATTCGAGGATAGGATTCTTGTGTTCAATAATTCACATATACGAATCTTAATCCTTGCTTTGACCTTCTACACTATCTGAACTTTATCATTAAAGATCTTACGGTTTCTTTCCTTTCAAAAATGCTATATTCTAAGGATAGGATTCTTCTATTCAATAATTCACATATACCAATCTCAATCCTTCCTTTTACCTTCTACACTATAAAAACTTTATCATTAAAGATCGTACAGCTTCTTTCTTTCTAAAGATGCCATATTCGAGGATAGGATTTTTTTGTTCAATAATTCACATATATACCAATCTTAATCCTTGCTTTAACCTTCTACACTATCAGAACTTTATCATTAAAGATCTTACGATATCTTTCCTTCCAAAGATGCCATATCACCATTGATGGGCTTATCCAAGTTAAATCTTCATGGATTAATGACCAACTTTGAAACAAATCTGAAAGGCTGCAGGGTAGGGGGCCACACTAGCTAAGTATCTCAATGAACCGTGCCCAACATTCATGGGAAAAAAGAGAGGCAAGAAGGAGGTGATTTGTCTTTTCTTCACTAGAGAGGCATAAAGGACATCTTGAAGACATAGAAATGCCTATTGTTTTAATCCTATCTCCTATTAGAATGTGCTTATGAAGTGTCATCCAAGAAAATGCACCCACCTTAAGGAGGACCTTATTCCCTCAATATAGGACCACATGCCAAGATTTTATTGCATTAAACTCTTCTTCAATTTTATAATAAAAACTTGAGCGCATCACTCAAATTTTTCTCCTATCCATATAATTTTGTCTTCACCTTCCTGCAAAAAGATAGACCTATCATTAAGAACGTTTAGGATCTTAGTTTTTTCTTTTTAGGGAATAGCAGAACATTTTGAAGTCCTTTCAACTATAAACACCATCCTTCTATTTTATGCAGTTGGTGCTATGCCCTTAATATTAGTGCATATCAAGTTATGAATAGTCAGTTTATGGATATCTTTAAGTAACTCTTAATTAAGTCATATTATCATTATTATATTGTTATTTAGTTATTTAGGTAGTCCTAAGGCTTATAGTGGGCTATCTAAGTCAGTCTAGGTGATATCCTAGGCATAAATAAGGTATATATGGGAGGTAGTGAGTCTTATTTCATCATCATATTGTTAATTGTGTACTCATTGGAGATATTTGGAGGTTTTCCCCCTCAAAGTGGCTCATTATTCTCAATTGTTATTAAGTATTAGTAGCATAAGTTTCGTGTCATATTCTTCTATTGTGCAAGTTATTTCATTATAGTCAACCACCTTGTCTCCCCAAATGTCTTCCATAGATTTGTGAGAACCTTGAAGCTCTGGGATAGACTCCAAGGGGATATTCCCATTCGAAGAATCCATTCATAAGTAAGCAAAGTTCCCATTGTAGATATTCTATGAGAGATGATTAGTTTTCAATGCTATAGAGGAGAGCATAAAATACCACTTTGTGATTCATCAAGTGGATTGGTAGTCGTAAAAATGTAACTACAAACTTCACAATCTAGATATTTATTTTGTAATACTCAACACTAGAGGGAAGATTGGTTCTCATACATTCTCCAAACCATCTTAGCTCACAATGCTTTGTTATGTCACAATATGTATTTTTTCTTGCACCCCCTGCCAATTTCCCACTTTGAACTAGGTCCCAATTAACAAGGGAATCCTTTTTTGATCATTTGAGCCAATCCCACACAAAAAATTATTAGGAAATTTAGGTATTGTGCTGTATGCTTTGTTATTTGCATGCAAGATATAAGATAGTGGGAATGTCAAATAAAAATACTTCGATCATAACCATTCTCCCTACCAAAAAGAGCAATCTTCCTTTCCAGACCTTTTCCTTTGTCTTCCAAGCATATATTGTGTCATTCCATAGGAGGTTCGTGCTACTCACTTGAAGAGAGCAACTCCCACTTGTATTTGCTTGGAATGGAGTCTATTTTGTTGGTGTGAATATAAAGTATTGTACCTAGTAATTTATCTTGCTAGGGACTTAGGGGACTTATTCATGTATGTTGAGTTTATTTAGGATATAGGATTCTTTCTAGAAGTCTTAGTTGGCTTTTCTAGAACTTGTCTTATCTATCTTTTATGCATGATTCCTAGGTAGTTAGTTTGTTAGTTGTCACATGTCATAGGATTAAAACACGTGTCACAATCATGTTCAATCCTATTCCTCACCTTGCCTATATAAGGAAGGTCATTGTACATATATGTAACATACTTCATACCTCATCATCATTTTGATAGGTTTTAATATCAAGCAAGCTCATATTCTTGCATACTCTCTTGTAGGAGGTTTTCATTGTTTTTGCAGGTGGTCTTGGGTGTTGAGCTAATCTTCAACTCTTTCACAGTATCAGAGCCAAGCCTTGCAAAACCCTTCTCAGATATGAGGGTTGAGCTATTGCTAGTGAGAGATCTAGGTTATTTTTAGTAAGGTTGAGTATGCTCTTTCCTTGCACCATATGGTGAACTTGGGAATCAGAAAAATTTAAAAAAAAAAATAAGATTTGAGGGTTTCTCTATATGTGGGCTTTCATGGCAAGTCACTTTTGGCTTATGTTCGAGGAAATTTGAGCTTATATTTGAGTTTAGAGCAGCTGAAAAAGTCAAGATCAACTTTTGTTTCACTTAAATTTGACATTTTTTTGTCAAAGTTATGAGGGTTTGAAGATTTTCAAGATCTAGAGGTTGCAAAGCTTCTGGTGCACTTTGAGCCTGATCAGACTCGCCATTATCTTCAGAAGGCCAAAGAGACAAAGATTGATATATAAAACATGTCTATATTTGGTACCAGTTGTTCATGAGACAAAAACAATTACCTGGGTAGGCCATACGACCCCCCAGGTACGGTACAATTTCACGAAATAAAAAAATATTATTTTTTTAATGTTTTGTGTATTTTACAGATTAGGCTAATAAAACTATACATTGTCTTAAGCATTATATTGGGGCTTTTGGTTTTTTTCAAAAATTAAAAACAAATATTATTGTTGGCATTATATTTTCTGCCCTCTGGTAGACTTATACTTTTTCTATAGAATTCGACTAAGGTGCATTTATTTAAGTTAGTCGACTGTTGATAGGGTTGTCGACATTTTATATTGCCAACCGTTGCTTTGGTCCACCGATGGGAGGTTCATTTGTTACCACCAAGCCTCGTACCTTCTTCATTGACATATGCAGGTTATTGTCGACCTTTTTGTCAGATCAATCCCCTTATTCACTCAACGCCTACTCCTTTTTTTAGTGTCTGGTTTTAAACCTAGCCCCCATGCCTCAAGCGTTTACGGGAGTAGCTAGCACGTGGCACAACTTTCCTACCACCACCGCCCAGCCACCCCGTCACCCGCTTGGGTGGTAGGCCTCTTTTCCGCCTGCATAAGACTAGGTCACATGAGTGACCCTGTGCCAGCCCCCGAGGGCTAAAAATTTGCACCAGTTTAGTCTTTAGATTTTTCCTGGGCCAAGTGCTTAAAATAGGCTCTTTTTTTTTAATTATGCAAACGTGATATCAACAAAAATCTCTTTCCATGTACTTTGCAATGGTGCAGGTAGTTTTGCTAGATTTTGTTGCAGGGCGATCCCACAATACTGGTTTACAATTTTTGGCCAAATTGGACACTAATATATATTTTTCTAACTAAATCTGAACACTTTCGGGCACCTATAGCGATTAAACCGTGAGGAATTTGAAGATGATGCAAACTAGTGATTTGTAACATTTTTTCTGTAGATTCTAAATATATTTTTTTCAAAATTTTGGGAATCAAATTGCACTTCTTTTTCCATCTCCTTCAAAAACTAGTTTTTTTTAGTAAACAACATTTTTAAGGAGTGACGTTCACTGTATAACACGTAACTTTTTTTCCATGAAGGATAAAATTCCAATTCTTTCGAATTTAGATTTGTAACTCCAGTATCTGGTGCTTCCAATTGGTTAGATAGTATTTTATTGAATATTTTTTCCTTAATCAAGTTTTGAAGTCAAACCAATTAAACAATTCAGACATAGGCGGACCGTATAATGCGTAACTTTTTTTGTATGTATCAAAATTCTTTTTTTTTGTTGGATCAAGGATTTCAATATCTAGTGCACTCATATTTTTCAAATTTTTTTTTGATAATCTAGTATTTTTCCACATGTGCAGAACATAGAGCTTCATTTTTGGTGAAAAACCTATTTTAATAGAACTAAAAAAACAAATACATAATAAAACCAAAACATATTAAAATTATATTCAATGGATAGCTTCGTTTCGAGGACTACCATCATCTAGTTGGGTCTGTGAAGTCTCCTCCATTTTCATCCTCAACCCTAGCTTTGAAGGGAAATGATATTTTTATGTGCCAGAGAGTGGAAAGGTGGGAAGAGGTGGGTTCATTCGAACCCCCTTTCAAAAAGGGTTTTCCTTTGGGTTTTTTGGCAGGAATGGTGGGAAGTTCATTGAATGGGTTTGCTCGAACCCTAGTTCTAGCGAACCCTCTTTTGGTTCATTCGAACCTATTAGTTTATTCAAACCCCAAAAACAAAATGTTTTGCCATGGGGTCATTTTTTCAACTTTTCCTTCCTCACTCCAATTGTAAACCACTTTTGTGGGTTCACCCTGTAGGTACAAACTATTGGCAATTGGAGTCAATTCTCCCCTTTGGACCTCCAAGCTCATAACTTTCTGCCAATTTCTCCAATTTTGGTGATTCAAATTGCATTTGGAAGGTATTCATGAGCTCTTTCATTTGGTTCATCTTCCTTTTTTAGATTTAGCCCCAAGTGTGATTTATTCAAAATTTTACATATTTGTTTTTTGCTTTATAACTTGGACATCCTATCTTCTGGAGAATTTTTGTTTGTGGGGAGAGCATTATTTTCAATTGTATTTTTAGATTTTGGAGGTTTCATGTCAGTTTGTATCAGATATTTTCCTATTTTGCACGCTTGGTACTTGTTGACCTAATAGATGAACTAGGATTTTAAGTTTTAACTTCTCATAACTATCACACATTGAAGGTCAGAATACAAAGATTACTTTGGTTTAAGAGTTTGTGGTCCACATTGGGTGATCACCAACCTGATTTTACCAAAGAATATGAAATATTTGCTCATAGGAATAAATGTGATGAAGCTATGAGTTTAATTGCAATTGTGCATGTTTCATATAGTTTATTCTTCCATATTGAGGAATGCACTACTCCTAAGAAGGTATGGGATAAGTACAAGGATCTATTTGGTTCAGTTAGTGAGGTATGTTCCATGCAATTGGGGGGCTAAATTGGCTTCACTTTCCATAGATTCCTTCCCAACCATTGAAGATTACTTGGTAAAATTTAAATCCTTAAGGTCACAATTGGTAGGATGTGGTAAAGATAAAGCTGATAAAAAGTGCATCTTTTTTATTTTGTCTAAGTTGAAAGGTTCATTTGCATAATTTTCTACTTCCTTCTATGCTATAATGGATGATTTAGGTGATTCTTTTGTTATGCCCTCTTTTGAGACATTTTGTGATAGGTTGATTAAAGAACAAGCTAAACTTAGTCAACTTGATACACATGCTAAGAATCATGCCTTGATTGCATCATCATCTAAGGATAAAGGAAAGAAGTCTAAACCTAAGGTAGAATCTAAAGAACCTCCCACTTCTCCTAGAGAGGATAAACCTAAGAAGGAGAAGGCTAAATGTTGTTATTGTAAAAAACCAAGGCATGGTGAACAAACTTGTTGCAATAAAGAGTTAGATGAAATGAGGCAACTTTTAAAGGAACATAACATTTCTTTTCCTTCTAAATCTAAAAGTTCATCATCTTCTTCTTCTCAATCAGCATCTTCTACACATATTGGTATTGCTAGAATTGCCAATGGAAGTGATATGATCAATGATTCTAAAATGAAAGGACATGCGCTTATTGTAACACATGTTGAAACGTCTAGAAATTGGATTATTGGCTCTGGAGCCTCATATCATATATTAGGCCAACCTAATAGGTTTTCATCCTTGAAGGATACTTCACTCATGAGGATCTTGATGACTAATGATGTTTATCTTGATGTATTTGGTAAAGGGGTTATTGATGTGCCACATGGTAGTTTTAATAATGTGCTTTATATTCCTAATATAAAGCATAATCTTCGTTCAGTATATCAGATAGCAAAAACTAGTAAATCCATTGAGTTCACTCTAGATTCAGTCTTCATCCATGATTTTCATACCAAACAATTTGTTGCAGCAAGTAGGTCCAATCATCAAGAAAAGAGCTATTACTTTTCTCATTTTGTTCCTGATGGTGAATGTTCTAGGGATCACTCTCCTAGCTCTATTGTGGGTAGTAATTCACATGATGGTTTTGGTGGATGGTTGAACCTTGCTATTCATCAGCCATGTAATGAGGTTGCATCTCCTCCTGCTTCTTCAAATTTGAGTGTTGACTTGGTTCCCAAGACTTCAAATGAGCAGGATACTTTTGGTTTTCCATATTTTCCTTTGTAGGATGGTTTCATGTGATAGGTATATCAGATTTGGTGTGTCATACTTCTTCGATAGATTTGGAGGACATGTTTGAGGGGGTTTCTATCCTCTTTGATCATTCATCTTTGGAGGTTTCTCATGAGTCTTCCAATTCTTTGTCTTCTTCCTTGATTGGGGTCACACCTAATTTTGTTGAGACATCTTTAGAGGATCTTCATGAGGCTTCTTCCCTCTTGCGTCTTCATGGAGATGAGGTTTCTTCAACATCAACTATTGGATCCTTTTCTTCCCAAGGGAAGATATATTGTTTGTAGACATTTGATTCTCTTTTGTCTTCAGACATTCTTTAGTGGTTTTGGAGCTACTTCATTATGGGGGGGGCTATGTGGTCTCTTTATTTCCCTCTTATGGGGGGATTTTGTAATGTATATCTGTGATGGATGGTGTACTTGTGGGGTATGATGGAGTCCTCCATCCTTCCTCACTTAATTGTTTCTTTTCTCTCTTTTGGAGAGGAGTTTTGTCCCATAGGGTTTTCTCCTTTTCTTTGTTTGTGAGATATTTAATTTGTATTTGTACTTGTACATGGGTACCTAAAATGGCCTAGTAGTCAGGACCCATATTTGCATATTTTTTGCATCATTTGTATAATAATATTCTCTCTAAGTTGCACTTAAGGGGGGTGTTGGTGTGAATATAAATTCTTATAACTAGTAATTTATCTTGCTAGGGACTTAGGGGACTTATTCACATGTTAAGTTTACTTAGGATATAAGATTCTTTCTAGAAGTCTTAGTTGGCTTTTCTAAAACTTATCTTATGTAGCTTTTATGCATGATTTGTAGATAGTTATTTTGCTAGTTGTCACATTTCATAGGATTAAGACACATTTCACAATCATGTCCAATCCTATTCCTCACCTTTCCTATATAAGGAAGGTTATTGTATAGATATGTAATGTGCACTTCATACCTCATCATCATTTTGATAGGTCTTAATATCAAGCAAGCTCATATTCTTGCATACTCTCTTGTAGAAGGTTTTCATTATTTTTGCAAGTGGTCATGGGTGTTGAGCTAATCTTCAACTCTTTCATATTCAACATCCAAGGAAATTTACAATCCTACGTTGAATTCAACACCTAACATTGAAGCTCAATTTGTTCTCGTTAATAATTTGACTTGAGGCCTATTTATAAGATTATAAGGTGTTTGAGGCATGTGTATAAGATTATAAGGTGCTCTTCATTAATTTTTCCACTTTCATATTGATCACACATATAATATGGTATCATCATTGAATTGATGATGGGTAACTGGAGAAAGACCTCTCACCACCTACACACCTATCCAATCCCCATTGACATTTTTTTTGGATATTGATCTCCCCATAAAATTTTCTAGCAATCCAAAGAAAAAGGGGAAATTGGGTCTCCTTACCTCAATCAATTAGTAGATTCAAAGAAACCACATGGGGAACCATTCACCAATATAGAATATATCTAACATTGAGATACATCTAAAATCCAATCCAACAATTTTGATAGAATTCAAATTTTCTATGCATGGACATTAGAAACAACCAAATTACCCAATCATACAGCTTGTTGATATCAAGCTCGTTCATCATGATCTTTTGCATGGAGGAGGAAATTGAATGGATAACTTTGTGGGCTATCATAATCCTATTTTTTATGGATTTCCCAAGAGTGAAACCAATATTTTTTGTTTCTACGACTTTTAGAAATAGAATCTTCAACTGGTTTACCATGACCTTGGAAATGAACTTTTAGATTATGTTACATAATGATTTATTGATCAAAAATCTATAAAGGATTAATTAGGTTTCTTTGGTGTTGTTTAATTCTTCAAGTATTTATTTTAATTTCCTTGAATATTCAATGACCTCTCAAACTTCTTGACCAATAATGTCCCAAAAATGTTGATAAAAGTTGACTAGGAAATTGTTAGGCCCAAGAGATTTGTTAGGGTACAACTGGAAATTTTCTCTTTTGAACTCCATCGAAACATGCTCGAAGAGCATCATATTGTCTTCCTAGGACACCAATAAAGGATTATTATTTATGAACACCTACATATCTCATGAGTTGTAAGCATCCTTAGTAGCTAGGAGATTACAAAAGAAATCAATAGTCTCACCTTGGATATCTTTACACCTCCATATCTCACAAGCTACAAAAACCCTTAGTAGTTAGGAGATTATGAAAGAAAGAAATAGCTTCACCTTGGATATTTTCAACCTTTCACCATCGAAATGGAGATAATTCTTTTCCAGCTTCTATCTTTGACCAAATTATGGAAAAATTAAATTCTTATCACCTTCAGCTAGCCAAACTTCCTACGACTTTGGTCTTCAATAAACTTCTTCCCTAGCCAATACTTTAGAGTATTGAGCTAGGAGATCCTTCTCCTTTAGGAATTCATTTTGAAAGATACCTCAAGCAATAACCACCTCAATTAGGCATTCCAATTTCTATTCAATTTTCTTTTTCTCTTCAATTTTTTTTTGAATGAGGAAGGATCCATTCCTTTAGTTGAGCTTTGATGTAACCCATTTTTTATTGAAACAAAGGATTTATAAGCCCCTAGGAATATCACCTTCGCTCCACTATTTCATAATCAAGTCAGGAAACTCATCACTCCTTAACCGCATCCTCTCAAATTTGAATGACACGTGAGGAGGTGAGTGATCTTCTATAAAACTTAGCAAAATGGGGAAATGATTTGAGCCAAAAATGGGAATGATGGATGAATTTAATATTATGTTAGAGTGAAACTATACTTCATTATACATGAATTTGTTCATGTACTCAACAATGATTTTGAATCCTAATCACCTATTGGTCCAAGTGTATTTACCATCTTTTGAAACTAAGTCAACGAGTTCCAATTGCCTTACAAAATTTTGAAGGAGAGTTTGAGATTATGAAGGGTGATAAGTTCCCCTAAGTTTGTCATTGCATGAGAGGATTACATTGAATTCACCTCCAAGAATAAGTATAATATTCAATTGTATCTGTAGGAATGTGATGATATCCTCTGAGACTTTGTGTTTGTCCTTTGTCTTCATTTTCCCATAAAATTT
>VDFB02271358.1:718633332-718752252 GCA_007258455.2 Sequoia sempervirens | reverse complement strand
CATATGAGGACTGTCACTTCATTATTTATGATACGGCGACTTCTAGTGATCGTGGGATTGATTTCGCAAAGCCCCGTTGAAGTTCATTTTTATCCTGCCACAAGGAGGGGCCATCCATCTTGTGTTAACTCGCATCATAGAGTTCTTCAGTGGGATTCGAGGATAGGATTCTTGTGTTCAATAATTCACATATACCAATCTTAATCCTTGCTTTTACTTGCTTTGACCTTCTACACTATCTGAACTTTATCATTAAAGATATTACGGTTCTTTCCTTTCAAAAATCCTATATTCAAGGATAGGATTCTTCTATTCAATAATTCACATATACCAATCTCAATCCTTCCTTTTACCTTCTACACTATGAAAACTTTATCATTAAAGATCGTACAGCTTCTTTCTTTCTAAAGATGCCATATTCGAGGATAGGATTCTTTTGTTCAATAATTCACATATATACCAATCTTAATCCTTGCTTTAACCTTCTACACTATCAGAACTTTATCGTTAAAGATCTTACGATATCTTTCCTTCCAAAGATGCCATATCACCATTGATGGGCTTATCCAAGTTAAATCTTCATGGATTAATGACCAACTTTGAAACAAATCTGAAAGGCTGCAGGGTAGGGGGCCACACTAGCTAAGTATCTCAATGAACCATGCCCAACATTCATGGGAAAAAAGAGAGGCAAGAAGGAGGCACTGATTTGTCTTTTCTTCACTAGAGAGGCATAAAGGACATCTTGAAGGCATAGAAATGCCTATTGTTTTAATCCTATCTCCTGTTAGAATGTGCTTATGAAGTGTCATCCAAGAAAATGCACCCACCTTAAGGAGGACCTTATTCCCTCAGTATAGGACCACATGCCAAGATTTTATTGCATTAAACTCGTCTTCAATTTTATAATAAAAACTTGAGTGCATCACTCAAATTTTTCTCCTATCCATATAATTTTGTCTTCACCTTCCTACAAAAAGATAGACCTATCATTAAGAACCTTTAGGATCTTAGTTTTTTTCTTTTTAGGGAATAGCAGAACTTTTTGAAGTCCTTTCAACTGTAAACACCATCCTTCTATTTTATGCAGTTGGTGCTATGCCCTTAATATTAGTACATATCAAGTTATGACTAGTCAGTTTATGGATATCTTAACTCTTAATTAAGTCATATTATCATTATTATATTGTTATTTAGTTATTTAGGTAGGCCTAAGGCTTATATAGGGCTATCTAAGTCAACCTAGGTGATATCCTAGGCATAAATAAGGTATATATGGGAGGTAGTGAGTCTTATTTCACTATCATAATTGTTAATTGTGTGCTCATTGGAGATATTTGGAGGTTTTCCCCCTCAAAGTGGCTCATTATTCTCAATTGTTATTAAGTATTAGTAGCATAAGTTTCGTATCATATTCTTCTATTGTGCAAGTTATTTCATTATAGTCAACCACCTTGTCTCCCCAAATGTCTTCCATAGATTTGTGAGAACCTTGAAGCTCTGGGATAGACTCCAAGGGGATATTCCCATTCGAAGAATCCATTCATAAGCAAGCAGAGTTCCCATTGTAGATATTCTATGAGAGATGATTAGTTATCAATGCTATAGAGGAGAGCGTAAAATACCACTTTGTGATTCATCAAGTGGATTGGTAGTCGTAAAAATGTAACTACAAACTTTACAATCTAGATATTTATTTTGTAATACTCAACACTAGAGGGAAGATTGGTTCTCATACATTCTCCAAACCATCTTAGCTCACAATGCTTTGTTATGTCACGATATGTATTTTTTCTTGCACCCCCTGCCAATTTCCCACTTTGAACTAGGTCCCAATTAACAAGGGAATCCTTTTTTGATCATTTGAGCCAATCCCACACAAAAAAATATTAGGACATTTAGGTATTGTGTTGCATGCTTTGTTATTTGCATGCAAGATATAAGATAGATGGGAATGTCAGATAAAACTACTTCGATCATAACCATCCTCTCTACCAAAAAGAGCCATCTTCCTTTCCAGACCTTTTCCTTTGTCTTCCAAGCATCTATTGTGTCATTCTATAGGAGGTTCGTGCTACTCACTTGAAGAGAGCAACTCCCAAGTATTTGATTGGAATGGAGTCTATTTTGTTGGTGTGAATATAAAGTATTGTACCTAGTAATTTATCTTGCTAGGGACTTAGGGGACTTATTCATGTATGTTGAGTTTATTTAGGATATAGGATTCTTTCTAGAAGTCTTAGTTGGCTTTTCTAGAACTTGTCTTATCTAGCTTTTATGCATGATTCCTAGGTAGTTAGTTTGTTAGTTGTCACAAGTCATAGGATTAAAACACATGTGTCACAATCATGTTCAATCCTATTCCTCACCTTGCCTATATAAGGAAGGTCATTGTACACACATGTAACATACTTCGTACCTCATCATCATTTTGATAGATCTTAATATCAAGCAAGCTCATATTCTTGCATACTCTCTTGTAGGAGGTTTTCATTAAATTTTTGTAGGTGGTCTTGGGTGTTGAGATAATCTTCAACTCTTTCACGGTATCAGAGCCAAGCCTTGCAAAACCCTTCTCAGATATGAGGGTTGAGCTATTGCTAGTGAGATATCTAGGTTATTTTTAGTAAGGTTGAGTATGCTCTTCCCTTGCACCATATGGTGAACCTGGGAATTAGAAAAAAAATGAAAAAAAAACAAGATTTGAGGGTTTCTCTATATGTGGGCTTTCATGGCAGGTCACTTTTGGCTCATGTTGGAGGAAATTTGAGCTTATATTTGAGTTTAGAGCAGTTGAAAAGGTCAAGATCAACTTTTGTTTCGCCTAAATCTGACATTTTTTTGTCAAAGTTATGAGGGTTTGAAGATTTTCAAGATCTAGAGGTTGCAAAGCTTATGGTGCACTTTGAGCCTAATCAAACTCGCCATTGTCTTCAGAAGGCCTAAGAGACAAAGATTGATATAAAACACGTCTATATTTGGTGCCAACTATTCGTGAGACAAAAACAATTACCTGGGTCTAGGTCATACGACCCCCCAGGTACGGTACAATTTCACAGAATAAAAAAATATTAATTTTTTAATGTTTTGTGTATTTTATAGATCAGGCTAATAAAACTATACATTATCTTGAGCATTATATTAGGGCTTTTGGTTTTTTTCAAAAATTAAAAACAAATATTATTGTTGGCATTATATTTTCTGCCCTCTGGTAGACCTATACTTTTTCTGTAGAATTCGACTAGGGTGCATTTATTTAAGTTAGTCGACCACTGATAGGGTTGTTGGCATTTTATATTGCCAACCATTGCTTTGGTCCACCGATGGGAGGTTCATTTGTTACCACCAAGCCTCGCACCTTCTTCATTGACATATGTGGGTTATTGTCGGCCTTTTTTTCAAATCAAGCCCCTTATTCACTCAATGCTTGCTCCTTTTTTTAGTGTCTAGTTTTAAACTTAGCCCCCATGCCTCAAGCGCTTACGGGAGCAACTAGCATGTGGCACAACTTTCCTACCACCACCGCCCAGCCGCCCCGTCACCCACCTGGGTGGTAGGCCTCTTTTCTGCCCGTAGAAGACTAGGTCACATGAGTGACCCTGTGCCAGCCCCCAAGGGCTAAAAATTTGCACTAGTTTAGTCTTTAGATTTGGCCTGGGCCAAGTGCTTAAAATAGGCTTTTTTTTCAATTTTGCAAATGTGATATCAACTGAAATCTCTTTCCATGTACTTTGCAATGGTGTAGGTATTTTTACTAGATTTTGCTGCAGGGCGATCCCACAATACTAGTTTATAATTTTTGGCCAAATTGGACACTAATATATTTTTTTCTAACTAAATTTGAACACTTTCGGGCACCTATAGTGGTTAAACCGTGAGGAATTTGAAGATAATGTAAACTAGTGATTTGTAACATTTTGTCTGTAGATTCTAAATATTTTTTTTTCAATTTTTTTGGAATCAAATTGCACTTATTTTTCCATCTCCTTCAAAAACTAGTTTTTTTTAGTAAACAACATTTTTAAGGAGTCACGTTCACTGTATAACGCATAACTTTTTTCCATGAAGGATAAA
This sequence comes from Sequoia sempervirens, assembly GCA_007258455.2. NCBI lineage: Eukaryota > Viridiplantae > Streptophyta > Pinopsida > Cupressales > Cupressaceae > Sequoia > Sequoia sempervirens. The sequence continues at coordinate 718,748,178 of VDFB02271358.1, read as the reverse complement.
ATTCAATTCTTTCAAATTTAGATTTGTAACTCTATATCTAGTGCTTCCACTTGGTTAGATAGTTTTTTATTGAATATTTTTTCCTTAATCAAGTTTTGAAGTCAAACCAATTACAATTCAGACATAGCACGACCGTATAACGCGTAACTTTTCTTGTATGTATCAAAATTCAATTTTTTTTTTTGTTGGATCAAGGACTTCAATATCTGGTGCACTCATATTTTTCAATTTTTTTTTTGATAATCTGCTATTTTTCCACATGTGCAGAACAGAGACCTTGATTTTTGATGAAAAACCTATGTTTAATAGAACTAAAAAAACAAATACATAATAAAACCAAAACATATTAAAATTATATTCAATGGATAGCTCGTTTGAGGACTACCATCATCTAGTTGGGTCTGTGAAGTCTCCTCCATTTTCATCCTCAACCCTAGCTTGAAGGAAAAATTTTGATGTTTTATGTGCGAGAGTGGAAAGGTGGGAAGAGGTGGTTCATTTGAACCCCCTTTCAAAAAGGGTTTTCCTTTGGGTTTTGGCAGGAATGGTGGGAAGTTCATTGAATGGGTTCACTTGAACCCTAGTTCTAGCAAACCCTCTTTTGGTTCATTCGAACCTATTAGTTTATTCGAACCCCAAAAACAAAAAATTTTGCCATGGGGTCATTTTTTCAACTTTTCCTTCCTCACTCCAATTGTAAACCACTTTTGTGGGTTCACCCTACAGGTACAAATTATTGGCAACTGAAGTCAATTCTCCCTTTTGGACCTCCAAGCTCATAACTTTTTGCCAATTTCTCCAATTTTGGTGATTCAAATTGCATTTGGAAGGTATTCATGAGCTCTTTCATTTGGTTCATCTTGTTTTTTTAGATTTAGCCCCAAGTGTGATTTATTCAAAATTTTACATATTTTCTTTTTCCTTATAACTTGGACATCCTATCTTTTGGAGAAGTTTTTTTTGTGGGGAGAGCTTTATTTTCAATTGTATTTTTAGATTTTGGAGGTTTCGTGTCAGTTTGTATCAAATATTTTCCTATTTTGCACGCTTGGTACTTGTTGAACTAATAGATGAACTAGGATTTTAAGTTTTAACTTCTCATAACTATCACACATAGAAGGTGAGAATACAAAGATTACTTTGGTTTAAGAGTTTGTGGTCCACATTGGGTGATCACCAACCTGATTTTACCAAAGAATACAAAATATTTTCTCATAGGAATAAATGTGATGAAGCTATGAGTTTAATTGCAATGCATGTTTCAAATAGTTTATTCTTCCATATTGAGGAATGCACTACTCCTAAGAAGGTATGCGATAAGTACAAGGATCTATTTGGTCCAGTTAGTGAGGTATGTTCCATGCAATTGGAGGCTAAATTGGCTTCACTTTCCATAGATTCCTTTCCAACCATTGAAGATTACTTGGTAAAATTTAAATCCTTAAGGTCACAATTGGTAGGATGTGGTAAAGATAAAATTAATAAAGAGTGCATCTTTTTTATTTTGTCTAAACTTTGAAAGGTTCATTTGCATAATTTTCTACTTCATTCTATGCTGCAATGGATGGTTTAGGTGATTCTTTTGTTATGCCCTCTTTTGAGACATTTTGTGATAGGTTGACTAAAGAACAAGCTAAACTTAGTCAACTTGATACACATGCTAAGAATCATGCCTTGATTGCATCATCATCTAAGGATAAAGGAAAGAAGAAGTTTAAACCTAAGGTAGAATCTAAAGAACCTCCCACTTCTCCTAGAGAGGATAAACCTAAGAAGGAGAAGGCTAAATGTTGTTATTGTAAAAACCAAGGCATGGTGAAAAAACTTGTTGCAATAAAGAGTTAGATGAAATGAGGGAACTTTTAAAGGAACATAACATTTCTTTTCCTTCTAAATCTAAAAGTTCATCATCTTCTTCTTCTCAATCAACATCTTCTAAACACCCTGGTATTGCTAGAATTGCCAATGGAAGTGATATGATCAATGATTCTAAAATGAAAGGACATGCTCTTGTTGTAACACATGTTGAAAGGTCTAGAAATTGGATTATTGACTTTGGAGCCTCATATCATATATTAGGCCAACCTAATAGGTTTTCATCCTTGAAGGATACTTCACTAATGAGGATCTTGATGGCTAATGATGTTTATCTTGATGTATTTGGTAAAGGGGTTATTGATGTGCCACATGGTAGTTTTAATAATGTGCTTTATATTCCTAATATAAAGCATAATCTTCGTTCAGTACATTAGATAGCACAAACTAGTAAATCCATTGAGTTCACTCCAGATTCAATCTTCATCCATGATTTGCATACCAAACAATTTATTGTAGCAAGTAGGGCCAATCATCAGGAAAAGAGCTATTACTTTTCTCATTTTGTTCTTGATGGTGAATTTTCTAGGGATCGCTCTCCTAGCTCTATTGTGGGTAGTAATTCACATGATGGTTTTGGTGGATGGTTGAACCTTGCTATTCATCAGCCATGTAATGAGGTTGCATCTCCTCCTGCTTCTTCATATTTGAGTGTTGACTTGGTTCCCAAGACTTCAAATGAGTAGGATACTTTTGGTTTTCCATATTTGCCTTTGTAGGATGGTTTCATGTGATAGGTATATCAGATTTGTTGTGTCATACTTATTCTATAGATTTGGAGGACATGTTTGAGGGGGTTTCTATCCTCTTTGATCATTCATCTTTGGAGGTTTCTCACGAGTCTTCCAATTCTTTGTCTTCTTCCTTGATTGGGGTCACACCTAATTTTGTTGAGACATCTTTAGAGGATCTTCATGAGGCTTCTTCCCTCTTGCGTCTTCATGGAGATGAGGTTTCTTCAGCATCAACTATTGGATCATTTTCTTCGCAAGGGAAGATATATTGTTTTTAGACATTTGATTCTCTTTTGTCTTCAGACATTCTTCAGTGGTTTTGGAGCTACTTCATTATGGGGGGGGCTATGTGGTCTCTTTATTTACCTCTTCTGGGGGGATTTTGTAATGTATATATGTGATGGATGGTGTACTTGTGGGGTATGATGGAGTCCTCCATCCTTCCTCACTTAATTGTTTATTTTCTCTCTTTTTGGGAGGAGTTTTGTCCCATAGGTTTTTCTCCTTTTCTTTGTTTGTGAGATATTTCATTTGTATTTGTACTTGTACATGGGTACATAAAATGGCCTAGTAGTTGGGACCCATATTTGCATATTTTTTGCATCATTTGTATAATAATAATCTCTCTAAGTTGCACTTAAGGGGGGTGTTGGTGTGAATATAAATTCTTATAACTAGTAATTTATCTTGCTAGGGACTTAGGGGACTTATTCACATGTTAAGTTTACTTAGTATATAAGATTCTTTCTAGAAGTCTTAGTTGGCTTTTCTAAAACTTATCTTATCTAGCTTTTATGCATGATTCGTAGATAGTTATTTTGCTAGTTGTCACATTTCATAGGATTAAGACACATTTCACAATCATGTTCAATCCTATTCCTCACCTTTCCTATATAAGGAAGGTTATTGTACACATATGTAATGTATACTTCATACCTCATCATCATTTTGATAGGTCTTAATATCAAGTAAGCTCGTATTCTTGCATACTCTCTTGTAGAAGGTTTTCATTATTTTTGCAAGTGGTCATGGGTGTTGAGCTAATCTTCAACTCTTTCATATTCAACATCCAAGGAAATTTACAATCCTACATTGAATTCAACACCTAACATTGAAGTTCAATTTTTTATTGTTAATAATTTGACTTGAGGCCTATTTATAAGATTATAAGGTGTTTGAGGCATGTGTATATGATTATAAGGTGCTCTTCATTAATTTTTCCACTTTCATATTGATCACACATATAATATGGTATCGTCATTGAATTGATGATGGGTAACTGGAGGAAGACCTCTCACCACCTGCACACCTATCCAATCCCCATTGACATTTTTTTTTAGATATCGATCTCCCCATAAAATTTGCTAGCAATCCAAAGAAAAAGGGGAAATTGGGTCTCCTTACCTCAATCAATTAGTAGATTCAAACAAACCACATGGAGAACCATTCACCAATATAGAATATATCTAACATTAAGATACATCTAAAATCCAATCCAACAATTTTGATAGAATCCAAAATTTCTATGCATGGACATTAGAAACAACCAAATTACCCAATCATACAGCTTGTTGATATCAAGCTCGTTCATCATGCTCTTTTGCATGGAGGAGGAAATTGAATGGATAACTTTGTGGGCTATCATAATCCTATTTTTTATGGATTTCCCAAGAGTGAAACCACTATGTTTTGTTTCTATGACTTTTAGAAATAGAATCTTCAACTGGTTTACCATGACCTTGGAAATGAACTTTTAGATTATGTTACATAATGATTTATTGATCAAAAATCTATAAAGGAGTAATTAGGTTTCTTTGGTGTTGTTTAAGTCTTCAAGTATTTATTTTAATTTCCTTGAATCTTCAATAACCTCTCAAACTTCTTGACCAATAATGTCCCAAAAGTGTTGATAAAAGTTGACCGGGAAATTGTTAGGCTGAAGAGATTTGTTAGGGTACAACTGGAAAAATTCTCTTTTGACCTCCATCAAAACATGCTCGAAGAGCATCATATTGTCTTCCTAAGACACCAATAAAGGATTACTATTTATGAACACCTACATATCTCATGAGTTGTAAGCATCCTTAGTAGCTAGGAGATTACAAAAGAAATCAATAGTCTCACCTTGGATATCTTTACACCTCCATATCTCACAAGTTACAAAAACCCTTAGTAGCTAGGAGATTATGAAAGAAAGAAATAGCTTCACCTTGGATATCTTAAATCTTCAATAAAATTCAACCTTTCACCATCAAAATGGAGATAATTCTTTTCCAGCTTCTATCTTTGACCAAATTATGGAAAAAATTAAATTCTTATCACCTTCAGCTAGCCAAACTTCCTACAACTTTGATCTTCAATAAACTTCTTCCCTAGCCAATACTTTAGAGTATTGAGCGAGGAGATCCTTCTCCTTTAAGAATTCATTTTGAAACATACCTCAAGCAATAACCACCTCAATTAGGCATTCCAATTTCTATTCAATTTCTTTTTCTCTTCAATTTTTTTTTTAAAGAGGAAGGCTCCATTCCTTTAGTTGAGCTTTGATGTAGCCCATTTTTTATTGAAACAAAATATTTATAAACCCCCAGGAACATCACCTTCGCTCCACTATTTCATAATCAAGTTAGGAAACTCATCACTCCTTAACCACATCCTCTCAAATTTGAATGGCACGCGAGGAGGTGAGCGATCTTCTATAAAACTTAGCAAAATGGGGAAATGATTTGAGCCAAAAATGGGAATGATGGATGAATTTAATATTATGTTAGAGTGAAACTATACTTCATTATAGATGAATTTGTTCATGTACTCAACAATGATTTTGAATCCTAATCACCTATTGGTCCAAGTGTATTTACCATCTTTTGAAACTAAGTCAACAAGTTCCAATTGCCTTACAAAATTTTGAAGGAGAGTTTGAGATTATGAAGGGTGATAAGTTCCCCTAAGTTTTTCATTGCATGAGAGGATTACATTGAATTCACCTCCAAGAATAATTATAATATTCAATTGTATCTATAGGAATGTGATGATATCCTCCTAGACTTTGTGTTTATCCTTTGTCTTCATTTTCCCATAAAATTTTAGGAGAAGAAAATGATAGTCAAAATACAAAATCCTAATCCACCCACCCATCCATGGGGTGATGAATGCAAGAGGTCAAAAGAATTTTTTCATTTATTCCACAAAACACCAATGCCACTAGTGAATCCCATCATCAAATCAAAATACCCAGACCAACCAAAGTAGTGACCCAAGAAAATATTTGCATCCTTTGTACATAGCTTCAATTCTTGAATCATAATTATCTTTGCCATCATGTTTTCTAATTGGTGCTTAATCAAGTGCCTTTTGTCAGGGGCTTAAAAATTTTCATTGCTCTCTAAGGGAGGGTTTTCATCCATTAGATCTTATGAAATGTAGTTATTTATTAACAACTGCCCCTTTGTCATGGTCGATTCCTCCCACTTCTATTTGTTTGATTTCCTTATACATTTTTCTTCTCAAAATTGATCTTTACCTTAAGGATTTACAAAGTGGATTTCAATCAATCCTTATGATATCAATAGAGCTAATTTATCATCCATATTTTCCTTATTAGAGTCAAACCACTCCTCTTCGTTGTCCCCCTTTGGTTTGCATATTTGGTTAGGTTCAGATTGAATAAAACTATCGCTTTGTTCAAATTGATAAAGCTTCCCTCCATAGGCTTGTTTCTCTTGATAATTGTCTTCTCCTCCCTCACTATCTTTTTCATGTATATTCCCTTCGCCACCTATTCCTTGATAGTTTTTGTTTGGCATTGAAATCCCTCCTCATTGTGAGCATGATTGTGGTAAATACGACAAAAGAACTTGGGATCTTCAACCTCGACCTTTTGCTTCTAATATCTATCCCCCAATCACAGAGTGATTTCATTTAGAATTTTTAAAATTGATAAAACCTTAAGGTGAGCATAAATTTAAGTTTCCTTCCTCAATATTCAATTCTATGTAGTCCAACAATCTAAATGGGTCTCCAATATTTTTAAGTTTGATCTCTATTCAATACTCAAGGGGAAGTTTTTAAAGCCTAATCCAACATAGGCCTTCTTAAGGACCAAAGGATGTTGGATAAAACCTAGGAATCTACCTTTGGACATAGACTAGAGAGTCATCGAAATACCATATCCCTTTGCTAATAATTCCTTCCCAAAGGAGCCCAGATTTGAATATAGCCACAAAAAAAACCTTTTGGAAGAAAGAGGACTTTGTCAATCATCCATGGTTGCACCATCCAATTGGAAATGTGTTCTTCGGAAATAAGTTTTCTAATGATTCTCCCTATTACTACTCTATCATGTTGCATCTCCTCCTCTAGTTCACTATCCAATGTTATATTCCATCGAATGCAATCCAATCACAAGACAAATATACAAATTAGACATACCTAAAAAACTATTAAAACATAAATATAAAAATAAAATGAAAAATGAAGAAAAGGTGGGTTAAAACAAAAATTGAAAGGAGGACAAATAAATAAATCGACAAAGGAATACAAACAAAAGAAAGGGGAAAATAAGAAAAGGAAAACATGAGGCCAACGAAACAAAGGAAGCCCCAAAGAGAGATAAAAAGAAAAACCAATAGGAAGAACAAAACTCGAAGTTAGTGAGGAGCAAGTCGTATCAAAAAGGAAAGGAGGAGGACCTTAAGAAGAAGCTCAAGATGACTAAAGGGGGAAGGCAAGTGAAGATTAATTAGACACCCCAAGCACCATACAAGGAAACCAACTAGGGGGAAACTTTGACTAAAAGGTTAAAATGTAAGGAGGAGCACAAGAAGGCTAAAAATATTTTTTGAATTTTATATGTACACTATCTTGATTTGATTATGTATGTTCTAAGTATTTTCATGCTTATTTAACTTGAATGTAATTTTTTTTCGCATCTTTTGCATATATACATACATAGATATTTACATATTTAATTTTGAGCTGGATATTGAATATGAATATTGAATATTTGATTATATTTTATCTTCTTTTTGGTTCATTTTTATTTTCTTCCTTTTATTTCCTTCTCTTACCCTTAGGGTCTCTTGAGTCCTGTATCACGTCCGTCTCCCCCATTTATTTAGTCATCTTGGCTTGTTATTTCCTTTAATTACTTTCTCTAACCAATTCATCTTGATGATGTATCACAAAGTATGATTCAAAACATAGATGATGAAAACTATTTACATGATTAAATCTAGAAATAAAAAGCTAATTTATCATAGAAGGTTTTATGTCAAACTTAGATCATTTTTATGACTTGATTCAAGGGCACGAGTCTAAGTTTATACCTCTTGAATTCCTTGATGGGTATCCATTCTACCAAAGTTATCTAGGGCCACAATCTCGATATTGTCTCTTATGGTGTTGGGACTATTCCACTCAACAAGACTCGATCCCCGTGGATTCATTTTCAACTTCACCAACAAATACATATCTATATTAAATTAATCATCATAGGATTGCTCTATATGGGATAACAAATACATATGGTAGATAATATAAAATCCCCTAATAAAAAAACCTAATCGCATTGCTTTGCCTAACAGTAAATAAAGTATATTATTGTATTTCTTTACACAACACATATATTGAATTTAGATAATGTTACGGTGCGAGTTCCAGACATTGTAATGGGAGACCTGTCGTTGCAGTTGCAACACCACTTGAAATACAGCCATTTCTATGGCAGGCCTGAAAGGAATCTTCTTAGTGTGAGCTTCATTAATGGCACTCCAAATTCCTACACAACATCAACAGCGAGAGCACAATACCCCTCATCAAAAACCAGAACACACCCACCAAATTTTCACAAACTCCAATTTAAAATCAGTAATCCAGCTACCAAAATCAAAGGAAACCCAATTAGAAAAAGAGTAGAGCTGGACCGTTTTCTAAGGAAAAAACCCATTCCAGGATATATTCGTTCAAGGGGTCAAAATAACATGGCCACTGTGTATGAAGATCTGAAGCTCCTTTGTCAAAAGGGTTAATTGGATGAAGCTCTGACCGTTCTAAGGGTTATGGATTTCAGAGGAGATATCCCTCTGGATGCCAATATCTACGACTTTCTCCTCGAAGGCTGCAAGGTTAAAAAACATCTGCAGGGAGGCAGACAAGTCCATAACCACATGAAGCTTACAGGTAGGGGTAACCCTAAGGAAGTACGCATTTTGTAATGTTTTTTCTTGGGGTAATTTGTCTTTTGCAGATCTAGTCAATTGCCAAATAGTAGCTGCTAAAATCTATACTTACAGGTTTCCATCAGAATGCCTACTTGGCAACCAAGCTTATTCAGCTTTACAATGCCTGTGGGGTACCCGCAGATGCTCAGATGGTATTTGATGCGGTTCCAGAGAAGAATTCATACTTGTGGAATGCGCTTCTCAGAGCTTTTGTGAAGGATGGATTCTTTATGGAGAAATGTATTGATTTATATTATGAGATGAAGTTTCATGGGAGTGAACCTGATACTTATACATTTTCTACTGTATTGAAGGCTTGTGGAAGTTTGGCGGATTTACAGCAGGGCATGAAGATACATGGTGAAGCAATTAGAAGAGGGTATGAATCGGAAGCAGTTGTGGGAGGGGCACTGGTTGATATGTACTGTAAATGTGACTGTGTCAATTTTGCCCGCAAAGTGTTTGACAAAATCTCTAAACGAAATGTCATTAACTGGACTGCTATGATATCTGGGTTTGTTCATAATCGGTGCTGGGAAGATGCATTGGAATGTTTGACGCAAATGCTAGCCGAAGAATGCAAGCCAAATTCAGTTACCTTCTGTTCAACTCTACCTGCATGTGGCGCCTTGGCAGCTCTGAGAGAGGGGAAGGAGATCCATGGTTACATTATCAGAAATGGATTACATTCCTATGAGTTTCTTGCAACTTCACTCATAGACATGTATATGAAATGTGGTTACGTGGAGTATGCACGCCAAGTGTTTGACAAAATGTCTGAAAGGAGTGTTGTTGGCTGTGGTGCCATGGTTGATGGGTACACAAAAAATGGCCACGCTAGAGATGCCTGTGAGGTATTTAGTCAAATGCAGCGAGATGGTGTGAAACCCAATCCAATTACCATGGCAAACATTCTGCCCTCTTGTGTTGACTTAGCAGCCCTGCAACAAGGCAAGGCAATCCATGGTTATATCATCAAATGTGGATTCCTGTCCAATATATTCCTACTTCAGTCCATTATAGACTTTTATTCCAAATTTGGAGTTATTGAGGATGGGCTTAAAGTGTTTGATGAGATATCTGATAAAGGTGTCATTTCCTGGACATCGATGATTGCAGGGTATGTACTGAATGGATATGCCAAGGAAGCCCTTGCATTCTTTCACCAAATGCGAGAGGATGGTGTTAAGCCTAATTTAGTGACCATTTTGAAGATACTCCCTGCATGTTCTGATGCGGCAGTTCCTCTAGAGGGTAAGAAAATCCATGCTTATGCAATCAAAAGTGGATTTGACTCCCATGCATCTGTGTCTGTTGCCCTTACAGAAATGTATGGTAGATGTGGATGCATTGATATTGCAGAAAAAGTATTGTAATGAACCATAAAAAGTAGGTTTCTTTCTAATTGTAATCCTTCCTTATTGAATTTTTATAATTATGTGGTATTCAACAATCTTGTAGTGCATACACATGGACACACACACGTATGCATATTTCTGAGATACAATATCTCCCTATACATCAATCAGTATTCTATTCCTTATACTTATATGCTATCTTCTTTATTCTCTTCTCTATATCCAATATCTTACAACTTATTCTATTTTATATTCTACTTCTCTTATTCTATTTTATATTCTACTTCTCTAATCCTAGCTTTGCTTATATCTAGGTATATTTAGACAAAGAAGTCCATCTCTTATGCTTGATATGCTTTCTAGAACCATAGTTCAAACTCTTGTCTACAATTGGGTTCTTCAATCTCTGATTTTGGTGAAGCAAAAGTCAATCTTGACTTTATTGAGCCATCTGGATGCTATTGAACAATTGACAATGCCTCCAAGATTACCAAAATGTTGCAATCGCCTAGTCTTCATAAGAACACATATATGCAAACCAAAGTCTACATATGCTTATTTTTCTTCTAAATAGTTATGATTATCTAGATCATCTAAGGATACAAGAGAAGAACATAGTGGGTTTTTGAGAAAAATATTAGCTATGTATTAATCTAAAATATTTAAAGAATAAGACAATAAAATTAACTATACCATACAAACAAGCTATAATACCATGTTAGTTTCTATGAGAAGCAAGAATTGTGGCCAAGATTTGATGTCAATCATAGATCACATGCACTCCAATAAAAAAATGATCAAAGATCAAAATAGCAAAAATGAAGAGAGAATCCTCAAAATGGATAACGCAAAAGAGAAAATGTAACAAAGTATAAGAAATGCTCACATTACTCCTTCTTACTAACAAAGAAGGGAGGTGAGTGTTGTATTTATAACACAAATAGGGGCATAAACATCTAAGAGGTGTAATAGCTCCAACTGTCCAAAATAGGTGACAATTTTACCTACTTGGTAAATGTCAAATCACATGGTTGCACCTACTCAAATGAAGACAAATTAATGGTTATGAGAGGTGGCATATAAATCCAAAAGAGGGTGTGAGACTCAACTACGCACGTGTGGGATAGAGTGACATATGGTTATGAGATGTGACATAAATTCAAAAGAGGGTGTGGGACTCAACTACTTATGTGTGGGATAGAGTGACACATGTAACTAATGGATTATGCCATGTTTTCTCATAATAATCAAATTTAAATAACTTAAACAAACTTAATAATGTGTAGCAAAAAAGAAATATCCCTTAATATAAGGAAAATAAAAAACCTATGCTAACACCATGTCCCCATGCGGCTACTTAAGTGCATTTTATGCTTATATTTAAGCAGTAGGAGTGTTCCCATGCAAATTTGAAATTGTGGAAAAAAGGATAATTTAGAATCTTACCTATTTTGATGGAGCGACTATTGTTTAGGAATTGAAAATAAGCTGTGAAAAAAATTGGGGGTTGGAAATAAGCAGTGGTTGCATATTGAAAAAGTTGTGAGGTGGCTCCATAAATTTTTTTCGCCCTTTTTCATTTACCTCCAATTTTTCATTCATACATGCAAATAAATAATAATTGCTTATTTTTTAGATGACTTCTTAAAAATAAGCAGCGAATTAAAATTCATGGGGCCACTAGCCCCACAAATTACTCTTAGAAAATTTGAGCAGTGGCTACTAGCCAAAATAAGCTAAGCAGCTACATGGGGACCTGCCCTAACACCCCCCTTAACCATAACTTAGGTGGGTGAAAAGATGGGTCCTGAAAATGAAGCTTGATGAGGTACCCATGTACAAAGATATCTCCCCAATAGGAGAATACCCCCCAAAATAGAGAGAAAATACTCTCCCCAAATTAGAGAGAGAGAATGAAGGACTAAAAAGCCCCTCTTAAACTAGACACCTGTCAGACCCCAACAAAGCTTGTAGATGAAGGAACTTGCTTTTAGTGGAGGTTTTGGTGAACATGTCTACAATATGTTTATGTAGGATAGAACTTAAGATCAATGATTTTTCCCTAAATCAACTCTTGAATGTAGTGCATATGAATCTCAATGTGTTTTTTTGTTGCTGATGGACTAGATTCCTTGATATTTGTATTGCACTCTAGTTATCACTAAAGATGATTGTAGGATTTTTGAATGTAATGGTGAACTTAATGAGAATATTTTGAAGCTAAATAACCTCAATGGTGGCATTAACTAGCCCTCGATACTCATCCTCTATAGATGAAAGAACAATTGCAAACTACTTGCTCAACCAACAAATTTGATTGGGACCAAGTGAGAAGCAATACTTGGAATTATACTTGCAATCTTAAGAATTGTTTGCCTAATTTGAATGTGTATATCATATCAAGTCAATATCCACACATGTTGCATACTAAATCTCATAAATGTGAGTAACCTAAATGTAGTAGAGAATCTGATTAGCTTCTTTCCAATGCAACTCATGTGGCTTCAACATGAATCAAGAGACCATGCCCACATCATATGAAATATCAATTCTTGTATGAATCAAGTAGATGAGATTACCAACAAGTAGTTCATATAAAGTGTCATCAACCAAGGATGAAGAACACTACCATCAAGTTTGACCCCTAATAGAAATGGAGTCAATGCAAGCATTACAACCAACCATGCAAAATCTAGAGAGCATATCAAGAGCATACTTGGGTTGTGCAAGAAAATACTTGAAGACGATTGAGTGATCTCAATCCCTAAGAAATAATATAAAAGACCCATCTAAAACATTAGAAATCTATCATGTAAAACAACCTCTCCTCCATCTCCTATTTAGAGCCCTCTATAACTCTCACCCTATCCCTCTCCTTACCTCTAACCCCCTCTCTCTCTCTCTATCTATCTCCAACTAACTCTCTTCCCATTCACCTACCATATTTCTCACTCCCCCCCTCCCTCTCCATCCCTATCTTGCTCTTTAAATCCACTGTAAGCCCATGAACACAAGGAAATAGGGTTCCACCTTTTAGGAGATGGAACTAGGAGGACCTATTTCACTCTAGTTCATTAAAGGAAACCAAGATCCCTCAACTAAGTGACTCAATTGAGGGAAGGATGTATATGAGGGGGTTTCCTTAGGCATGATTAAAAAGATGGTTCACCACTAAGAAAATGCTTACAAAGAAAGAAATGAAAGCAACATGCAAATCTAACTATATGACCTAGAAAATGTAATTTGAAAGCATGTAATCAGATTGATAAATAGATTAAAATAGAGAAGTACCTGGAGAAATGAAGATGACTAAGCAAGGCTTGAAAACCTTGAAAAATGCTACTTTTAAGGTGTACTAGGACTCATATGCCAAACTGGGTGATTTAGTCCTAATATAGGGTTTTTGGGCAGGATCTGCAATCTCCAGGTGACTGGTTAGAATCTTCTAAAAACCGGTAAAAAGGAAATACTAGGACTCATACACCCAAATTGTTGCAAAGTGTCCCATTTTTTCGCAAAGTGTCCCAAGAGAAATTTTTTGAAGTGAAACTTTGTGAGCCTCTGAAGATGGATTAAATTAGCACTTTCCCACTGGTTTCATGCAAATAAATTGTATATCTTGCTCTAGATCTGAGTTTTTGTGAGCCTTGACAACTTTTTATGACAATTTTGACACTTTTGAAGGCTTCAAATCCACTTTTTCTTCAACCTATAAACTTGCAATCACAGAGAGAGAGAGAGAGAGAGAGAGAGAGAGAAAGTGTTGTTTTGTTAGGAAATGGGGGTTTGCCTTAGTCAAACCCCATTTTGGTAATCAAACCTTAATGAGAAATGAAACATGAAACATAAGATGAAACAATAGAACCTTGTTTGAAACCTTGTAGATCTGCAAACAAGTATGAAGTGGCCTCAATGAATGTAGATTTTGATCACAACACTTGATTAGAAACAATGCTTGAATGGGATCTTCAATGCTACATCACAACATTAGCTCAACAACATGCATGATGCAATAAGTCTTTGACATGATGAAATGACTCTTGATTGTTGCAATAATCTTCTATAAATCTGCCCTTAAATGCCTTAAAAATGCTCTTGAATGCTCTTTTGAAAGTACTCTTGATTTCTTATGAAATTCTAGGATGAAACTATGTGAAATAAGCTTGTATTTATACTTGTTTATGCCAAATTTCCCAAAATTACAACACTACAAGCCAACATCAAATCTAGGAAAAATAAAATCCTGCCAAGAATTCGATTTAAATTAGGTCCAAGTTAAAGCGGGACTCATACGCCAGTTGTGGCGTATGAGTCCTAGTAGCTAAAACCTGTGGCACATATTTCTAGGAGTGTCTTATTTAATGCGCAATTTGAAATTAGGTCTCAAGACCAAGGTGGGACTCGTATGCCCAAGGTGGCATATGATTATGAGATCACTAAATCTAGAACACGCAACCCAAAACATTGAATCATGATTGGTTATTTGATAAGTGTCAAGATTATCCTTCAAAAAATGCATTTAATAAGGCTTGTGGATGTAAAATAGGACCCATTAGAGCATAAAGAAGCCAAATTAATTAATAAAGTGCTAGATTAGTGTGAAAGTGTAAAGATACACTTTACAACACCCTAAATAAGGCACAATTAGGTTCATTTAGTTTAAAAGGGCCCTAAACTTAATGTGAATGTGTAAAATACTGCAACGCTAAATCAAGGCAACATTAAGCTCATTTTAATATTAATTATTCCCAAATTAAGTGTGAAAAAAGGGATACTCTTTCTTACACTATAGCCCAAAACTAAGAAAAACATATGTGTGTTTTATTTCGGGTAGATAAAGTAGCAAAACTAGGGTGTTGGCCCAATTACAAAGAACTCATATGTTAAAAACCAAGTCCCAAGACCATAAACAACACTTTAGCAAAACATAAAAAACAAACAAAAACAACACATACATGTTTTGTTAAGTTAAAAGCACATATGTGTTTTGACATTATAGACATTTTTAAGTGGAGGCCAAAGTGCATATAGTTAAGTTTAGGGACCAATAACACGTACATGTTATGGAAACATAGCACACACATTTTTCCCTCATAAAAACATGTACACGTTTTGAATGCTAAAAACACAAGCATGTTTTTTATTCAAATAACATGCTCGTGTTATGGCTTGGAAAATCTAAGCTATAACACGAGCGTGTTATTTAAATTTCTTCATAACACGAGCATGTTTTGCTTGTTTTGGGGCATTTGGTCACCCATCTTGTTGCACATGCCTTTTATTGTAAATTATTTGCACTAATCAATAGTTATATAGGTGGAGAATTAATTGACAATGGAATTCATACTGGAGGTTGAGAGTTTGTTGGTCCCTCATCTTGCTCCCTATTGTAGATTCCACAAGCAAGAATGAGTAGATTGAGTCCAACGATGGAACCAAAAATGAGTGGTAGATGCTACAAGAGACGACTGCGGGAGGAAGAGGTTAAGAAGGATATTGGAGCACTTAGAAAAGCGATGGACGGGAGGGGATTACAAGTTGTAGCAATGGTTGTATGCCATTAACAGTTTGGATTTATGAACATAGTCGCTCTCTTTTTTCCTTGGATCTGTCTCTCCTTAAACTCATTTGTTTTTATGCATTTTCATTTTAAATAAAGTTCCTGCTTTAAAATTTTAAAATTATGTATATTTAGGCTCATATCCTCTTTCTTTGCATTTAATGGTTTGGTTGTGAGGGTATCTTGGAGTTCATTGTCATTAATGGAAGGGGGTGACCTAGCCTTTCGAGATCCCCCTAACGCAACAGAAGGGGCAAGTGGGGATTTATGCATTAATGTGGTGAAGGAAAAATCATTTAGGGATATTGTTGCAGATGTTGGTGAAGATAGGGTTCCAAAATTAGAAAATTTTGTGGTGGTGGGAGATGGAGGGCATCGAGGGGAGAGGCAACATTGTGAGGGAGATGGTAAGTGCTCTCAGTTCAAAGAGCCTAGGAAGTTGATTGTAACTCCAAACCCTAAAATGGAAAATGCTTTGGTTAGGGAGGAAAATAGGTTAAAAGAAGTAGCTATTGTCTTTGTTTCCCTTGACTACAATAAATTTCCTACTAGAAAATATTTAGATGAATGGATAAAAAGTGTGCGGCAAAATAAATTGGGAATCCATATATCATTTTGTAGAATGGTCCAAAGGGGGTTCTTGATTTTCTTTAAAACCCACGAAATGTAGGAGAAAGTAGCCCCGAAAGAGTTTTGGAAAATAGGAAACTCTATGTTTTGAGCAATAAAATGGTCTTTGGAGATGCTAAATGAGAAAATAATGACAATTTCATACCCTAATGGTTCATAGTTAGAAATATGCCCCCCAAACTTTGGGCTTTTCTACCTCAACTATTTTCTCCTCTAGGAAATGTCCTAAGGGTAGAAGAATCCAGAATATTTTGAGAGCCTCACATTTTTGCATGTGGTATTTTGATTTTGGTGTCTATTTTAAAAAATAAATTATAAATTCTCACAAGTGATGCTAAGAAATTCTCATTTTAGGAACTTCCAAGACTCTAATTAGGTTCATCTTGTAATGTTTTGGGGTGCAATTTCTTTTAGTGCATGATTTTTTGTGTACTTCTCATTAGTGTAGTCTAATCTATCTCCTTTTGTATCAAAGATTATAGTTTTATATTTTCAGCCTAACTTGGTATTTGTAATACATTGAGATCAATACCAATTCCCTCATTTGCTAAGTGGGAACTATAATTGCATTAAGTATAAAGTAACATCATTGTAATTTATTAGGGGATATTATAATTGAACATTTTTTGGGGAATGTTCATGTTGTTCTACATTTTTTTTATTGGATTAGTCTATTGATTGATTGATTTGAGGAAAACAACATTATCATACTGCATACTTCAACCCATCCTTCAATTATTGAATTGAAAAGAGGGAACATTAATTCTTTGTAATAAGGTATTCTAAAGAATCTTACATGGCTTAATCTCTTGCCCTCCCTCTATTAGCTTTTTGTTCAACCAAATACACATTGGTAGAACCTTGAATGGTACCCCAAGATTAGTCATGTTGTAGGATTTATTGGTCCCAATGTAGACATCAACACACTATTTTCCATATCAAGGATTGAGAACCTCATGCTTGTTGGACCAAAATTTGGGAAAAATATAGAGATCTAAATTATCCTCCATTCCTAGATGATCATGGGTTGGTTTGTCTTGTTCCCATAGATGATTGTGATGGCATTCCATATCATGATGATATAATAGAGATGTTAGATCAATGTGAAAAATCTTGAACATAGTGAGACTTCTCCTACTTCTCCTCTAAAGAATCCAATTGATTTTTTAGCTTTAATGGAATTTATCTTAGATATAAAGACTTCTCATCTCCTACATATTTGTTCCAACATCTAGAGACTAAGGAATTTTCACTTCTAGTAATTGTAGATTCCACAATTGTTCATGCTCAAGCTTCTTTTATGGGCACTACATAATGGGATCTTCATCTCTTCTTGATCATTAGGATGACTACTTACAAGACATACATTATTTGTTTGTTGAATCCCACATATAGGATCTTCATGATTGTATTGAGAAAATTTATCTAATCTTTGATGATAGCTCATAGTAAGTTGCATCACCTTCTTTGAATGTCATGAGGTCACATTTAGACCCTTCTATTCTTTCTCCATAGATACATGATTCCACAATGAGATTTTGTAGATACTTATGAATTGATAGTTTCAACTTAGCCACCATTCATTTTATCTCCTTTTGCAAAAGTATCATATTCTCCATGGTCCATTTGTTTTACCTATTGTGAGAACCATTCATCTATGGTTATTGTACCTGAATTTTGCATTGTACCTAATTATTTGTATCAACATTTTTCATCATTTGGCATTGAGTTGGAGTAGCTTGAATAATTTTCATCCATATCTTTGATACAAATCTATATTAATTTTCACTTTGTTCTACATTGTCACCTTCTTTAATTAAGATTGGGACTCTTGATATTGTGAGAATTGATTAGCTTCTAGACATTTACATTGTGTACTTTCTTCCCACATATTCCTTTAAAAAATGTGAAGTTATCTTGCATACACCTTTGGCTTTATTTCTTCCTAAGGGGATATTGTTTTTTAGTGATCCTAGATTATCATTAACATTCATTGTCAAGCATCTACTATTGGTGCAAGAAACTTCACATTGAGAGGGGAGGGGAGGTTGCATGGTCTCTCTTCTCTCTATTGTGGGAGGGAGATTTTCCACATTTGGGTTTTACCCTTCTCACTTTTTGGAGGGGGGGAAGGGGTTCACCTAGACCTTCTCTATTTAGCCTCTCTTAAGGGTGCTTTATCCTATGGTTCTTTTGCTTCATTATTTTTGAGGGAATCATTTTGTACATGGGTACCTAACATAGCCTAGTTGTTGAGACTCATTTTTCTTTATCATTTATACTTAGTTGCACTTATGAGTACGGTGTTGGTGTAAAATTTTATTCACATTGGATATATTATATCCTTAGTGTGATATTGCACTACTTAACAAGTTTTCTTAGAATAATTATGATATTTAATTATTCTTACCTAAGTAGCTAATAATGGCATGCATACATCTTGAATTGAGGTACACAAGAAACTCTTGATTGATGGTAGTTAGGTGTCATCTCTATTCAATCAAGGACACCTCTATCTCAATTAGACTAGGTTAACTTACCTCTTAATTGAGACTAACTGAGAGTTAACTTACACCTCTTAGACATGTCATCTCCTTGATTCATGCATCTAAGAGACCTATATATATTTGTGTGTCACTCATTGTAACTTATCATATTGAATATAGGAGCATTGTTTTATTCATTTGGATTTGTTATTAGCATATAGGTCTTTAGTCTTGGGTAAATTTGTTCATAACAAACTCTAATAGATTTGAAATGTTGATAGAAAAATGCATTCACCCTTTTACTAGAAGCATGCTAAATCATTCCCACAAAATATAAAACTTGCACCACTTAATGTAAATAGAAAACTTTCCTACTAGACAATGTTTTTGGCCAATTCCCTCAACCACAAAGTATTTTTCTTTTGGCTTTCTCTAGCTTGACCCCAAGAAATTGGGTGTGCTCATTTTTGGTCATATAGGCATGAGACCACACATCCTATCATACATTGATTTTCTCTTGGACTTCGTTCTTGAAGAAGCAAGCATATTTGCATTCAAATTTGAAGCCAAAGCTAAGCAAAAGACCAAAAAAGAGTCTTGAGACAAAGCATAGACAATGAATACTAAAGGTGGAAGTCAACAAAGTTATTAGAAAAGAAAAGGACCTCTAGAGAAAACTTAGAATAAGGATATACCATTTGGTGAGCAAAAGAGAATTCAATACTAGCAAGTGATGAGTAGTTCACAACATTTGCAATCACTCTCAACTCAAGAGTGTAATGCTAGAAAATTCTTGCTTGTGCAACTAGATTTCACTGATGCTACAACTGCAACAACTGACAAAGGAAAGTAACTGATGAATGTATAGCTCAATGTCATGGCTAGTACCACAAATAATGCCTCTTCCTCCAAATCAATTCAAAGGAAGCATAAATGTTGTTCCACCCTTAAATGTGGGTCAATGGGCAACTAGTGCACTTCATAATGGAAGTCAAAAAAATTTGATTTCTCATGAAGTAGTTCAAAAATTGAACATGTCACTAACACATCACTTCTAACCATACTCCATTAGATAGTTCATCTCAAGTTTAAAGAAATGTGTCACTCAAGAATGTTACTTGGAGTATATAGATGTTATCATAGATGTTAGTAAGCATAGATACCACATACCATAATTAGTTCCTAAGTTGATATTCATAAACACCAAACATCTAAGAAGCTAATAATCTTGAGTAAAAAAATTATCCTTCTCACAATTAGACTTGAAAGTAAGAATGTCCTAGCTCAACTTGTACCACGACTCGCACGACATAATTACAACAATCGAAAGGCGTGATGGAGCAATACACTTAACATCTCTTCCATTCCTCAAACAAAGTGCTTGAGCATTTTGCAATAAAGTATCCCATCAAATTGATATTAGGACTACCTTTACCTAATGCATCTTTATATAACAATCATTTCTTGAGCATGAAGAAGTCAAGGGGCAACTCCAAGAAATTGTGGACAAGGGACACTTCAAGTCCATCTCTTTGCCTTGTGGCAATCCAATCATGCTTGCAACAAGGAAAGGAAAGGAAAGGAAAGGTCCTTTTATAGTCCACGATACCAAGCGATCTGTTTTTGGGTCTACAGATGGCTTACAATATATGGGACTCCTCGTACTCCCAATATGAGGGAGGCACCTAACTCGTGCTCCACAATACGAGGTGTACATACCTTACCCCCTACAGGATTTGAACTTGTGACCTCTCTTTCAAGAATACAAGTTCTCCACCACTAGACCAAATTCTCTAAAAAAAGATGGCACTTGACAACCATACATAAAATACAATGCACTCAACAAAATCAAAGTGAAGAATCATTACACTCTTTCTCAAATAGAAGATTTGTTAGACTAGTTCTATAGCACCAAGTTCCTCACCAAAATTGATAAGTTAGGGCATCATCAAATTCATGTTGATCCTACAAACATTTGGGAGACAACTTGCAAGGTCAAAGAAGCTTTGTTCAAATATTTGGCTATGCCCTTAAAGTATACCAATGCACCATCAACATTCATGTGGATGAACGACACTCTAACCATTCACCAATGTATTCATTGTTAAAGATTGAGATGAATATCTATGCCACATTTGACACACATTACACACTTTATGCTATCGTAAACTCTATGCCAACCTATAGATATCTTCATTTGCCATGTTAGAGATACACTATATAGGATACATTGTGGATGCATAGGAAGTACACATGGACTTGGCCAAATCCGAGTCATCTACGAGTGGTCTACATCAAATAATCTTACAAAGCTCCACAACTTCTTGAGATAAGCAAACTTGTACAATTTCTCTCAAGTCACCTAGCCGTTGAATTAGACCACCAAAGGTGGCACAAAAGCAAGATTGACCTGGTTAGCCACACAACAAAAAAATATTCAATGATTGAAATGTAGACCTTGTCCTGTGTTGGTGCTTACGGTATTTGATCTTCAACGGCCATTTAAGATATTGAGATTGATGCCTCTGAATATACACTTAAAGTAGTTCTAATTCAACGTGGCCATCTAATCAATTTTCACAACAAAACCTTCACTATAAAGCTATATTGGTATCCCATATTTGACAAGGAGCTTTATGCCATTGTCGAGGTATGTAAGTAATGGAAATGCTGCACATTAAGAAAAGAAATAGTGATCCACAAAGCGCACAAGCTGCTTCGATTTCTGCAAGCATAGAACAAACTTCAGCAAAAATGCCATCAGAAGTGTTCATCCTATCTCTAGTAGTTCCACCTCATCATCAAGCACAAGAAGGGAAGTTCCAATCCAGTAGCAGATTGTTCCAGTTGGTCTCTGCTTCAAGCTTTGTTCACTATGCTTGATGCTTATGAACACGAGACCAAAACTTGGGCATAATTAAATGCGACCATCGTAAAATTCTCTAAGATCTATCAAAACTTGCAGAGCAGTGAGCCAATCCTAGATTTCCACTCCTAAGATGGACTCCTATATCACATAGGACACTTTTGTCTACCGCAGAATGAAGAACAAAGGCTCATACCGCCAATCCTAGATTTCACTTCTAAGATGGACTCCTATATCACTCAGGACACTTTTGTCTACCGCACAAGGAAGAGCAAATAAACTCACATGGGAGGCTCATTTCAACAAGGACGTGTGACACTTTAGAGTTAGAAGACCCGTGCTGCAGAAGTATTTGTATTGGCCACACCTCTGATCAAACATCCCAATAAATCCAATCCTGCATCGCTTGTGCCATAGCCAAGTTGGCCAAGAAACAAGTTATGTGCACATCTTTGTCAATACCAACAAAACCTTGAAAATCTATTTCAAGGATTTTGTTTATGGGCATGCCCTCGTGCTCCTTTTAGCCCCTGATATACATTTGAATGCTTGAAATGATATATTAACAACTCGAAATTTCATGATTAGCATAAACTTTGAAATGGGAAGTTGCATTATTCATCATAATTCATCAACTCTATTAAATGTTTTAAGAACAAATTTGGTAAATTTTGTTTCCCCATACTCCAGAATGATCTAGAAATAAAGAAACCCTGCTCTCAGAGCTACAGTTTTAAGGCGTACATGAGGTTTAAGCTAAGGTGATGATTATTTGAATTCCGTGTCAACAGAAATTACAAATATGTTACCCACTTCTTGGCATCTGACCTGATTGCTATTATCCTTTGCTCTTTTCCTTTCTCTGGCAATATAGTATAAATTAGTATTTACTAGGAATCGCCAGAAATTTCCACAATAAGGCATTAAGTGATAGAAATGACTTGCATCCCTCGCAATACCTAATATTATATGCAATAATTTTTTTTAAAACTCGGCAGCATTAAGGCACTTTCCCAAGAATTTTGATGATTAGGTGTCCAGCTCATACTTTTATGAGCCCAAAAGCAATGGCCAGCTTTCTGCTGTGGCAACACAAGATTTATTCCTTATTTCTTCTCCACGTGTCCACATGATGAAGCACAATGTCTGTTTCAGATACATAACCGGCAGACTTCATCTACCCTTCCAGGGTGTACAACATGCAATAAATTGAATAACTGTGGGTGTATTTTGTCTCTTACCAGAATTATGTTAACTCCTCTTGACCATAATCCAGCTGCATATCCAGCTGCATCCTAGCCGTGTTCTCAACCTACTCTTTCCCATCAATGCTCTCACCTTTAGCTATATCATCGTACTAGCAAGCTGAAATGATGGCAAAGGCATCTGTTTATTAATAAAAGTTTTAACATTTTGAGATTCGAAATCAAGCAGGTACTGTGCACCTTCTCCAATCCTGATATTGCGGTGAATCCTGCAGGCACCCATCAAGGCTTCCCACACACCAGCATCAGGCCCTAGCGGTATTTTTTGAATTAAGTCGTATGCTTCATTCAAACGCCCTGCGCGGCCAAGAAGGTCAACGATGCATGTATAATGCTCCATCGTAGGTGTAATGCCACAGTTTTGACTCATGCCCTCAAAGCATTGCCAGCCTTCATCCACTAGGCCTTCATGATTGCACGCGGACAGAACAGCAAGCAAAGTCATGCAATTGGGATCCACTTTTGCCTGTTGCATTTGGTTAAAAAGGTTAAGGGCTTCCTTTCCAAACCCATTTTTTACATACCCTGCAATAAGCGCTGTCCAGGAAGAAACATTATTTTGAGACATTCTATCAAAAACATTCTGTGCAATCTCAATTCTTCCACAATTACTGTACATGTTTATAAGAGCAGAACATAGAGATACATTAAACTGAAATCCGCTTCTGATTATGTATGAATGGAGTTCCTCAACCTTCTGCAAAGCTCCTAAATCACCACATACAGGCAGCAGATTTATCATAGTAAACTGATTTGGCTTCACACCATTCCGATTCATTTGACGAAAGATTTCCAAAGCCTCATTGGCATAACCATTTTGAGCACACCCATGAATCATGGTGTTGTACAAAACCACACCTCGTTCAGGGATGTTGTCAAAAATGTCTCGAGCAGGCTCTACTTGGCCGCATTTAAAATACATCTCCATAAGGGCATTTTCCACAAACGCATAGACATCAAATCCGTTTCTGATAGCAAAGCCATGGATCTCCTTACCCAATTGAAGATCTCCTGTATTTCCGCATGCAGGAAGCACAGACGCCAAGGTTACTGAATTAGGTTTCTCTCCTTCTGTTTGCATTTGCCGAAAGTAATCTAATGCATCATCCCAAATCTCACTGTGTGTAAACCCAGAAATCATTACAGTCCAAGTGATCACATTCCTGTGAGCCATTTTGTCAAAGACTATCCGTGCATCCTCAATAGCTCCACATCTGGAATACATATCCACAAGAGCAGTACCCACAACAACATTGGACTGAAACTTACATCTAATTATATTCTCATGAATCTCCTTACCCTGTTGCAGGTTCGATATGGCACCACAGGCCTTAAGCAAACAAGAAAACGTATTCTCGTCAGCGTTCACTCCTGCCAATCTCATCTGGCAATAGATCTCAAGTGCATCCTTCTCACAGAACCCTTTACGAACATACCCTCTGATCATTGCATTCCACAGCTGTAAACTTGGATAAGACGTTTCGTCAAACACTTGGCGTGCATCCTCAATACTCCCACAACTGGCATACATTTTGACAAGCCTAATCCTTAAAGACTCATATCTATCAAGCCTGGTTAATCTCATGTGGGCATGGACTTGCTTACCTTGTTCCAACGCTTTTGTCTTCGCACAGGCCTGCAGTAAAATTTCGTACATATTGGCATCCACTGGAATGCCTCCTCTGAATTGGGATTCGTCTAAAGCACGCAGAGCTTCCTTCAGTTTGCCTTCTCTACACCGATTATTCATGTAACCGTAGATTGCAGTCAATGTCTTATGGTAGTTTGAAGATCTTTGGCTCGTTGATTTTTGAAGTCTACCCCATTCACTTCTTGTCGCTCCTGCTGGTGCTGTAATAACTCTTGGGTGAAGTTGTGCTGTATTGATTTTTGATGGATGTTTTGCTGTAATGATTTTTGAGGGAGGTTTTGAGCTATTTAATTTTGGGGAAGGCTTCGGTGTCCTGATTTTCTGTATACTTTTGCGTTTATTAAATGCAGCAACGCCAGATGTAGAAGCCATTTTAGTGCTTCTGGATTTAGGATGTTTGAGAGGAGTATCGAAGAGATTATGGTGCTGTGTATGCTGCGAAGAGAGTGTCAATGCCATAGCGGCCATCAATTTGGAAGGTTTTGCAACAAATGATTTTATTCTGTGAATCGACAGCTAGTTAAGACTCGATTTTGTGGCAAGGAAAACTGTCCGACGTCTTAAGATGAGCTCAAGGCTTCATGGTTTCTGGACGAAGGGCTGTGCTTAAACCTAGGGAGTCATTTTACAATTGGGAAGTGGTGACAAGAAAGGGCTACAGCTTAACGGTGAATATTTATTTTATTTATTAAAAATATGATTTAATTAAATTAAAGATTGTAGGCATGAGTTTTCCACCATCCATGTAGTATGTAAAGATAGTTTTTGGATTTACCCTATCTTTACATAATATTTTAAAAATCTTGCATTTTTATTTATGCATGTAACATAAATAATGTATTATCCTTCTTTACTTCATGGCATTTTCATTCTCATGGGAGCAAGGTTTAAATTTGATAGTCAAATAATTATATTTATGCAATTTAATCTTAAATATTATAAATCATTTCCGTAGACTATATTGCATGAAAGAGGAAATTATGGGTGAACAATAAAACATCCTAAATGATTATGATTGTATGTATATTTAATCTATAATTTCTTTTTGTTTAACCATGGATTACCTTAACATTTGAAGGTCAATGTTGAATGGTTAATGTCATTTTTTTTGCTTAATAGATAAGGTAGAGTGTCAAATTTAACCCGTGAGTGGAAGGAGGACTAAATCATTGCTTCTATATGGTGGTTGAATAATTTTAGTACAATCATTAAAAACTTAGTCCACAATCCAAATGTACATTATGTAACTATTTAAAGTAATGACTATTTTTTATCTTTACGGTAAGGAATCCATAGGCTTTATTATGTTCCTCCCAAGCCATTATATCTAGAATGTTGCAAAATTAAATTTGATACACCAAATGTTGCATTCAATATCTCTCAAACCCACTTATGTCGTGTATGTATGTTAACTAACATAGGTCACTTGAGTTGCAATTGCCAACTAGCATTCACATTCTAGAATAACTTGATTTGAAGTGTAGTTATGGTGCTCATTAGTATTATTTCCAATGACACACATATATATTGTTTTAAATAAGATAATGGAAAGGAGCATTATGATGCTTTTTAGCAATTAAGTTATGAATTGTACTTTTTATTATGGGCCCGATGAAAATGAGGCTAGGCATGGAGGGGAGCTAGATTATGTGGGATTCTAACTAAGATGAGCAATGTATTTGATGCATTTACATTAGCTCTCTCCTACTCATGCAAAGGTTGGCACCATGCTTCTTATATAAGTATTTGAAGTCTTCTCAATATTTTATCTTCCATTTGAATTTTTTGATTTATTTCATCAAGTTCTTAAGGATTTTTGTTAGAAAAATATTATGTCAAGATTAAATTGTAATGAATTTTTTACTATAGGCAACAAATTCCTCTCTACCTTGTATAATTCTTGATTGAGATGGCTTGTAGCTTCAACATAATAGATTTTCCTTCATTTTTTGCAATTTTATAGTGCACACAAAGTAGTTTCATATTATTTTAAGGTTTGAACAATGTGATATGTCCAACCATGTCATGTCTACTTCATTTGGTTATGGAAAAGGAACGAAAGTGTATCATACAATTTTTTTATCCTAAGCTTCATCTTTGGTTTACATATGTTTTGTAAGCCCACATTTCCTTTAGTATCAAACATATTTACTGAGAACAAACCTACCTATAGTTCATTTGTTTTCTCCATAGGGATCCTTGATAGGTACCATGTTACATATTGATGAGACTTTTAAGAAAGGGGTAGATTTTTCTTCTCTTAAAACAATGCGAGTCATCTAATATTACCATGATGGATCTCATATGTGTTAGAACATAATGATATACTGAGAGAGGAGGTAAATCAGTAATATCCCATAAGTTTCCAATTCAAATTTATCAATTAAAACCTCCCATTGCTTTAAACAAATAGAGTATC
Source organism: Sequoia sempervirens (assembly GCA_007258455.2). Classification (NCBI taxonomy): domain Eukaryota; kingdom Viridiplantae; phylum Streptophyta; class Pinopsida; order Cupressales; family Cupressaceae; genus Sequoia; species Sequoia sempervirens. The sequence goes on along the minus strand of VDFB02271358.1, from coordinate 718,721,113 downwards.
AACTGCAATTCAAAAGCACAAGCACACGACCATGACACCATATTTACATGGAAAACCCTACAAAAGCTGATTGGAGCTACTGTCCAAATCCAACCTCATATATAAAACAACATTTACAAAAGGTTTTAGGGGATACAACTCAAAGGAAGCTACAACTCCTTGAAACACAGTTTTATGGATATAACCAAAGGAAGTCTACACTACCTAAAAAACACAACACTAACAAAAGGAGGTTACAACCTCAGTACAATATACTTGAGAAGAGTTGATGATCAATTACCACCGCAACACCTCTGCTACCTCTGACTCACTGCCTTCAACACACTTCCTCACTCACACATATACTATTGACTTCGGCTCACTGCCTTTAGCACACTTCATATACTTCTTTGCATACTCTCACACACTCGTACACTTTGCAACAAACTTGATCTTCCATTTATATCCTCTGTAAGATTCAAAAGGTTTCTCCTTGTCGGCCAAGATGAAATGTGTAAACATGAAACATGCAATGACCATAATAAGTCAGCTTCAAAACATCTACAATAAAAAGGAATCAAATGTGGTCCAAACCAAGAGATAATTTGGACCTATTTTACCTTAGCACACACCTCCACACTAGTGCACACATCAAATATTTAGCACAAACACTTCAACATTCCAAGTTGTCCCAGCAAACACTTAACCTTCCATGCATTAACTCCAGATCATAAGCAGTACCAGAGAGACCAGGTAACAATATATAGATCACTTTACAACTATTACATGATATTCAAAAACATTCTCATACACCCCTTTTACAACTTCACACTACATTATACTAGCATAAGAAAATAGACACTAAACCAAACATCTCATGCAAACTTAGAAAACACAGTCTTGAGATAAAACATTGAAAACCATACTTGTGGTACACCTCAATGCCTGAAACTTGAAATGAGAGAACATTCAGACAATTTGAACCTATCTTCCAAACCACAAGACCATATATTCAAATGTAGAGCATTCCTCATATCCTTCTTGACTGCAATAGCATAGACTTCACTCTACTAACTCTAGAAATTTTTGTGGTAACTTCTATGTTTTGAAATTAGGAACATGCATACTTCACATCTGCCTATATCTAACTTCCAAACCATAAGGTCATATCTTCAAATGTGGAGGAATTCAAAGCATTCTCCCGAGCTTCTTCAATACAACTTTATGAGCCATTGATTGCATGAAATCTTTCATACTTCCTTTCATATCTTATGCAATATTTTAAATCAAGGGACAAAGAGCACAATCATTCACAACATCATAGACAACAATTATAACACTCTTCATCAACATGAAGAAACCACAACCTTTCACGTCAACATTCACCTATTCATGAGCAATAGGAGATGTAGTACAACTATGTACATCATACTCATGAAATTCATCATCATGTCCAACAATTTTGACCATAACACTAATTCCATCATGTGCAACCTTCCACACACTACCACTTTGTTGACATTACTGATAATATCTGCAATAATTTCCATCACATCAACCTTCAACAATACTACATTTTTGAAATCAATGACAACACCTGCAACAATGTGATGCCCCACGAGGACTATGGTTATTATTGGCCATTTTTTAGAAATGATAGAGTCCCTAACCAATTTTGATGTTCATAGACCCCCACATAAGCATTTTGAAGAAATTTTACAAACTAGGTGTGTGAGATTTGAAATGTGTCCATTTCAAATTTTAGTCATGGGCATTATGAAAAATTCATTTCTAACCACAATTTCCCATGTATATATCTATGACTTTTTTAATTCACCCACCTAACTATGGTATATACAAAGAAGTAAGAATCCACTAGGTTGGGTACTTTTCAATAATTGTCAAGGTACACCAACTACTTGTTGGTATGTGGCGACTGATCATGCTATACTGTACACTCTTCATGTATCCTTGCCAGGGTCTGAGGCCAGGCTAGGCCCCTAGTAGGGGTTCGGGGGCGACAACCCCTAAGAAAAAAAATCCATTTTTTCGCTTTGTCACCGATAAAAGAAAAAATTGACTTTGTAGAACCCTAATTTTGGAAGCTTCTAAAAAGCTTGTTATAAGCGGTTTGGATGGGGGTTGTTGGAGGGAATTATTAACAAGATTGTAATATGTTTTATAGTGGATAATAAAATCATTGGATGGTTGTGGTTTTGTGGATGTAGCCCAGATTGGGTGAACCACATTAAATTCTCTGTGTTGTCTTGTTTCTGCTATAATTTTGTGTGTGTTTTATTTCTCTATTTTATTGATCAAATCTGCATTTAACTGTTAGATATTTGTCTTCTAACCCTAACAAGTGGTATTAGAGTGGGTTGTGTTTGATTATCATCTGCAAGAAAGTCTCACATTTGAGTGGGAGTCTCATGGTTAAGTGGGAGCAATGGCAGATGAGGGTAAATTGAGGTAGATAAATTCAATGGGAAAAACTATCAGTTATGGAAGATGCATATGGAGGATTATCTCTATCAGAAGGATTTATGGAGGCCATTGGAAGGAATAGCCAAGAAAACGGCAACAATGAGTAATGGGGATTGGAATCTTCTGAATAGAAAGGCACTGGGAGCCATTTGTTTATGCCTGGCACAATTGATGGCATTCAATATTGCAACAACAAAAACAACTCAAGAGTTGATGGAAACCTGCTAAGTTATATGAAAAGCCTTCCACTTCGAATAAGGTATTTCTTATGAAGCGTTTATTTAATATGAAAATGGTAGAAGGTGGGTCAGTTTGTTGATCATTTAAATGAGTTTAATATGGTTACTAGTCAATTAAATTTTGTAAATGTAAATTTTGATGAAGAAGTTAGGGCTCTTTTGATTCTATGTTATTTGCCTGAAAGCTCGAATAGCTTGGTAATGGTTGTCAGCAATTTTGTTTCTAGTTCAAGTACAAAAATAATTGATGATGTTGTTGGTGTTATTTTGAGTGAGAAAATTCGTAGGAAAAACTCAGGTGGAACATCCACATTAGGCAGTGTTTTGAATGCAAAAAGTAGGGGTAGAACAAAGGAGAGAGGAAACAATTCTAGAAGTCGTGGGAAGTCATGAGAAAAATCAAAGGATAAAAGGTCTCAATTTAGAGACAAGAGGGATTGTATGTATTGTGGTAAGCTGGGTCATTTAAAGAAAGATTGTTGGTCTCAGAAAAATAAAGGAGACAAAAAAGAAGACAATAAAGAGGAAAATGTGGTAAGTAATAAATCAGATGATGATGCTTTGATTATTTCCCTTAATAATGCTAATGATTCTTGGGTGTTAGATTCAGGGGCTTCATTTCATGTTATGCCCTATAGAAGTTATTTTCTTGATTATGTCCAAGGGGATTTTGGGCTAGTTTATTTGGGAGATAATTAACCTTGTCAGATTGTTGGAAAGGGAAGAATCAAGACTAAGTTGCAAAATAGGAATCATTGGCTATTACATGAGGTAAGACATAAGTTAAAAAGAAATTTAATTTTAGCAAGGCAACTAGATGATGAAGGTTGTGTTGTTATATTTAGTAATAAAAATTGGAAGGTTACAAAAGGTGCTTTAGTGGTAGCAAAAGGTGTGAAAGTAGGCACCTTATATCTTTGTACAGGTCATATTGTTCCTTCTACTTTAGCTATTGTAGATAAAAATAAATGTTCAGGAACATTTGTTGCAATTCAGTAGGTAGAAAATCAGATAGTTGCTATGGATTATGAATCAACACTGTGGCATAATAGACATGGGCATATGAGTACAAAAGGTATGAAAGTACTTCATTCAAGGAATGTTTTACCAGGTCTGAAATGTGTTAATATGGATTCCTGTGAAAGTTGTATGTATGCAAAACAAAAGAGAGTTAGTTTTCTCAAGGATGGGAAGCAAATGAAAGATGAGAAATTGGAGCTTGTGCATATAGATGTATGGGGACCAGTTCAAGTATCTTCTCTCAGTGGCTCTCGGTATTATGTCACTTTTATTGATGATGCAAAAATGAAGGTATGGATTTATTTCCTTAGGCATAAATCTGATGTATTTGAAACTTTTAAGAAATGGAGAAGCTTGGTTGAGAATGAGATAGGTAAGAAGTTAAAATGTCTCAGATCTGATAATGGTGGTGAGTATTGTAGCAAAGAGTTTGAAGATTATTGTTCCTCTAATGGTATTCGTAGGCAGAAAACAGTTCCAAGGACTCCATAGGAAAATGGAGTGGTTGAGTGCATGAACAGAACAATAATGGAGTGTGCATGAACTATGAGATTGCATGTTGGGATGCCTTTAAACATGTGGGCAGAGGTTGTAAACACTGTTGTTTATTTAATCAAAAAAGGTCCCTCTAATCCTTTGGGTTGTGGTATTCCAGAGGAAGCATGGACAAGTAAGAAGGCGAGTTATTCTTTTCTCAAGATCTTTGATTGTGAAGCATTTACACATGTAGATTCTAAAAATAGAACCAAACTTGATGCAAAATCAAAGAAATGTATATTTGTTGGATATGGCATTGATGAATTTGGTTATAGGCTTTGGGATTTTGAAAATCAAAATATTGTGAGAAGCAAGGATGTCATATTCAATGAGAAAGTGTTTTACAAAGATCAATTGCAGCAACATGAGAAGAAAGAAAATGATTATGTAGTGTTGGATGATACACCAAACAATAATGTTTCAGTGGTTCCTCATGCTCTGCAACAACAACAACAAATACCACAAATTCTAGTGAATGTTAAATGATCTTCAAGGATAAGTAGACCAAAAAGATTTTCTCCCTCTTTGTATTCTATTTTATTAACTGATGTTGGTAAACCATAATGTTATGATGAAGCTATGCAGGTAGATACCAAGGTTTAGTGGGAGCATGGAATGGAAGAAGAAATGGACTCCTTGCTAAAAAATTAGACTTGGGAATTATGCAAGTTGCCTGCAGGTAAAAAGGTTTTACCAAACAAATGGGTTTATAGGCTAAAAGAGGAGGATGGAGATAAGAAAAGATTTAAATCCATATTAGTTGTAAAGGGATTTGCGGCTATGTGCAGGATCATCATAGAAAAAAGGCCCTTAAGTGGCAAAAATAGAAAAATCAGAGTTAGGCAACTTGATGTAAAAATTTGAATAAGTTATCTATATTATTTCAAAAAATATGTATGAATAGAATCAGAGAAAATTGAATGTAGTTTCTAAACTATTAGGTTTGTTTTAAAAAAAATCTATTTGGTGAAAATTTAAATTTTCAATGTGAGTAATTTAAATTTCGTGGAAAAAAATAAGTAGGTGTCCGGGCCTAACCACCACAACTACAATAAAATGATAATATTTTTTTAATAATATTTTATATATAAGTAGAGGACTCATGTCCCAATGTGATGCATATTTTTTTTGTAATTTTTTTCCAAGTAAATAATTAATTATAAAAATTTATTACAACTTTTAAAAAATATAAAAACTCATATGTCTAACCACCTTAACTTGGTCAAAACTTCATGAAATTTAATTTTTCTTTTTCTAATCCTATAGTATGCAAAGCATCAAATGTGATGCATATTTTTTATTCAAAAAATGTGATACCATTTGAAAGCTATAGATGTTTTTCAATCAATCTATTAATCAAGACTTTATTCGTAATTTGACTAGAAAATGAATAATAATTACTTATTAAATTCAAAGTAAAAAATAATTTATATTGGTGGAAAGTTGAGAATCTCCTTTAAAAACCCTTTTCGTTTCATCAATTTTGGGTAAAAAAAAGCCGTCAGCCACATACCCATCATATTGCCACTTTTTGGCCCATCATGATCTTGCACATACCCTTGCACAGAAAAAAGGTATTGATTTTGATGAAATTTTTTCTCCAGTTGTTAAAATGACTTCTATTCGTATTGTTTTAAGTATTGTGGTTGCTTAAGATTTTCATTTAGAACAACTTGATATTACAACGACCTTTCTCCATGGTGATTTGGAAGAGGAAATATGCATGGAACAACCACAAGGATTTGAGGTCAAAGGTCAAGAGAAATTGGTGTGCAGATTGAAGAAAATTTTATATGGATTGAAGCAAGCACCTTGGCAATGGTTTATTAAATTTGATAGCTTTATGGCTGAGCAAGGCTATAGTCGATGTAATTTAGACCATTGTGTTTATTTTAAGAGGTTGGATGATGATAGCTACATTATTTTGTGTTTATATGTTGATGATATGTTTGTAGTGGGTCTAACATGGATCACATAAAGGAGTTAAAACAACAGTTAGCAAATTCATTTGCTATGAAGGATTTGGGGGCAACAAAGCAAATCCTTGGTATGAAGATTACATGAGATAGTAAAAACAGAAAATTGTTTTTATATCAGGCTAATTATGTTGAAAATGTGTTGCAAATATTTCATATGGAGAATGCAAAAGTTGTCAGCACACCTTTTCCTAGTCATGTTAAATTGACTAAAGATATGTGTCCAAAGACACAGAGGAGGAAGAAAAAATGTCCAAGGTACCATATGCTTTAGCTATAGGTAGTTTAATGTATGTCATGGTATGCACAAGATCATATATTGTATATGTTGTAGGAGTTGTTAGTAGGTATATGAGTCATCCCGAAGTTAAGCATTGGAATGTGGTAAAATGGATTCTCAAGTATTTGAGAGACACATCCAATAAATGTTTATGTTTTGGGGGCTCTAATACTGATTTAAAAGGCTACGTTGACTTAGATTTGGTAGGGGATGTAGATACCAGGCAGAGTACCATAGGTTATGTATTTACAGTTGGTGGGATGACAATGAGTTGGATTTCTCGATTACAAAAGGTGGTTTCTTTATCCACCACATAGGCAGCGTATGTTGTTGCAACAAAGGCGACAAAGGAGATGATATGGCTGCAACTTTTCATGGAAGAGTTAGGAAAATATCAAGCTGAAAATCACTTGTTTACAGATAGCCAAAGTGCTATACATCTTGCAAAGAATTCTTCCTTGCACTCTAAAACTAAACACATATACAGTTGAGATATCATTTCATTTGGTTAGTGTTGGAGGATGGATAGGTAAAGCTGGAAAAGATACATATAGATGCAAATCCAACATATATGTTTACAAAGGAAGTGACAAGGGAGAAGTTGAGCTCCTCTTCAACTTCAATTGGTCTTCATGGTTAAAAGTATAACAAAACAACAGGGTCCAAGGTGCTTATTTCCAGTGGGAGTTGTAAGTGTAGTGGTGTTGTCCAGGATCAGTCTCCAAGTGAGAGATTGTTTGGTGTGGAGCCTGATTAGTCTCTAAGTGGGAGATTGTTGGTATGTGGCAATTGATCATGCTATACTATACACTCTTTATGTATCCTTGTTGGGGTCCGGGGCGGGGCTAGGCTGGGCCTTGGGTGGGGGTTCAGGGGTGGCAGCCCTCGAGAATTTTTTTTTCCATTTTTTCACTTCATCATTGACAAAAGAAAAAATAGACTTTGTAGAACCCTAATTCTGGAAGCTTCTAAAAATCTTGTTATAAGTGGTTTGGATGGGGGTTGCAAGAGGGAATTATTAGTGAGATTTTAAATATGTTTTACACTGGATAATAAAATTATTGGATGGATGTAGCCCGGATTGGGTTAACCACGTTAAATTCTCTGTGTTGTCTTGTTTCTGCTATAATTTTTTGTGTTTTATTTATCTATTTTATTGATCAAATCTGCATTTAACTGTTAGATATCTAACTTCTAACCCTAACACTACTAGTGAGGGAATTCAAATCCAAGGCCATGTTTAAATTTTGTCCTCTCATTGGTCCCACATTTCAAATTTCAAAAATTTGGAGGAAAATTTATATTGTGGGTTGTGCATTCTTCTATATATAGTGGCCTACATGTCTTTCTATAGTTTAGATTTTATATTATGTACATGTGCTTTTCAACCTTATATGTAATACATTTTCTCACTTCAATTGGTGGAAATATCATTAGAATATGGTAAAACCATCTTGTTAGGTCCCTTTGAGTAATTAACACTTGCAGTATATTATGAAAGGAAAAATGTTGTTTAAAAAAACATTTTCACATAACTCTAAAAGAGAAAAATATGCAAAAAAATACTCAAAATCCAACATACAAAGCATAGAAAAATATACCAAAAGTATGGAACAAGATCTACCTTGGGAAAACCCTCCATGAGGGGAAAATCTAGCATCCACACTCAATATATTATTCATTACAATAAATTTATAAAGTTTCCATGAATGCTTCTAAAATATCAATCTCCTCTGTGTGTCCAAGCATAATGGGTAACCATTCAACCACACATACCATGACATGCTTCACATATGTGCTCTGCAAGAGAGCTCAATACAAATGCTAGCCAACCACAACCACTAAACATGTCCTTTATTTTATAGAATCAAGCTTATAGAAAATCACCAAGTGGCATTGTCTAAACCATTTATATCAAAACCATGAGAGCATAAAACCATTGACCCAACATTTACTTTATGGTACTGAGTTTTTTCAATTTTAAATATTCTTCCAATGTGTGACTCACACAAAGTATCTAACCAATGTTATAATGCAACTTTACAATTTGACCCAAACAAACATTTAATGTGGCTAAACACATCTTTTAAGATACACCACAAATAAATATTTATTTTATAGAATTAACATATTTATTTTCTCATTCAAGATGCACAAAACCTTTTTTCTCACATTCTCCCATTATTTGTATCATTGCATGAGGGCCAATTGAATAAATGCTTCATCATAGCCATCTATGAAATCAAATAAATCTCTAGCATGCTCTTGTGCTCCATTAAGATACTTGCAATAATGTCCAAGGTGACCACCATCTCAAGCAAGAAATCCTCTTATCCTCCAACATGCCATGTATGGAAGAAAATGAAAAAACCAAGGTGAATATGCACCAATCCAAAGAACACAAGTATCAAATCCAAGTGATAATAAAGGCTCCAAGTTGTTTCCAAGGAAAACCATGACTAGAAATATCAACCATAACAATTTCTAATACATCCTATCATCCATACCTCCAAAGGTATTAAGAACATAATTAGAACTCATTCCAACAAAATATCCAACCCATAAACCATAATCACAAGCTCCCTATATAAAACCTACCAGTGAAGTACATGCATTCCAAGAACTCTCACTAAATGGGTAATGTAAAATCCAAAAATGGATCAAGGCATACCAAGTCTACCAATCAACACTCATACCAAGGTGGCCAGTAATCAAATCCATGTATTACAAGGATCAATCACTATGATCAACACATGTAACAAAAACTACTACATACTCTGTCACAACTAGTGTCAATACTCTCCTAAGTTCTCCAATGCTAAACAAAAGAAAATAGATTAAAGAACCCCCTATTTCTTAACTACAAATAATCAAATGAAATAATGACACATGACAACAAACATAATGATCACAATGGCTCCACACAAACCTCAATTCCAATTTCATGTGAGCACAAGCCTCTAGAAAGAAACATTAGACTAAAGAGATAAAATATGCAAATCATATCACATGCCATAGCCTTCTACCAACACTTCAATGTGCTAAGATGTGTCAAGTAAGATCTCCCGCACAAAACCCCAATTGAAAAGCATTAACAATACCTAATTGTTCAATCTCATAGATCAAAAAAATGTATCTCACTAACCAAGATGGATGTAAGCCTCTATCTAATGAAGGAAGACCAAACTCAAATCCATTCCATAACTAGGAATATTCCTAATAACATCTCTTGAAATCCTTATAAATTTCATCATAAATCAAGCCAAATGTACGAGGTAAACATGCCAAAAAATCCTCAAATGAACCTTTCGTAACCTACAAAGCATAACTCAATATCCATATCAATGAGAATAGAAAACATAAAACATAATGTATTTAAAAAAAAAGTGGGCAATATCTATCAAATGATTATTTTTTAAGTAGATCAAGAGTGAGGAATGTTATTCTTCCTTTGGAATGTACAAAGCCATAATGACTCTCTCCAAGGACAATATCCTTTACATGTCCATCATGAGATCACATCCATATCTAGGTAAAGGCTCATTAGTCTTCTTGCTAAAACCTCCAACGTGTGACCATATTAATAAATGTCTTCAATACCCAAAGAGAAATCTAATCTCACCTTTGTCTCTAAGTATCCATGAGCACCTACAACTGGTCCATTTGTGTCAAAATCCAAATACAATACCTCACTATTATGAAGCTCCCAAGCAAAATATCAATGTACTCAAAGAGAACTAACCAAATCATTTTCAAACCTCTAATTATAGAATCAAGAACTCATGATTTCATTACCTAATATCTTCTCATAGGAAATCACATTCTCTAATGAATATATCCTACTCCCAAGATTATCTATATCTTTTCAAAACTCCAATTGTTATCCAAAGTAAAGTAAGACATAATACAAAATGTCCTCTCAACCAAGGATCCCCTATCAAAATTGGTGTCATAAATTTCAACACCTCAACCAAAGACTCCAAGAGTCCTCCATAGCTAACCAAGGTGTTAATATTTCCAATCACATGAATATAAACCATCTTTAATCAATGGAACTCAAGATGTCAAAGTAATATGATTGTATACAAAAAGTATAATCCAATAATTTTTCCATGACACCTACAATCACTTTAGAAGATCATCCATCACTAAGTGACGATCCACCTCACTTCCAAATCTTTGACTAAACTATGATAATAATTTTTCCATGGTATTTTAGTATCCATATCCTAAATAAATAGCACCCATGGTCCACACACACTTAACTATAGTACTAACAACCTTATAGAATAAATTAGAACCAAGTTCTCCAAGCAAAGACGATAAACCCCCAAATCATCACTGTCAAAAGTTCCCACATCATGATAACAACATGCTACAAGTACCAAAAGCCAACTATCCAAGAATTCTAATCATTCATCGTCTCCTCTAAATGCAACAAACCAATGCACAAATGAACACAAACAAGGCCAACTGACTTAATCTACATTAACATTGAAAAGGGTTGTGGATATAAATAGTCCATATTAGAATCATTACTATAACTAATGGGTGACGTCACCTGGCCCCCACTCCCTACTATAGCTTTCTATAGATTACTTAGAACTTAGAACTCATAATTGAATGGGGGGTGGGGTTGGGTGGGAAACTATAGTTGTAATAGGGATAGAAATATATCATGTAAATGGGTCATCTTCCCTAGGTGGTGGGGTTTTCCTAGGGGGGAATGGTAGGGTGAAGGCGGGGAGTGTGTCCTTTCCTATCGAACAACACCTACTGCATTGAGTCAGTCATATGACATATGTAATAGGTGATAGGGCCTATAATGGGCCCTCCCACCAACTATATCCTCCTAAGTTACCACCTCGCATAAAATAGTAGGGGCCTATAGAATGGTATGGGGGTGGGAGGATACAATATAGTTCTAAAAGACCCTAAAGTCCTCCTAAGTTCCCTACTGCCCCGGTAGATTTCTTTCCCGACTGATGGATAGACTTAGATTCACTGCTACCACACAAACAAGAGAAGTAGGAGTCCTTTACCATGCATGGATTCATTGCAAAATTGATTGATACTAGAAGGCTATCGAGCAGAATATCATAATATTGATTGATTCTAATAAGATTTGAAGGAGCTTGCCCACTATATCCTCCTAAGTTCCCACCCCCAGGAGCAATTGCTTCTTTCGCTTTGCGCCCTTACTATCTAAAGGCCTAATAGTCTCACTCGGGGCCTTTGTCATTAGGAATGATGTTGATTGGTGATGGGAGATAGGGAGAGGATTGGAAAAGTTTATTTCTTTCTCGATTTCATACCTCAACCCACTAAATTGCATAACTCATAGATCCTAAAAAAATAAAATATACAAACTCATCATTGTAGATTAGTAACTTACAAACTAAGACAATAAAAAAAGAGGATAAATATTAGACCTCTTGTGACTTAAACACCAAATCATAACCCATATATATCAAAAAATAAAACATGCAAACTCATCATCACATTAGTAACTTGCAAAATAATATAACAAAGAAGATAAACTATATACCTCTCATGACTCAAATGCTATAGAAAGTTTGGATTTTATTTTCCAAATAAATCCATGAGTAACGATATTCAAGGAGCCAAACAAGAATATAGGAGATAAGAGAAACCTCCTACAAATAAACCATACCACCACCTATGCATCATGAATAAATCAATACTAGAATCAAATCCTAACAATCACATGCATGATCATGCCACAATAGTGCTAAAAAATATCACCAATCCTAAAAATATTCATGAGAACATAGTTACCACCAATGTTGTACCTACAATAAACTCTCATTAAACTAAGACTCCTAGTCTCACACACTTATTAACCATTTCCTCACACCAAAAGATAGGCTATGTACCTATATAAATCAAAGTCAACATTATAAAATACTTATAAACTTATATCAAGAAGCACCAAATATGATAACTTATTGTACCATCATATTGACCTCTTATACAAACATACACTCCCACAAGTTTTTTCCATCAAATTCATCTAGATGCTCACATAATCACACCCTAAATCTCAGGCTCCTACAAATCTTCAAACAAGTGTTAAGTAAAAACCTCTCTTCTCATCCAAGTGAAAAACTACCCAATCCACTATGTAGTACTCTACAAATTCTCTCCAACATATTTTTGAAATCCAAAATTTGATTTCATAAGCTCAAGTTATCACATGTTAGTCATACTAGAGCAATGTTTTCTTCATTAATCAAATTCTAAGAGAAATTTTTAAAATTTGATGAAACCTATACCACTACATAGTGCTCCAAAATAAATTTACAATTCCTATAAGTAGTTGAAAATGTGAAGTTTATGTCCTCTATAAAAGTATTGTTCTATTAAGCCTTCAAATTAAATATTTGGTGGCTTCCTACGATGTTGTGCTACGCCCTTAACATTAGAGTACATATGATTATGAATAGTCATCTTGTGGCTATTTTAACTCTTAATTAAGTCATATTATCATTATTAAATTGTTATTTGTTTAGTTAAATTGGCCTAATGATTATATATGGTTATCTAAGTCATCCTAGATGATATCCTAAACATAAGTAGGGTATATATGAGGTAGTGAGTCTTATTTGTTCGTTAGATTATGAATTGTGTTTTCTCATTAGAGATATTTGGAGGTTTTCCCCACAAAGTGACTTGTTATTCTCATCTATTATCAAGTATTTGTAGAATATTTACCATCAAATTCTTCTATTGTGTAGTTTATTTCATGTTACAAGTGGTATCAAAGCATGATCTTGGCACTGTAGATGCAAGGCATTTTCTTAATATTGGAGGTCATTTTGGGAAGCACATATCTCTCAAATCTTGGATTTTTTTCTAATTTTTAAAGGGTTTTTGAAGAACATATTCAAGAAACTACAGTCCAAATTTCACAAGATTTGGAGTAGAATTGAGTGATTTATTGTAGAATTAGGGTTTCTACCCAATTTATTGAGAAATCACATATCTCTCAATCTTGATGAATTAGTTCTTGATTTTAAGTGGGTTTTTTAATCAGTAATAGAGGAGCATACAACCCAAATTCAAAATAAATCAAAAATAATTAAGTGATTTATTGTAGAATTAGGGTAACATCCAACAAATTCACTCTCAAGTCTACAAAACACCTAATTTTGGGGAGATTTTTCTAGAAAGGTGAGACCTAGGCCTTGGTAAGTTACAGTAAAAATTTAAAATTATTATTTTTATTTGTTGGTTTATTGTAAAAAAAATTCCATCATGACGAGGCATGCAATAAGAGGCAAAAAGAATGCTACCACACCCAAGAAATCTTCAAATAAGGAAGATGTAGAAATTGAGCATATTAACCATAATGATGAAATAAATAAGGTCAAGGGTGAAATTTCATCAATTAGGAATGAGATAAATGAATTTTCTAAGAAGTTGGACACAATTATTCAAGGGATGAAGTATAACCTGGGCAAAGATTCACCTAGTAAGGTAGACGATAATGCTTTGTTGGACATGCATTCTTTGGGCTTGACTTAGATTTCAAGAAGGATCATCCATTTAATAATGTTGTGCCTAGGCATTTTATACCCAAGTTGGATATGATAAATTTTGATGGAAAGGATCTAACCAATCAACTTTGCAAAATGGAGCAGTTCTTTGATCTTCATCATGTTCCTAATCAACAAAATGTAGATATGGAATCTCTTGGAACTAGATCAACTTATTTCATGTCATTACTTATATGATGAGAAGAGAAATGATCTAGGAGGATCTATGAACCTTGAAAAATCAATTGTATCCAATGCTCAGGAAGTTGGCACCATGGTGTAATGCTCAGAAGTACGATTCCAATGTTGCTTGAATCATGGAAAATGAATTCCGTACGCAAAAGTTATGGTCGGTCAAAGATTGGTCAAAAAAGGAACTAGGGGCCAGTTAGAAAGGAAAAGAAAATGATTGTCTCAAAATTTGGGAAAATTGGCATCAAGACAAAGAGCTTGATGAGATGATCTCTATGCCACTCATTTCATAAAAAATGGAGCTCATATGACGAAGAAACAGTTGGTCAAAGTTACAGGTTGACTAGGGTGATTGGACAGTACCATGATGATGTCAACAGTTGAGTCATTGTATGACTAATGATGTGGCATCCTCCAATGTGGACACGTGTCAGTATGGAAGCTGACATGGCATCCGAGTTGGTAGTAGATGTGGCATCTGAGTTGGCAGTAGACATGGTGTCCGAGTTGGCAGTAGATGTGGCATCCGAGTTGGTAGTAGACGTGGCGTCTAAGTTGGTAGTACACGTACGTCTGAGTTGGTAGTACATGTGGTGTCTAAGTTGGCAACATAGTTGGTGTCCTAGTTGGCAACATAGTTTGAATGACGTGGTGTTTTGAGCCAATCAATGATTGAAACGTGGCACAATGAGGATGTGCCACGTGGCTCCTTGATCCTCTCTCCTCCGGCAGGTCATTTAAATGGTTTGTTAAAATTAGTGTGGGGGGATTCAAACCCCCCACCTCCCGGATGCAAGCATTCATCTCCACTGTTGGGCTGTGCATATCGCGCTCAACTTAATATTGGTGCCAGTTGGTTTTGATTACTACTAGTTGAAAATTGAGTTTTAAAAATAGGAGGACGGGGGGGTCAAACCTCTAACCTCCCTGGGCCCAAAAGTGTTACCCACCATTGAGCCATTGACCAACTTTAAGGATATAGAGGACATCGGTTGGTTTTGTTGTAGGTTAAAACTGATTTCCCTTTAGTTTTAAACAAATACCCCTAAATTTAAAAAGAGAATAATCCTCCAATCTTTTTAAAAGATTAAAATAAATCTTCCACTTGCCCAAGATACTGATTTAAAAGGGAAATAATATGTATATTGAAGATTATATGGGGGATATTAGTGATTTTTATGTAAATAGGGGGGATTATGAAGGATTTCATTGTAAAAATGGGAGATAGGGTAATATTTTGGTTGTAAACCAAATTGAGAAAACTTCTTTGTATATAAAGGGGGGAGAGCTTGGCTTTAGATCATCACATTCTTGGATGAAATTCTCAAGTTCTCCAAGTGAGAGAGAATTCTTGTAGAGGGAATAGGGAAATTTTGATGTAATAATGCTCTAATTTTGTAGCAGAGCCTTTAGGAAAAAAAAATTTCTTGCTCTTTGTGAATGATCCTTGTGGCCTTTTGAGAGCCTTTATGCGAGGTGATTTGAGTGAGGAATTTTGTACCACGACTTTGTGGACAGGCTACAAAAGATTGTAAAGTAGTTTCCAAGAGGCTCTTTTTAGAGATTGTATTGCATTTGGAGCATTGTTAATAGATTGGCCACTCAGTTGAGATAGACCCAGAGACATAGTCCACTTGGATGAACTCCGTAATCAATCTTGTATCCTCTTCTTTCTCTTTGTTCTGTGTTATAATTCTCTCTCTTTATTGTTCCTGTTGCTCCATTATTTAATGTCTTTTCAGTTAAGCATAAGGAATTAAGGATTTGTTCACCTTTATGCACATTCACTTTAGCAACGTTTGTCATAGATCCCTTCCACATTAGCTCAATAAAGAAAGGTTTTTTCATCACATGGTCAAATTTTCAAGAGGAACTTGCTACCCATTATGGAGATAACTTTATGGATGACTACTTTTATCAACTCACTAAATTCAAACAAATAAGTACGGTCAAAGAATATACTCAATGATTTCAAGCTCTTTTTCTAAGAGTGGAGAATGTGATAGAAGAAAATTTAAAAGAATTATTTATTAGATGTTTAAAGGGCCACATAGAATATGAGGTACATTTTTTCCAACCATAATCCTTGTCACAAGCGATACTTATAATGGTAATACAAGTTGAGGAGAATTTTTTGGTTGATAGGTGACAAGGGATTGTAAATGTAAGAGAAAGGGGCTCTCCTACACATTCATTACCTCAACCTACTAGGTTGAATCAATAAAAAATTAAGAAGAAGAGAGATAAAGGGTTGTGTTTTAATTGTGACAACAAATACAGTTGAGGACAAAAATGCATTGAAAATAAATTGTTCTATATTGAAGGTTTGAGTGAGGAAGAAGGGGATGAACCAATATTAGAGGGTGATAGGGAGTCAAATAAGGAATCAAATGATTCTCAACCAATCATTTCTTGTCATGCACTCTAAGGATTTAGTGCTCCACAAACTCTCAAGGTACTGGGTTTCTTAAAGAAGTAGACAGTAAAATTTTTGATCAACTCGGATCTAGCACTCATAATTTCATCAAAAAAAGTTGGTTACTCATCTAAATTACTCCATATATCCAACTCCAAAGTTTCAGGTCTTCATTGTAGATGGTGGTATTATTTGTTGTTCTAAAAATACCACAACATTAAATTATCCATGGGAGATTATCACCTTGATTTCCTAATGTATGCTATCTCCATGGGTGTAATAAATATTTGTTTTGGAGTACAATGGCTTACTATATTGGGAACAATTGAGATGAAATTCTAAGAATTTTTCATGATATTTCAATAAGGAAAAGTCCCCACAAACAGTAAGCTCTCATCAAATGCAGAAGTTGTTAGTGTAATTAATATTTAATTACACTTGCAAAAATTTACTTAGGTAATATTTTAATTCCTAGGTTAATTATTCTCATCCTTATCTTGTTGCTCAAAATAAGATTAGGGTTATACATACTTGCTTTTATAAAGCAAATCATCTCATGTAATTATGAATTCTTGAATAATAATATTTGCACATCTTTTTGCAATAACTTTTCTTTTTCTATTTTTCTCTTCTATGGAAGGTTATTTTGGTTTGCATGTCTGATCTTGGTTTCTAACATGGTATCAGAGCCTTGATTTGCAACCCCTTCTCGTATTTTGGAGAATTTCAATGCAGAGCATGTTTGAGGTTCCTCAAGGGTTTTATTCCTTGAGCATATTTATGAAGCGTCTTGGATCAGATCAGGGTTTTCCATTGGATTCAAAGCATTGGAAAAGGTTAGAAATGGCTTTTATTTTACTGATTTTGGTCATCGTTGAAGAAATTTGTGAGGGTTTCAAGTTCGGTGATTTTTCTAAGAGATTTGGGGGTCGCCTAATTTTTTGGGCATTTTGGGGCAAAACGGACCTCGCCTTTGGATTCACAGTGCCCAAAAACCCCTATTTTCATATAAAATTTGTCCATTTTGGACATAGTCGACTGGGGACACAAATTTTTTTCCCCAAGGCCATACGGCCCCAGGGCACACTTCACAAGGCTCAAAAATCGAGAAAAAAAATAAAAATAAAAAATAAATTAAAAAAACTGACGAATTTTTGCGTCGCCCATTATAAACAGATCACACCACCACTGCTCTGCCCTCCCGCCACTAGGAGTGGTGGCCTTTTCATTCGCCACCAGCGGAGACACCCCAATGCTACTCATCGAAGTTTAGCCCCTGAGGGCTCCACATTTGAAGTTAGGGTCACATTCACGACCGAACCTCGAGTGCTAGCCCCTGTCGAGTTCTTAAGCCCCTGCCTCGGTCACATTGGTGACCGAGGGCTCCGCCAAGCTCTAGCCCCCGCCGCCCAAAGTACCTACCTTAGTCACATGGGCGACCAGGGGCTCGGCCCCAAGAGCTTGCTGCCAGCCCCCTGGTCCACCCAAGCGACAAGGGGCTTTATTTTTTCAACCCCTAAGGGCTGTAAAAGGGCATATTGGGTAGATTTGGAGCACTTTCACGAAATTGGGCATAACTTTTGGATACAGCGTCATTTTTTCTCAAACGAGATATCGTCGGAAAGATGGTTTTGAGATATTTGTAATGGCGGAGGTTTTATTTTTTGGTTTTGAATTTTTGATGTCTTTTTCAGCCTCAGAAATTGCATGTTGCTGTTTTCACTCCAGGAGACATATCTTTTGACTCGCTTATCCGTTTTTTGCCATTCTTGCGGCATTGGAAAGCTGGTTCATTCCTCTACAAAGATATAAGGTCTATTTTTATTTTCTATTTATTCATGTTTAGCATTATCTCCTTTTACAATCGTTGGATTATTGTAATAAATGAACTGAAATAAAGTTCCATCATGGGGGTTTCTTACATAATAATCTGATTAGAGTGTGCATGCACTTTGATCTTCATCTTGATTTTTTGAGAACTCACATGGGTTATATCTAGTTTCCTAGTTTCTTTTGGCCACATATTGTCTTAGCTTGACACATATTAGACTCACATCGGTTCACACTTTAGATTGGGAGTTTATGGTTATTGATCCACATTGCTTTAAATCCATCTCAGTTTGAGGGCCATGGTTTTATGGTTAATGTTCCAGAGTCTTTATGGTACTTGTTCCCATGGAATATTTTTAGTCTCAGTTTGGCATTGGCATCGAGATACACAATTTCCAGATTTTGTCATCATTTCATCTACTGTTGCTTCACAGATTCTGGGGTTGTTCCAGTTTGTGAGTTTTCTAGTGTTTCATGGCATCGGGTTTGTTGTCACATTATTATGATTCCTCTTTGGTTTCTTATAGATAGAAGTATCTTTCCTTGCTTTTCGAATTGTGGTTCCAGTGTTACTCCACAGTGCTCTTCCAGTGCTTCTTTGTAGCCCAGTCATCTCATTGTAGGGGGGTTTTGTCCCACTGGGTTTCCTTCTCTACCTCATTATTGCATTTGTACATGGGTACCTGATTGGGCCTTGTTGCCGGGACCCATTCATGCTTTGTTGCACTCATCTTAGTTTTAGGTTCATTCTTTTTTAGTCTCCCTAAGTTGCACTTTATGGGGGGGTGTTAGTATAATTAATATTTAATTACACTTGCATAACTTTACTTAGGTAATATTTTAATTCCTAGGTTAATTATTCTCATCCTTATCTTGTTGAGCTATCTTGTTGCTCAAGATAATATTAGGGTTATGCATACTTGCTTTTATAAAGCAAATCATCTCATGTAATTATGAATTCCTGAATAATAATATTTGCACATCTTTTGCAATAGCTTTGTTTTTTCTGTTTTTCTCTTCTGTGAAAGGTTATTTTGGTTTGCATGTCTGATCTTGGTTTCTAATAGAAGTTTATTAGGAAAGGAGTTGATGGATTTGTGGCCCAATTATGTTCATTAGAAGTCTGCCAATCTAATGCTCCCACACATCCTAATTTACAAGAAATTATTATCATCACTCAATTTTTTTTGAAGATATTCCTAAAGGAATTCCTCCTAAGAGGTAACATGATCATGTCATACACCTAGTTCTAGGGAACCAACCACCCAACATCAAGCCTTACAAGTACCCATATATACAAAAAAGTGAGCTTGTAAAGATTATTGAGGAGATACTAGATCCAAGAATTATCAATCATAACCAAAGTGCTTACTCACCCATGGTGATGGTGTGTAAGAAGGATGAAACTTGGAACATGTGCACATACTATAAAGTGTTCAACATGTACACCATCAAAGCTAAGTTTCCTATTTTAGTCATTGATGATTTTCCAGATGAATTGAATGGATATATGTATTTTACAATTTTAGATCTTAGATCAAGTTATCTCTAAATTAGAATTAAGGAAGAAGATATTTCTAAGATGAAATTTAGAAATCATGAGGGCCATTATGATTTTATGGTGATTCCACTTGGTCTTACCAATGCACCATATATTTCAAATTTTGATGAACTCTATCTTTAAGAAATATTTGAGGAAGTTTATATTAGTGTTCTTTAATGGTATACTAATATATATCAAGATATGGGAGGAACATTTTTAGCATGTAGATCAATCATGGCAAGTTCTCAAAAATCACTAGGTCTATACGAAGTCATCCAAGTGTGCATTTGGTCTCAAATAAGTGGATTACTTGGGACACATAGTTTCACATAAAGGAGTAAAGATGGATCCTGAAAAAATTAAGGCTATCATGGAATAGCCTATTCCCAAAACTATTAAGAAATTGAGGGTTTTCTTGGGATTGACTAGATACTATAGAATATTGGTGAAGAATTATGACAGTATAGAAACACCCCTCACATCTTTATTAAAGAAGGATTCTTTTCATTGGAATGAGTTCACTAATAAAAAATTTAAAATATTGAAGGAGTCTATGTGTACTACTCTAATTCTTGTTACTATATATTTCACCAAGGATTTTATTATAGAATGCAATGCTTCAGAAAATGCTTCAAAAAGAATCAACTGAAGAGAAAATAAAATGGGTCACTAAGATGTTGGGATATGGTTTTGAGATTGTATATAAGAAAGGGAAGGAAAATCTTGTGGCAGATGCACTATCTAGGAAGGATGACAAGGATGAAGCTTTATTGTGTGTCATTTAAATATTACTAAGAAGATTGGGTAGTAGAAGCCAAAGCAGGGTGGCAAAATGTTGTTGCTACAAGTAATCCAATTCAACTATTATAAAGCAATCCTAGTAGTTCAAATAAGTTTTGTTGGAAGGGAGATGCTTTGTGCTATAAAGAGTGATTGTATCTTTGCAAGAATTTCTCTCAAACAAAATATTCTCATATAGCTTCATGAGTCTCCAATTGGTAGTCATTCAATATTTTTGAAAACATATCATTAAGTGAAGAAAGACTTCTTTTGGGAAGGGCTAAAAGGGGATTTTCAAAAATTTATGGTTGAATATTTGTTTTCAAGTAAATAAAGGGGAGAAAATTAAGAAACTTGGTCTCTTGAAACTCTTAGTTATTCCTAGCCAACATTGGGAATAGGTCTCAATGGACTTCATCAGATGGCTTCCAAGATCTAACAGTAAAAATTTCATCATGGCAATAGTGGATCACCTCACTAA
Source organism: Sequoia sempervirens (assembly GCA_007258455.2). Taxonomy (NCBI): domain Eukaryota; kingdom Viridiplantae; phylum Streptophyta; class Pinopsida; order Cupressales; family Cupressaceae; genus Sequoia; species Sequoia sempervirens. Next base: position 718,699,797 of record VDFB02271358.1, on the reverse strand, counting down.
ATATGCATATTTTATTACATTATCATATCCTTTTATAACAATTACAATAGAATTTGTTTTGGAGAATATTCAAAAGCTACATGGTATACCTAAGGCTATTGTCAGTGATCGTGATCCTATCTTTACTAGAAATTGTCAGATAGGCTTATTCTCATGTTTGGGTACTCAATTGGATCATATTTCTTCATACCATCCTCAATTTGATGGGAAAACTAAGGTTGTTAATAATTTTTTGGAAGGTTATCTACATTATTTTACTTTAGATAAATAGTCTCAATGGGTAGACTGAATACCACTAGCAAAATGGTGATATAACACTTTCTTTCGTAGTTCATAAAAAATGTCTCCATTTATGGCACTATATGGATATCATCCTCCTTCCATCACATAATCATTGAAGGTGTCACCAAGAGTTTAGGATGTGGAGGACCACATGCTTCATCAACAAATAATACTTTCAAACTAAAAGAGAATATATCAATGGCACAAAATCAAATGAAACAATAGGTGGAACAACATTGAAGTGATAGAAGTTTTGAAACTATGGATTGGGTGTTCTTGGGATTGCATCCTTACAAGAAAAATTCATTGAAGAAATAAACATAAAAAGAATTGTCTCCAAAATATTATGGCCATACCAAATCATGCAAAAGATAGGTAGTGTTTCATACAAGCTTGGATTTTCACCAACAAAAAAGGTACATCTAGTTTTTCATGTTTCTTGTTTGAATAAAGTAATTGAGCATAATATCCCTACTCAGACATTATTACTCGATCTCGATGAAGAAGGAAGAATCATATTGGAGCTAGAGCTTTCCATCGTAAACACACAAGGAATCTAAGGTTTAGAGCACTCATTTAATATATCATCTAATGGAAGAATTTACCAATTGAATATGCCACATGGGAGGATGAGTAGTTCATTTAGAAGCATCCACACTTGATTAGCATTAAGGATAATTCTTCTCTGAAGAGGGGGACATGTTAAGCCCTTAATATTAGGGTACATTGGATTATGAATAGTCAGCTTGTGGCTATCTTAACTCTTAAATTAAATCATGTTATCATTATTACATTGTTATATAGTTAGTTAGGTCGGCCTAAGGCTTATATATGGTTATATAAGTTGGCTTGGGTGATATGCTAGGCATAAGTAGGGTATATATAAGAGGTAGTGAGTCTTATTTTTTCATTAGGTTTTAAATTGTGTTCTCACTAGAGATATTTGGAGGTTTTCCCCCTCAAAGTGGCTTGTTTTGATTATATGGGAAAAACAAGTTTTGAATGGACCTGAAACCATTTACAAATAGGTTTTGAAGGGGACCCAAAACCTGAACACGAACGATCATGATGGAAAAATAAAAAGAAATGAACAACCAACAGTGAAACAATAACAATGGTCCCTTCAAAGTGGCTTGTTATTCTCAACTATTATCAATTATTTACAATGTATTTCCCATCATATTCTTTTATTGTGCAATTTATTTCATTACACATCAATGGTGGTGATGAAAGAGCAACAATTTGGTGGTTTTTTGGTGGTGGGGGAAATTTAAATGAGCAATTTCACCTAATGGTGGTGGTACAACCAAGAAGCTCCATAGTAGCAGGTGAGAAAATCCCAACCTATTAGGGACTCAAATCCCCATAGCTAGCCACGATTATGAGATAACCCCCAAGCACAACCAAGGGATACTAGCTAGTATTGGTCACCAATCCCCCATTTGATTGGTTGTTGGCATGTTGGCCTTGTTGGCTATCAAATCATTTTTAATAAAGCCTACAAACTTCATATGGAAACTATACAATCCAATTATATGTCACAATTTTTTCTTATAATATTTCCAATGAATCTATTGGCTACACTTGCACCTACACCATACAAATGTATATTTTTAAATTTCTTACATTATTATATCAATATTCACTAATAAAGTTTCCTTCAGACCTAAAAAAATGCTTGAAATTTTTCTGACCCTAAATATATTGTGTTTTATATAGATCCAAAAATTTTGGGGCCTATTGAACTCAATGGGGAGATATAATTTTTATAGGATGTATCCATCAAAATCTCACCCTAAACATAACTTGTGGTTAGGTCCTACGACACTCATAAATTTATCTTGAATGCCATGTATATATAGAGTTATGCATCCACCATGTCAAGCAATAAGATTTACATAAATTCTCTCATTTTTGTCATTTTCAACATTGGATGCTATTCTTTAGTGTCATTCACCACGAACAACCTATTGGTTTTCTTTTCTTTTCTTATGGAGTTTATTATTTGAGAGATCATGAACTTGTGTTAAAAAACCATTTTATCATATTTGAAGGTTTTAAATTTTTCTAGGTTTTGATTGATTTATGTTATGGATGAGTGTGTAGGCATGGTGATATCTCTTTTTGTGTTGGGTAGTACATATTATTTTATTAAGGGATGAGTATTCTAAAATATGAAATATAGATGATTTAACGAGAAAAAGTACTATTTGATTTTAGTCTTCAATCTTAGTGATATTTGGAGACTATAAGAGTTTGTTCAAAGAGAAATTGACTCATATAGCTCTCTCATGCAATATTTTATCTATATAGGAGAATAAGATACTTTGAATGGACATCTATCTAGTTACATTATATATATATATATATATATATATATATATATATATATATATATATAAAATAGTTACCTAGGAGTTCATTTTTTGTTCCTCAAAAATATTGATCAATATACTATGATGGATATTACATACTATAGCTTTCAAATTAAATATTTAAATGAAGAATGAAGTAATGCAACATTCAAATAAACAACTAAACATGTAAGGAGAAAAGAGCAACAAAATAATGGAAGAGACAAGGATTTCCTTGTAGCATCGTAAATTGTCACCCTTAACAATTTCACACTACCTTGACACCCTATTTTTCTTATAACTTAAATTATAATGATAATTTATCAATTTTTGAATGTTCTAAATTTCAATTGGCTAGATTTTATGATTTGAGAATGATCCCAAGTTGGCCCCTACCCAAAAGGATTAATTAAAATGCATATTTAAGCATGTTTTCCTCTCATTTTGAGAATTGTAAGACAATTTTATGATTAAGGAAACAATTTATGAAAGAAGAGCAAGTTGAAGATCCTAAGATCGATGAAGGGCAATCAAGAGAAAATTTATGAGCATTATTGTAGCACTATTTTCAGTCAAGCATCATTTCAAGAATTCATCATGTCTTTATGTAAGCCCATTCATGTTTTGTTATCATTTTGTTTGTGAGATCTAACCCTTGTAGTTCTTCAAGCAAATCAAGCAAACAACAATCAAGTGCTGAGGAGATGTGCATGACTTCAGTCCTTCAAGGAAGCCATTTTTGAGTGGTGAGTTTTAGTCCATTATTGATTCATCATACATTTATCATTTTTCCTTTATCCCTCAAAATGATAAGCTCTCTATCATTGGCATTGCCATTTTGGAAGTGAAAACACTAATATTGGGTTTGGCTGAGGCACGCCCCTATATGTAACAACACTTCCTCTCTCTTTAAATGTGTAGGTTTCAAGTCTGAAGAAGATTGGGAGAATTTTGAAGGTCAATTATTTATTATTGCATTCAAACCCTACACCTTGGCAACATATGGAAACTCAATTATCTTGACACTCGATGAAGACCTGACAGTGTGACAAGTAGAAAAAAGAAGGCTCAGATCTGGCTCTAGAGGATTGTGAAATCATATTTGGGATTCCTCTACTAGGACATAGTTGCCTAGGGCGACTAGGTCATTGAAAATCAGCTTTAGCTTCATATCGTAGGTGCATAGTACTCTACTCAATCCATTTCTCAAGTTTGAATTTCTCTATGGAATTCCAATTTTGTTGTTTTTGCATTGAAGAATAGTTAGTTGTAGCATTAGCCTAGTCAAATCATTGCATTTCATTCTAAAGTCCATTCCAAATTTGGTCAAGGGTAAGTTGACAAACTTTTTAGGTTGTAAGGCAGTCTCATACCTTGTCCAAATCTATCAAACCTTCGCCACCTCCAAAGCATTCCAAGAAAAACAAGGAAAGGTTCCTAAACCCTAGAGTCAAATCCTATGGTTTTCCCTTTCCTTCATTTCATGCCCTAGATAAACTTGAATTATAGCAAGAATGAGGTCTAATGGCTTCCTCATCAAATATCTCTAATTCAATTAGAATCTTAGGCCTCTCGAGAATACAAAAAGTAAGAATATTCAATGTTCTACTCATATAATTGATCACTCTCTCTCTCACACACACACACTTCACTCTGTATTCTACTACAATCTATTTATAGAGATAAATGATTCATAGATGATTGAATTATTAGCCTATACATACCTTAAATAATTCTTCAATGCTCATTTTTAAATTTATAATAGTTCTTTACACTTGTACAAGCCTAAATTTTTTTGAAAAGACACAAGGAAGAGGAAAATATGAAATTTGGAATGTCAACGACTATTTTTCATATCATAAGATGAAATTGTTTCCTTCACCATTATTAGCTACAAAACTATCTCAACAGTTAAGAATTTTTTGCTTGTTGGAAATGATGATTGAATTAATGTCCCTTATTGGAATTGGTAGTTTCTCATAGAATATATAAAATTATTTTTATTTTTAGTCTAAAACACCTTCTCCCTTCATTGAAATTTTCCCTCAAGGTGTGGTCTTCTTTGTCATGGAATCATATTCAGAATTAACTCATTTTTAATCTAACTTTATATCAAGTTTTACCCACTTACACCCTCTTGATTGTCCCAAAATATTCATCTTCCCTATGGATAAAGTAGTGAAGTGAGTAGTCAGATTCATAACCAAGGGTTTTATAGATAAGTGGATTATATAGTCTCTTTGAGGACTAAGGATACTATAGAATAGGTGTAGTAATGGTACCTTGGGTGATAAAGGGTTTGGAAAACCTTGTGGATCAACAATATGGGGATTGAGCTCATGGTTGTAGAATTATTGGTGGCTTATTGTTTACTAGGTGATGGGCCTTTGGAAAGGTTGTAGGGTAGAATCCCTTCGATGATTTTGTGGAAATTTCATAAATTTGTGGATGATGTTAGTGATCCAGCTACACTAACATAAAAAATGACATTGCATTCTATGTGTAATGTGACAATGTTTGGTACATCTATCTTATTTATATGGTTCAATGGGAAATTTTTCATTTAAATTCATAGAATTCTAGTTTGAGTAGTCAACATGTGTCTAAATATCACTTGGCATTTATTTGGCTATCTATTAAATTTTTCTCAGTCAACAATCTAGTCAATAAAGTAATCAATTAGCACACATTCAAAATAGTATTTTTTTTTGTGGGGAATCCAATCAACACATAGTTAGTAGATCTAAACATGAAATGTGGAAAAGGTGCATTCCCACCCATTTCAATTTTTAAAATTTAAATTTAAATACTTTTGTGATACTAATTTAGTAGCCTTATGACCATCACTGGTCATTGTTTGTATTTTATCTTCAAAAGCAATCAATTTTGCATTTGAACTCCATTTGAGCATATTTTTTAAGCACTACAAAAGTAATATTGATCTTTAAACAATGATATACATTTCTTCAAAACCTACTTTTATTTTTATGGGCCTATTTTGTCAACATACAGGAGGTTCCAAATATTCATAAGTTGGAACAATTACTAGTAATGGATTTTATCTATTGAATTCACCGGAGATCTAAGGTATTGTGGGGGGATTGCTTGTGCTATTGAAGAGTTCCCTTTTATTGATGATGGCATGGATCTATTCCTTGATAGGTAATTTTATGTCCACATAACTAAATTCTAAATTTCTTATCTCTCAATCTCCAATTTCACATTCTTGAAATGTACTCTTCAACAATGATAAAATCAAGATAACAACAATTATGTGATTACAATGTTCAATATTGGGAAGAAAATAAAAGGTTAATCAAATTCAACTTTTTCCATATTAAATTTTTTTGTCTGATATGGTGTTCATGACTCTCCCATATACAAATTTTAAGCATGGTTACATCCTTCATAATGATTATATTATGGATTCATTTGCAAAGGAATAAGTGTCATTGAAGGTCCCTTAAAAGAATGAAAAAATGGTGGAAGAAGAGAAACATAATGTTCTCATATTGTGGTATAATAAAGCATCATATGCGCTATTTCCAAAGGAAAATAAATCATTCATGTTCTTTCAAAAAGAAAGGCCATTGTCGATTGTCTCCTAGTAATCATTGTTTTGGTCAATTCATATCACACATAGTCTCTTACTGTAGTTTCTTTAGCTACACCATTCTATGTCCTCATTAGTGGGGGACATGCATGGTGCCTCTTGGTCCTCATATTTGATGATCCCTACTTTTATGGCTTGTCATTTGTCTCCATGCCACTCTCTCATGGATTTATGTTTTCTATGATTTCATCTTCTCTTTTGATAGTTTCTTTGGGAGGATATTGGAGATCATTTAGATTAATGACTTCAATTTAGTGTTACATGGTAGTTGAAAAGGTTTAAGGCTTGTTAAGATTGCAAACTAGAAATAAGATCTTGGTGTGGTGACTATATCATGGATAGATGTCATGAAGGACACATTAATCATATGATTACTGAGAGATCTAAATCAAGGTCCAACAACTTATCCATACTCAATTTGACATAATCAAATATCAAATTGTGTTATTCATAATTAGGTTCAACACCTAATCAATAATTTATAATAATCAACTCGTCATTTGGATTAATGGGGACCTTAACAACATTGAGTTGATAGTTTGCAATGATTGGCTTCTTTCCATTTTTAGATTCATATGAAGCTTTAATAACAACTGATTGAAATATTTGAGTGGTCAATATATTGTTTGGATTTAGAGGAGGTTTCAATGTAACAAACCAACTAGTATATGAAATATCTCTTTATGAGGGAAAAGACTATCAAAGGGTTCCTTTGTAGTACTTGATGAAGAATCAGGGTGTGTACTAGATAAAATGCAAAAGATGCTCAATTGCATATTTATGTAGACATATAATAACTTTTTAAAGATATAAGAGTTGCTTAGTCCATCAAAAACTACCACAAGGGCATATTAAAGACCATCATATCCAAATCATTGACCAAAATACCACTTTCCTTTCATCCTTCTAGGTTGACTTTTAGGGAGTATGTTAATTAAAAAACTTATCTTGTTGGGTCCTTTTGAGTTACTAGCACTTGTGTTACACCATTTTAAGTTGTGTAACTTACATAGGTGGATATATACCTTATATTTGTTACTTGCACTTGAATGCTATTCCACCCATAACTTGTATCTTTAATGGTGCATATATAAATGTCATATATTCATTATCTCAAGTAGCAATATTCACACATGTTTTCTCATTTTCTTCATATTCAATACTAAGTGATCTATTCTTTGGTATCTTTTGACACCATTAACATACTAATTTTCTCCTCTTTTCTTGTGGATCATGGAATTGTATTAATATTTGTTAACACACTTCAATTTTTTGTTTTGATGGGCCTCTTGAAAAAATTAATCCCATCAATCTCAAAGAAAGCATAATTTGTCAATTTTCAATTTTGTTGGTTTGCATTTATTTTTCCCCAAAGTGGATGATTTACTTTTTCCAATAGCATGACCTCTCAATTCTTCTTCACATAAAATATCCTCAAATGAATCCATGAGAATCACCATACGAACCCAACATTAGTATGTATTTCTAATCAGAATTCATTGTTTTTGGTTCATTCCATTTTTTTTGAAGGTATGTTTCAAACTTATACTCTAAACATGAAACTCAACATAATCAAATAGCATGCCTAGAAAAGCTTATTGTGAAATTGATAAGCCAATGATATAACAAAAGATAATGTAATGTTATCATATTAATTGAAATATTTGGCATGTAAATGGTTGTTTAGGTATTATAATCAAATTTGTGGTTAATCACTCAAGATGAGAGGTACATTTGTGAACAAGCCTAAGCTCCAACAACTTTTTTTTAATGTATTTGTAGACACGAAAAATGTACCAAATTGATCCTATATGCTTGATTTTGATTTACTAACACCATTTCGTTCTGAATAATCTCCTTTGCTAGTCATTTAATCGAATAATCTGTATTTGATTAAATTCATCACTCTTCATCTCTTAATTAAATAAATCAATTTTATCTGATTAAGTCATCATTCCTCTTTTAATTAAATAATTCATTTTATTTAATCTATAAAGTCATCTCATTTAAATTAAATAAATTTATATTTATTTGATTTAAAGCTAACATCGTCCCCTTTTAATTAAATAAATCAAAATATTTATTTAATTAAGTCTAAATCATATTCCTCTCATTTTGATTTAAATCAATTCTAAAATCTAAGTCAAAATGGTCAAATCAGCTAATCTCCTTTAAATTAATCAAATCCTGATTAATGCTAATTTTAATCCATCAAATCCTCTAGCTTTTGCCACTTGCTCATGAAAATCAATTTATCAATTTATTAAATCATCCATTTTCTTTCAAAAAGACATCAATGGTTGGAATATTCCCCAAATTTGAAAGATCCCTCCAAAAGGGTTTGTACATCCAACAAAGCATTTAAAATCTCTTACATGTCTTTTTCTTGAGCCATGTGGCATTAACTTCACCTTTCACCTCATCCTTCAAGCCATCTTTTGAATTTCAAATTTCCCCCTTTTCGCACATTCTCCAAAATGTGCTCAACCTTTGTCCATTAGCATGCTGACAAGTGGCACTTTATCATTGGCTTATCTTTTGTCCCACATCCTCCATATCTTTCAAATCCTCCATCCTTCTTTCTATAAATAGAGGCCTTCTCTATTTGTTGAGGGAGCCACAATCAATGTAAAATCATTATGCTCATTTGTGGAGGAGAATTAGAACCAAAGTTATCATCTTCATATCAAAGATCATCCATTCTTCATCTATTTTTATCATTTCTTAGCTAGGTTATGCAAGAATTCAACCAAGGAGTCTCTATCTTCATCAAATCATCACAAAGCTTACAAGGGATTGGGAAAGGGCCATTTTCCACATCAAAATGGCACCAATTCCCCCATGGGATTTATAAGCTTTTCTTGTTTTGTTCTTCATTTCTTTCCTATTTTGAGCATTGTAGATGAATTTCATGGGGAATCTTAGTTCTAATTTGCATATGGATCTAATCTGGTGTTCATTTGCTATGTTTGTGTAGGTCTAGGATTGAGGTTCATAGTATTATATGACAAAGGTAGACATTTCTCTAAGTTTGGGAATGTATAGCATGTGTTGATCATAGTTAATTGAAACAATTTAGAAAATTAGTTCTAAAAGTAACCATCTTCCTAATAAGTGTGTTGCCTTCCTTTCTAATGCAAGTTTTGTCCCCTCTTTATTTAGTAATGAGTATTATTGCTATTGTCACAATATTAGTGATGGCATCCTGAAGCACATTTGACGTGAAGAAAATTTCCCAAAGGTGTGTCAATGAATTATATATTTTGATGGTAAAAATGGTGAATCCAAACCTTTGTTTATTGGTCTCTCTAATAAAAAACAAGTTCTAACAAAGAATGATAAAAAATTCAAAATAAATAATCATGTAATGTAATTTTGTAAATTTTTTAAACTAAAGAAATAAATATACTTATTTCATATCAGAGTTAGTGATGCCACCATCTCTAAAATAGAAGTAGATATTGATGCCACCACCACCATCTATTACAAACACATCTGATATGACCAATGACTACATGATAGGACTGATGATTGGTATCAAGGCTATCATATAATAAATGAGCAAAGGTGAATATAATAGTTTTGCTAACTTTTGAACGACTTAACACAACAAGGCTCTATAAATAGTAATAGGGTTTGACCCAAAAGAAGCTAACCAAATATCCAAAATTCTAATGATTTGATGAACTCTCAATAAAATGACTCTTGTTTCTATTTTAACTTTAAAATTAATCCCATAGAATTGAGAAAATATAACTATGAGAATAAAATAAATATTTTCCTCTATAATATAGACTCCACCTTTTGAGCCCTTAAACTTTCCACTATGCACGGGGAGGATGGGTTGTGTACCAACCAAAGAACTTTTATGTTTTAAGACTTCAAATTTTATTTAAAAAATCTGGATTATGTATTTGCATTTAATTCTTATAATTCTCACCTAATATTTCACTTTATCAAAAAAATCTCAAATTTTATTATATAATCTGATTACCTATTTGTATTTTAGTTCTTAAAATTCTCAGCTAATATTTTACTTCATCAAAAATTCTCAAAATAAAATAATTAAAAAACTTCAAGAAACCATTTATTGAGAAAAGGTTCCTAAACTTTCTTAGCAGCGTGTGTTAAGAACTTTTACTGTATGGTCGCATGGGGGAGCTTGGGCTTCTATTTTCATGGAGCAGGAGGTCCCATGGGAAAAAAAAAAAATTGTGCTAGGGATTAATTGGAATCTTTTCCAAAAAAATAGGAGCCCCCTACCTTTTAGGAATGAATATTTCAGTGGTGAAATTGGGAAGGGGCTAGAAATTGCCCCTACAGCTTGGGAGTTTTTTATGCCACTTGTCTCTCATCTAAAATTTTAAATTCTTATTAAAAAATAAATATGAGAGAATTTTCATTTAATTATTATTTTTTATCAAAGCACTATAGTTCATTCCTTAAATTTTGGAGTTTAAAATTATAAGCAGAATTGCAAGATTAAATCCATGAACTAAGAACTTTAAAATATTTCAAAAAAAGCTAAGCAACATACACTGAGATTTTTAAGGAAGCCCCCTCCATAGGACCTTACCCTTAGCTAATCCCTCTGCATATAGCCCATAGTCCACTTCTATGGATTTTTCTTTAGAGTGGATGTATGAATAAAATAATCAATAAAGTGATATAGTATCTTTTGGTGCCTATCTCTGATTTAAATTTTCAGATAATTGTCCACCAAATGGTATTGGTAACTGTGGACAGGAGCTTCTTATAACGTAGAGGAGCTGAAAAGAATCCACATGCCAGGATACCATTCTGCTGCCGAAGTGTCCTAAATTTCCTCAGCAACACCTGGTTATGAAATTTAGCAAGTTTCCCTCCACTTGACCACTAGGCATGATTAACCAAACGTTCAATTGTGACTGCTGTGTTGAACCTGCTTAAAGTTTGCCAAAAGGCAGCCTATCTTTGGTTAAAATTTTCAGATAATTGTCCACCAAATGGTATTAACAACTGTAGACAGGAGCTCCTTATTCCGTAGAGGAGCTGAAAAGAATCCACATCCCAGGATACCATTCTGCTGACTAAGTGTCTTAAATTTCCTCAGCAACACCTGTTGATGAAATTTAGCAAGTTTTCCTCCATGTGACGACCAGGCATGACTAACCAAATGTTCAGTTGAGACTGCCGTGCATATTTTAGGTATACTCCTCTATGTCATGTAAGACAAATCTTGCATCAGGAACATACCCTGCCTCTTTCATCGGCAGAGACAAGCTCTTCAGTATTGCATCAATGTTTTCAGATTGTGGGTGTGATCCGTCTCCGATAAGGAATGCATGTACCCTGCTATGAACTTCTATCCAGCTCCATCCTGGCTTCTTTTTCAATCCCCTTTCTTCCATCAATTTTCTCACTTTTGTTACATCACCCCACCTTCCAGCTGCCGCATAAATGTTCGACATCAGGACATAGTATCCAGTATTTTCAGGATCCACCTCGAAAAGATGATCTGCCACACGTTCTCCTAGCTTTATATTACTGTGGATTCTGCAGGCAGCAAGCAGGGCTCCCCACATATTGGCGTCAGGTTCAAATGGCATCTTATTAATGATGTCTAGTGCTTCATTGAGCTGTCCGGCACGGCCTAGAAGATCAACCATGCATGCATAGTGTTCTCTTTGTGGAGGGATGCAATTTTCACACATGAAATCGAAGTATTGCCAGCCATCATCAACTAAGCCTGCATGGCTGCAGGCAGACAGAACTGCAACGAAGGTGATGTGATTGGGCTTCAAACCTGCATGCCCCATTTGATGGAAAAGTTGAAGAGCATCTTTACTGTGACCTTGGATGCCATACGCAGAAATCATGGTATTCCACGAGGCCACATCTCTTTGAGGTATTCTATCAAACAACAGCTTTGCAGTTTCTATATTTCCACATTTGGCATACATGTCTATTAGGGAATTTGACACAAACACATGCAACTCATATGCATTTCTGATTATGTAATTATGGATCTCCTTGCCCTGTCGCAGAGTTGATAAATGAGCACATGCCAAAAGGATACTCAGAATAGTTACTGAGTCAGGTTTGATACCCGTCTGTTCCATTTGACTAAAGAGTTCCAGAGCCCTAGTGTAGTGAGAACTCTGAGCATAACCTGCAATCACCGAATTGAATGAGATTATATCTTTTGGTGCCATTTTATCAAAAAATTTGTATGCCAACGCTAGGCTTCCGCACTTTGCATACATGTCTATAAGGCTATTCTTTACAAAGGTATCCGAATCAAATCCATTTCTTATTATGTAACCATGAATCTCCCTACCCAAATGCAGAGAAGCGAGGCGGGCACATACTGGGATAAAGTTTGTGATAGTGGTTGAAACCATTTTAGGACCTATTGCTTGCATTTGCCGGAAAAAAATCAATGCTTCCTCATCTAGATAATTCTGAGCATACCCTGCAATCATGACACTCCAGGAGACTGCATTTCTGCCATTAAGTCTATCAAACACTCGGCGTGAAATTTCTACCATCCCACATTTAGAATACATGTCAATAAGCGAATTTGCCACAAAAACAACAGAATCAAGCCCATTCTTAATTGCATAATTATGAATCTCCTTACCCTGCTGCAGAGCTCCTAAAAGGGTACATGCTGGAAGAACACTAGCAACAGAGATTGCATCAGGCTTAAAACCCACTTTCTGCATATTAAAAAACTTTTCCAAAGCCTTGTCACTGTAACCTACCCGAGCAAAACCTGCAATCATTGCATTCCATGAAATGATATTTCTTTCATACATTTTGTCAAACACTTGGTATGCAACCTCTAAAACCCCACATTTTGCATACATATCTATAAGGGCATTTCCAACAGCAACATGAGAATCGAGGCCAAATCTACATATGTACTCGTGGATATTCTTACCCTCTTGCAGAGCTTGTAAGTCAGCACATACCGGAAGAACACTCACCAAGGTCACAGGATTTGGCATCACGCCAATCTGCTCCATTTGATCAAACAGTTCTAAAGCTTCATAACAACAGCTATTCTGTGCATAACCTGCAATCATTGAATTCCATGACACCACATCTCTTGCAGCCATTTTGTCAAACACCTGTCGTGCATCCTCTGTGTGACCGCATTTCATATACAATGCAATAAGCCCATTCCCCACATAAACATCAGACTCAAATCCTCCCTTGATTACATAACCCTGAATTTCCATGCCCTCTCGCAGAGCAGAAACATCTGTGCAGGCTTTGAGAACAAAGGGAAAGGTGAAATTATCCGGTTCAATACCCACCATATACATATGGTAATACATATCAATAGCTTTCTCAGAGAACCCATTACTAGCATACCCCTTGATCATAACATTCCAAAAGAAGGCATAGGTTTTCTGTTTGGGTATTTTGTCGAACAGTTGGCGTGCATTCTGAAGACTCTCACACATAACATACAAGTTGAGAAGCTTAGACTTTAAAAATCTGTCTTGATGTAGTCCAGTGAGTATAATGTGGGCATGGACTTGCTTACCTGGTGTCAAAGCCTTGGAGGCGCTGTATGCATCTAACAGAGATTCGTACGCCTTGTAATTTCCTGCGACGGCATTTGGATTTAAAGCCAAAGCGGGTTCTTCCAATTTTGGCATCGTGGAAGTTGTAAGTTTTGCATTGACTATAGCTCGTAACGCACGAGACAGTTTTGCAGATTGATTGTCTAGCTTGGCCATGGTCTCTGTCTTTATCCTTGTGGCCTCCTTCAACCAGTATCAATGGTCTTGACATTGATAAATTGATATTGATGGCCGTGCCAATACACTTAAAATTCAGCGAGTTCGTATTTTTTAAAAATCTCTCCTTTTCTTCAGTATCTTCCAAGGAAACACAATATGGGTTAAGCGCGAATGACACGGAGGAACTCGGAGGATTCGCTAGTTAGCTTAATACCTAGTTAGGAGTCTATTTTGTAATAGAAGGATTTTGTTCCTTCGAGTAGGTAGGGAAGGATACTAAGGGAGAGGAGCCAATCGTGGGACAGGGTCTTATCGCTGGTATACTTATGGACAGCCAGGGGTCCACCCGGTGGGTAATATTTATACCAATAAAAATTTCAAATTTGCTTTTAAATATGATATAACAGATTCATATTAAATTCACAATATGTTTTATCATAGGTTGATTTTTTTGTTGCCACCTTCTTAATAGTAGGTGAATGCAAGTGGACATTTATTTGCCTATTTCACAATATCAAGTGAATGCATAATGATAATCTTATTTCCACAATATAAATAATATTTGCCATCTTCCCAATAAAAGGTTGTTGCGAAGGGATATTTTATTATCCAAAATATAAGTCTTCTTGCATTAAAAGTGAGTTGACATGTACATAAGACATTGCCAAGTGATTTAATTCCAAATATGTTTGAACAAAATACATTTCAACATGTCCCATTTCTCATATTCTTTTTACTATCAACTGGTTCCCGAATGTCCATAATAACCAATCTTTTTTCTGAATTTGCCTGCAAAATTGAAAAACACGAACTCTCAGGCTCATTATGCATTGCAAAATTTTATTAAAACACTTAATTATCACTCTATCATTTACAAATCCACCTAAAAAACAATAATCATAAAAAAAATTTAAAACTGGTTACAATTAAAAAATAAAATTAATCACTTCAAATCACCAACCAGAAATCTTAGGTACCCATTAAGCTATCACTTCCACCATTAATCCATTCAATGCAGATCAAATTCCCTCCCATAATTCAAATTAATCCACTTGCTACCAATTCAAATTCAACAAACCTATTTATGCAAGCAATCCTCATTTGTGTGATGCAAGTTACACATTTCAGTTTATTCAAATTTCTCACTTTCTATTGTATGCTCCTGAGTGACGATGACCTCCTCCAGATCGATGCAATCTCCTCCTTCAGCTTCTAAGTAAGTGAAGTTTCCTGCCTTCGAAATTTAACAAAAACCGCATTTCCATTTTATATTATCACCAATTTCTTTCTCCATTTACATTTAAATGAATCGACACCTTCTTAATTTCCATAACCATCATTTATGCTATCATCGGCCAGTCTCCCTTTAAGCTGTGTTTGCCATAGCCCTATCCATTTTCATAAAACTTACACATTTATCTATATCTGCAATATATATAGCCATGTTTATTTTAATGAAACTTACACATTTCTCTCTCCCTATATATATATATATATTTGTAGAGATAGACAAATACCTAATTTGAATGTAAATGAACAAGGTATATATATTTCTATTTTATATATATAAAAAATAGAAATATATATATATATATATAATAGATATATATATATGCAGAGATAGACAAATACCTAATTATACCTTCAATTTATACAAATACCTAATTTTAAGTGTATAGTTCAATTTATATCAATTTATCAATAGTTCATCAATAAATATAGGTATCTACATTCAATTTATACCTTGTTAATTTACATTCAAATTAGGTATCTATTTATCTCTGCATATATATATATATATATATGGAGAGAGAAATGTATAACTTTCATTAAAATGAATAGGGATATATATATTGCAGAAATAGATAAATGAACAGGGCTATATATATTTGCAGAGATAGATAGATACCTATTTGAATGTAAATGAACAAGGTATAAATTGAATGTAGATACCTATATTTTTTTATGAACTGTTCAGTAATATATTAATTTTAATATATATAAGGAGAGAGGAATGCGTAAGTTTCATTAAAATGAACAGTAATATATATATTGCAGATATAGATAAATGTGTAAGTTTGATGAAAATGGATAGGGCTATGGGTAACATATATATATATATATATTTGCAGAGATATATACCTAATTTGAATCTAAATGAACAAGTTATAAATATTTATACCTTGTTCATTTACATTCAAATTAGGTATTTATCTATCTCTGTAAATATATATATGGACACATAGATGGATATGTATGTCCTCATATACATTGACACACACACACACACACACACACACACACACACACACACACACACACACACACATATATATATATTTGTAGAGATAGATATATATTGCATACTGAAATTTATATATTACTATATAGTTCATCATCAAATATAGACCTATCTACATTCAATTTATGTCTTGCTCATTTATATTCAAATTAAGTATCTATTTATCTCTGCAAATATATATATATATATATATATATATATATATATATATATATATATATATATATATATATATATATATATGGACACATAGATGGATATGTATGTCCTCATATACATTGAACCTAATTAGATGTATGCTTTGTTTGTTGTTCAATTAAAGAGACTGTAAATATCAGCCCCTATCCCTTGCAGTCAACTGTCATAATGGCTAACTCCTACTTATGTTATAGAAAATAATTAAAAGTCATGACACACACACATACACGCATTTATATTCTGTATGAAGTTATATCTGAGTATGTTGTTTGAGAAATGGTATTAACATAAGTAGGATTCAGCCATCATCAAAGCTAGTTGTAAGGGAGAGGGCTCGATATTTATGTCACATCAAAATACTCTTGCCATGTAGTGCATGTAGTTATAACTGCTATAAAATCCATGGCAAACACCATGACTTATAAATTCTTGGAAAATGCCAAGAATTTAAATTTCATGGAAAATGCCATGAACTTTATACCACTTCACTGCATTCTCTGTAGGGAAAAAAATATCCTCCGTTTCTTTGTTTGTTATTTAATTAAATTGACAGTGTATACATGTTTCCTATAGCAGGTTTTCACATACCATACCCACCATATGTCATATGTCCCAATGTATACCCACAATCGGTTCCTATGCCCACACATAACTCCTCTCCCTTTTGTGTATGTGTTGTTTGTTTTTCAATTTAACTAACTGTAAATGACAACCCCTCTCCCTTACAGACAACTGTGATAGTGCATATGACTCCTACTTATGTTATAACCATGGAATGAAAGACCATAAATAACTTGAAACAAGAGTAAGATAGATATATACATACATATATAGATAGATAGTATATATATATATATATATTGCAGAGATAGATAAATACATAAGTTTCCTATAGATAAAATAAAAGTTGCATAATGCCAGCTTGACTGTCAAGAGACGTGGCATAAAAAAATTTAGCCGATTGGGACGCTGATGACGTGGACCCCTTGCTCAAAGTTACCCTACCCACCATCGGCGACATTCAACTTAATTAGATGTATGCTTTGTTTGTTCTTCAATTAAAGTGACAGTATGCTAACAATATCTCAAACAACATTATGAAACATTTACACAACTTGAAATAGCAGTATGATAGAAATATTTGAAACCCTTTCTTGTTTTGTAATGTTGTTTGAAGATAGAAATATTTGTATCATGCTGCTATTGCAAGTTCATATATATGTGTATCATAATGTTGTGTTTGTTGTATGATACTGCTATTTCAAGTTTATATATAATGGTATCATAATGTTGTATGACGAAGGGTTTAATGGTATCACCGAAATGTTTATAAGAGGTAGAGTTCCACATATGATAGTATAGCATGCATTGCTTAATTCATTGCACACACACCCTTCGTCATTTCAAATCAACTCAATTAGATGCATGGTTAGCTTGTTCTTCAATTACAGTCAATAGTAAATGTATGAATTTGTTGTTTCAGTCAGTATCATTATTTTCAATATTAAGTGTATGTTGTTTACTAATCACTATGTTGGTTCAATGCAGAGGAAGATAAATGTGCAAACAAATACCAGGCGATCTTCAAGGAGGAAGCCTCTACAAAAGCGGAGGCAAAAAACTATGCCCGCACACAAGAGAGTTGTGCATCTGCCACATAGTGATGAGGAGGATGTTGTCATTCCTATTCACCAATGAACTGAAGAACCAAGTAGTGAGGAGGAGGTAGAAATTGTTCTAGAGCAACCAACCGAATCTGCAGTGCAAGCTAACCCAACTGTATCAACCAAAAAGGTTGCACCGAGGCGAGAATGGACCCAAGCTGGCATGGACCGTGCCCTTGAAGATGTCGAAGACTACGACTGGTCAACTAGGGATGTAGCAAAAAAGTGGGGTATTCCTACCTCAACATTGTCCAATTGGCTAGGTGGTGTGACCACTACTATCTAAGGAAAGGGCCCCCAACAATCCTAATTGAGGAGGAAGAGTCATTGATCATCGAATGGTGCAAGGAGATGGTTGTTGTTGGCCAAGGTTTGGAGATCGTCAATTTGAAAATAGAAGTGGCCCAAATATGCGAAACAAGGAATAATCTCTTCAAGAATGGGCTTCTTGGCAAGTCATGGTGGACGGGATTCAAAAGAAGGCATCTTGATCTTTGCTTGAGAACAACCCAAGGTCAAGATAGAGATCATGCTATAAATCTGAGGCAACCAGTTGTAAAGTACTTTCTATGACACTTTGGAGAAGGCATATGCAGGAGGGAACTATGGACTGTAGAGGATTTGGAACTGCGATGAGATAGGGCTACAAGCTCGCCAGAACGGTAACATGAAGGTGCTTGCCATGAAAGGCCTAAGAAGTGTTGCTTATATTATCCCAAAGAGCCAGGAGTGGATCGCTATTCTAGCATGTGTAAATGTTGCAAGTCAAAAACTTCCAAGTTTTTATTTGTTCAAGAGCAAAAAAAATGTGCAAAACTACATAGCCAACTGTGAGCCAGGAGCATTGATGGTTGTTCAACCTCACGCATGCATGACCAAAGATTTTTTTATCAAATGGCTCAAGTTCTTTGCTATGCAAGTACCTAGGGGTTGCTCACCCACCCATAGACACCTCTTGATGTTTGATGGCCATGGCAGCCATGTAGCCTTCTCTACCATTATCAAAGAAAGGGCGCTTGGTATTGACTTGCTCACCCTACCCGCCCACACATCACATAAGTTGTAGCCTCTTGATGTGAGTGTTTTCTCATATTTCAAGTGTAACTTCAAAAAGGAAAGAACAGATTGGAGTATTAGACATCCAAATCTGGAGATAAGAAGGGAAGAATTGGCTACACTTGGCAACCTAGCTTTTCAAAAGTCATTGACTTTTTCAAACATTACAACTAGCTTCAAGAGGACAAGTACTTGGACATTTGATCGAAATGCTTTGGATAATGACATGAGGGTTAGCGAGACATTCCACTTTGTTGCCCCCGAGGAAGCATCAATTGCTGCAAACATTCTAAGCCTTTCCAACAATGGTTTGGCAGTGAATGAAGGTGAGTTTAATGTTGGAACTGCAGAAGTTGGAGATCAAGAAAATGGGATGCATGGTTAGTATGTTTTGAATTGTTGTATGAAGTTAAATTTCAGTATGTTGTTTGAGAAATGGTATTAACTTAAGTAGGAGTCAGCATATGGTTAGTATGTTCTGCATTTGTTGTATGAAGATATATTTCAATATGTTGTTAAACTATGTACTATTGTTTGATATGTTGCTCATTTCTAATCACCTCAATTAGATGCATGGTTGGTTTGTTCATCAATTACGCTCAATCTTACATGTATGAATTTGTTGTGACACTATGTGCCATTGTTTGATATGCATATGCATATTTCATATATTCATATGAGTATGCAATATGTTTGAATTTGTTGTGACACTATGTACCATTGTTTGATATGCATATGCAATATTCATATGAGTATTGCATATACCATATATGCATTGCATATTGCATACTCATATGAATATTGCAATATGCATATTGCATATGCATATTTGCCATATGAATATGTATATTTGCAATATGTATATGCAATATGAATATGCATATTTGCAATATGCATATGTTGTATGAAGTTAAATTTTTGTATGTTGTTTGAGAAATGGTATTAACATAAGTAGGAGTCAACATGTTGCATATGCATATATGCATATGTTGCAAATGCATAAATGCATATGTTGTATGTAGTTAAATTTCATTATGTTGTTTGAGAAATGGTATTAATATAAGTAGGAGTCAGCATATGCAATATGCATATGCATATGCATATATGCATATGTTGTATGAAGTTAAAATTCAATATGTTGTTTGAGAAATGGTATTAACATAAGTAAAAGTCAGCATATGCATATGTATGTGGATACTGTTAGCAATTGCCTTCTCCATTTGTATTTAAATTGTAACATGTATTGGATTCATTTGTTCTTAAATTACTCTCAAACTTACATGTATGAATTTTTTGTTTTAGATTCCAATGAACCACTTGAACCAGAAGTATTGAGAGACGACAATAGTATTGAAGACATATCTCTTTCCCTGCCAACTCCACCCGAGCAGCCCTCCTAGCTCTTAGATGGTGTTGCCAATCTTGGTATGGAAATGCATGTGGATGAAGAGAAAAGTCTTTCAATGCCATCTCCACCACACAACATGGGTCTAAATACGTTAGTACATTTCTATGTTGATTGGGGAGATAGTGACGGTGAGCAGTTAGGAGATAGAACGGATGCTATAGATAGTGAGATGCCAGAAACAAATAATGCTAATTTGATTGAGCCTTTGGGAGGCCAACAAACTTCACGCATCTCACAATTCTTGAAGCTACCGGTTCATGTGGTGAAAGACAAGTCTAATAAGGTAGCTGACCATGGGATCAAATTGCAAAAAGGATCCCAACTCCTAACTGCTAATGACTTCATGGCAATGCTAAGTGAGCAAGAGGAAAAGAAGAAAGAACTAGAAGAACTGAAATTGAGGAAGAAGCAACAGCTTGCAGAGCAAAAGATAGAAAGGATTGCAGTATTGGAGGCAAAAAGTCATATGAGAATTGAAAAGGAAAAGAAACGAGTAGTAGCAGAGGCTGAAAAGGAGCTGCAAAAGAAGGAGAAGGACAAAAAAAGAGAGGACCAATGGAGAGAAAAGGAAGACGCAAAAGGGGGAAAAAGAGTTGGAGAAGGCACAAACAAATGGTACAAAGGAGAGGCGACTCAGCAACCCTCTAAATCCCTTGCCTGACCACCATATGATCTTCACAGATTTTGTATCTATTCAATTCCCCTGGCAATATTGTCCATCACCTACCCAAGCTACCAGCCTAAAATTTTAGAGTTGGAGTCCTTCTCACTCTCTCTCCTATACACACTCACCTAGTCCGACAAGAAGCCAACCATATGAGAGTTGGAGTCTTGGTTTATAGGCCTATCAAACCTCACCCACCCCAAGCATAATCCAACCAACTCAATCATGAAGTGCTTCTCCGTCACAGGCGACTGGTCGCACCCACAAAAGGATATGAAAATCACAGTAAAACCTATCTTGGGAATTGGACATTCTAGTAGGTGACTAATATCTCTTTATGGACGTCAATTTACTTGTCAAACCAGGGAACGTATACTTTGAATGGAGCAGCACAATATATGCACTAAGAACTAGTTTCAGTCACAACTTAAGAGAAATAAATACTTGGAAAGAATTCTATCTACGCTACAGGAAGGTAATGCAAAGCTATCTTAACTCAACCATGATTTAACCAAAGCAGTAAGCATAACAGCTACGACTGAGACACAAACTTTGAACTGGCCTTATGTTGCAGGAACAGGCACAGGGATGGATTCCTGATGCTGCAGGAACAATATAAGACTAAGTTTGTACGAAAACTTCAAAGATGAAATCTAATTGATGATCAACAGAAAAAGAACAACTAACTAACTAGCTACAGATACTTACTAAGTGGGCCCCCTTAGCAAGCATCTACTGATTACGCAAGTGCTGAACTCAGAACTTCATCAGAATTTATTCATAAACTCAGAATGGTGTACATTGCTTTGTTGATATGAAAACTAACAACAAACTATGTCTCTTATCATACAGATTCTACTTTTTATTATTATCATACTGACTCTTACATGATATCTTCTATTTACCTATCACTATGCTTCTATCTTACTTCTGACCATCCTCTTGCTCACTCGCGCAGGAGGAGCACTTATTTAAAAGTCAGGAGAACAACTAACTAACCCCAACAAAGAAAGACGTGGAAGTAAAATGTATCCCAAAATCGAGGAACATACTTCATAAATGAATTTATCCGTTCAACCCGATCCAGAGAGAATCTAGCGCTCCACTCTCTCCAAATTGACTGTCATTAAAAATATTTCCAACGGTTTCGGTCAAAGAGTCTTCGCTAAAGCTTCCTTGAAGTTGTGCAGGAAATAGACTTTACTGCAAGGCCGAGATCGACTGCGCTTGACTCAATCAACTTTCTTCAACAACCTGCAAAACACAAGGTAACAGATGCGAAAGAAAAGGCACATGGCACATACACAATATCCGTTCATTAATCACACATTTAAATCTATTTCATCATTCAAAAACCATATGTGATATACCAGTCATTTAGGGAGTCAACGGGATAATAAATATAGATAAGACAACACAATAGGCTGTACGATCATAAAAGTGTATTGCTACAGGATATCCCAATAAAAGGTTTCAAAAGAGTTTAAACAACCATGAATAACGAAAGTAAAGGTATTAAAAGTTCATCATGATATCCAAACTATGAGCACATTTTGGGCTCATCATTTTCCCCCTACTTAGCCCAATGCTGGTCCTCCAGAATTAACTTTCCGGGTGGTCTCCCTGAAATCCATGGTTGTAGCATGACTCTGAAATGGAGTTCCAAACTTGTAATAAAATCCTATGTAAGTCTGCCACCTTTCATACCTAAGAGCTTCTGAATTGTCATTAAGATTTGTAGCCTAGTAAGGATAAAGGGGCCACATTAACACAGGAGGTATGAATGTCAATGGAAACCACAGTTCAAATCTCTTTTGAAGTCCCAACTGTATATATATGATTGATCGTTTAAGAGCTGCTGTGAAATTTAAGGGATTGTGAGGCTCGGACTTTCTTAGCCCAACAGTTAATCTTTCCCACCTTTTCTCACTTCTGGTGTATGACAGTCTCCAAAACGAATATGGCTGTTCCTGAAATTCATCATATACCTGTTTCCTGAGATCAAATATTTTCACCCTAGTTGTATTATTATGAATGCCATATGTCAGAGTAAACCAGGTTTTCAACATTGCATGGGGGTCTGAACTTTGAGGGCGCAAAGGGACAGGCTCATTCCTTTCGGTTTCCTCATATGTTTCCCATTGTCTACCATAATTTGCTTCATTTGCTACCCATGACATAAATGATCTCAAATGGATGTCACCAATATATAGAAGAGGGTTCCATTCTGTTTCAAATGGAATTAAAAAGCCGTGTAAATAAAATTCACATAGAGAATTTCTTAACCAATTAGGGGCTGCCTGGTATGCATCGTAGAATTCTTTAGCAGTGTGGAGTATAGGATCTTGATTTCTGGAAATTATCACTAGTTGGAACCATAAGAATTGTTCCTTAAGGCACAGAGCATAAACTCTAGGTGGTGGTCTGCATTCTATAATCTGGCCAGCTACTTTTAACATTTCATCCATTTTTCCTTGTAACTCAAGAATTTCCTGTTTTTGACTTTCAATTTCCTTTTTCAGTTTCTTCCTTTCTATCTCCCATAGAATTTGTTGCATGTTAGTCTGGGCTAGGTGTCGGAAAGTCAGGGTTTGCAATGTAACTGGTTTCCAGTTAGCTTTGACATATTCCAGAAACTCAATCAAAAATGTCTTCTTATAAACCACAATGGCTTGACAATTCGCAGGGGGAAATGTAACTTCACTGGCCACATCCAATTGTTCAGTCTGTTCCTGCTCTTGCTGCAGGATGAATTCTTGTTGCCGTAGTGGAGAAGACTGTGCTTCTTCCGAAATATACATAGTAGCTGCAGCCAAGTCATCAAGACTTGGTACCCCTTTTTCATTATGCTCAATTTCCTTTGTCTCAGTTTGTTCCTCTTTAGGAACGAATGAACTCTGTGCAACATTCTCAGACACATTCTGAGAAACATCAAATTCAGACTCCACAGACTCTTCTGAAATTACAATAACCTCCGGTTGAGGTGAAATAGGGGAGGTTTTACATCGTTTCCTTGTGGAAACTCTTCTTGGCACTGGTGCGGCTGCAGGAGGTGTTCTTGTAGCCTTCCTTTTTCTGGACTGTCTAGAGGGTTCTGCCCTGCTAGAGGACGATGGTGAACTGGTGATAGCAACAGGTGTTGCTGTAGGAGAGATGGCTGCAGGGGAAGATGCTGCAGGAGAAGGGCATTGCCTTTTCTGAGAACGAGGGTCAGACTCTGGGGTTTGTTCTGCCCCAAATGACTCTCCTGCCTTCGTTTTTCCCTTCTCTCTCCTAGTGGCAGACCTAGTTTGTACCCGGGCAGAGGATTCTGGTGTGGGGGCTGCAGGAACAGGCGCTACAGGAGTGGATGATCCTTGCCCTATTCTTCTACTGGTAGACACAATTTCTTCTCTCTTTTTCTGAGGTCGTGGGGTAAGTACCCTAGGGGGTTGTGGAACTTGCAAGCTCTTTTGGGCAACGAATTGTTGCCAGGAAAGAGGTGAGACATCTCTCAAGGAGCGTTCAATCAATAATTTGATAAGGCCATGGTGAGTAATAGAATTATCTTTCCCCTGTTGGATTCCATGGGCACTTTGTTCTAGAAATTTTAACAAAAAATTTGGTACATTTACAACTAACCCATGCCTCATATGACTTAATAATTTGAAATGGTGAGAATGCAGGTAAGAGAAACGACCTTCACAGGTTAAATACCTAATTATGTAAGCAGCGTATTCTAAATAAGGAGGAGGCAACGATACTTGCTTGCATCCCTGCTTAGAGACTTCTAAAGGTCCATAAGTGGGTATTGAAAATTCAGCCTTTGCAGAAGTAGCATCCGAAGAAAAATTTTCTCCAACGGCTGGAAGCCCGGTTACTTCAACAATTCTTTCTTCAGTTACAACAACCGTCAGACTCCATACAGTAGCCTCCCCTTCAGAAAGGGTTCTCAAAAATTCGTCAACAGCCTCCTCATCGAAAGCATTTAAACTCAAGAAATAATTTAACCATCCATAGAGGCTGAATGCCTGGACTGTTTGAGGATTTTGTAATAACAACTCATGAGCTACAGGCTCATGATGCACTAGCTGACCACCCATGTTCACAGTTTTCCCTTAGCTGAACTCAACTCCTTGCTGAAAATTCAAAAAATTTCCTCTTTGCTTCCCTTCCTGTTCTGGTTTTTCTCTTCTGTCGTAATGTCACATTTCTCTCTTTTCCAAAAATGAACTTTTGAACAAGCAGTTTTGATTGTGATTACAAGAAAAACATACAATGAAAAAGACATGCGATCATATTTGGAAAGTACCAGAAAAATAATAAAGAAAGGTTATCTGAGCAGTTGTGGCAGCGACGAAAAGACAGGTTTTAAAAGATGGATTACCTCGCCCCCCTACTTAGAGTATGACATGTGTCCTCACATGTACTAAAGAATAGGTGGAGATCAGGTAATAATGTCTGGTACGAACATAACAGTAAATGAATAGAACAAAATAAATTAAATATGCGATAACAAAAGATATGGCCTACCTTCGATAAATGCATGTACGTGTGAAGAAAGATGACAGCTTCTTCATGAAGTGACAGTTGGAAATGATATCATAATTAAGGGCGATACGGATGAATGAGGCAGATGGGTGATGTGGGCGGACGAGATGAATGGATGGAATGGATGGATGGGATGGATGGATGGAAGATAAAGAAGTGAGATGTGGCGACAAGTGGAAATGAAGAAAAAAAGGGTTTCCTTAAAAAGAAAACCTTTATTATGAGCATTCTTTTCAAAATTATGGCGAAGCTACAAGAGAAAGGCTAAAGCCTTCTGCTACAGGAAGAGTAACGACAGTATCCCGAACGAACTGCTGCATGAATTCTTCTTTTGAGACCGGTTTATGGTACATCCGAAGGCGGTGTCCATTAACTAACAGTTTGAATCGAACAAGATCAGTTGTAACAAGTTGAACTGTACCATTACCAAATACATTCTCAATTTCATACGGCCCCAACCATCTGGTTTGTAATTTCCCTAGACTGTCCTTATACCGTGAGTCATAAAGTAGAGCCTAGTCTCCTACTTCGAATTTTTTTTCCTTAATATATTTATCATGCCACCTTATTCGCTGATTCTGTATCATCTCAGTGTGTTGCAGGGCATGCTTTCAAAGTTCATCTAGAGCATTGAGCTGCATGATTCTGTCCTTTTGTGCATTAGTTAAATCCATGTCCAGCTCCAGTGCTGTCCGGAGAGTCTTATGTTCAAATTCTATGGGCATCACAGTTGTTTTACCATACACCATTTCAAAAGGTGTAAATCCTGTAGCAGTCTTCCAGGTAGTACGGTAGGTCCATATAGCTTCAGGTAACCTTGCGGCCTAGTCCTTCCTATGCAAATCTACAGTTTTAGTCAAAATGGCCTCTATATCTCTATTGGTAACCTCGACCTGGCCATTGGCATGGGGGTGATAAGGAGTTGATTTTTTGTGCCGTACATTGTATTCATTGACTAAAGCTATGATAAGTGTAGAAGTAAATTGTGCTCCCTGATCTGTCACTATCTCCCTAGGAACACCAAACCTAGTAAATATTTCCTCATAGAGGAATTCAACCACTTTATTATCCCTAGCATGTTTCATAGGTTTAGCTTCTACCCATTTTGTGACATAATCTGTGCACACAAGAATGTAGGACTTACCATTGGAAGGTGGATCAATTGGTCCCACAAAATCCAGTCCCCATTTGTCGAATGGTGTGACTACAATTTGTGGAAATAGTGGCATTTCATTAGAGCGATTTGGTCTTCCCATCCTTTGGCATCTGTCACATCTCCTTGTATACTTAGCTACGTCTCTATGCAAAGTTGGCCAATAGTAACCAGTATTTAAGATTTTCATTGCTGTCCTTTTGGCAGCAAAATTTCCACCACACAGCTCATCATGGCTAGCATGCAGTATATCATGAGTGTCCTCCTCTGGTACACATCTCCTCATAATATGATCTGGCCCTGTATAAAACATGCAGTCTGCAATCCAAGAAAAGTTAAAACTTTTCTCTACCAATAATCTCTTTTCCTTAGGGGAGAATTGAATAGGAGTTCTTCCTGTTGCTAGATAATTTGCTATATCAGCATACCATGGATGAATAACCTTGATGGCAAATAGGTGCTCATCAGGAAAGGAGTCTTCAATAAGTGCAGAGTCATCTTGCCTTTGAATTCTAGAAAGGAAATCATCAACTACGTTGGCTTTGCCTGGCTTGTCCACAATTGTAATATCAAATTCCTGCATTAGCAATAACCATCTTGCCAGTCTCCCAGATATTGAGCTTTTGTTCATGAGATACCGGATTGCTACATGATCAGTGTGGACAAATATCTGATAACCAGTGATATAATGCCTGAATTTATTGAGGGCGTAGATGATTGCTAACATTTCTTTTTCTGTAACAGTGTAGTTAAATTCAGCCCCTTGCAGATTTTTGCTTATGTAGTAGAGTGCATGTTCAGTTAATCCATCCTTTTGCCCTAACACTACTCCAACTACATAATTTGATGCATCAATATGAATATGAAATGGGAGTGACCAATCAGGTCCTTTTAGAACAAGTGCCTGTGTGAGGGCGACTTTCAAGTCAAGAAATGTTTTTTCACATTCCTCTGTCTAGGAAAACTCTGCATCTTTCTTCAGTAGATTGTATAAGGGGCCTGCTATTTGGATAAAATCCTTGATGAATCTTCTATAGTATCTGGCATAGCCTAGAAAACTCTGTACCTCCTTCTACTTAGTAGGAGAGGGTAACTTAGAGATGATCTCAATTTTAGCAGGATCAACCTGAATTCCTGCAGTAGAAATATAGTGACCGAGCACTATTCCCTCCTGCATCATCATGAAGCACTTTTGACTATTCAGCGATAGGTTGTGATCCCCACATATTTGTAGTACTTTTTCCAAGTTGGCTTGAACTTCTTCAAATGTTGTACCATAAACAGTAAAGTCATCCATGTATATTTCCATGCAATCATATGAGATGTCCGAGAAGATGCTTATGACTGCCCTCTGGAAGGTTGTAGGAGCATTACAGAGACCAAAAGGAAAAACTGAATAGGAAAACGTTCCCCAAGGGCATGTAAAAGTAGTCTTTTCCTGGTCCTCAGGAGCAATCTTGATCTGATTGTATCCACTGAAGCCATCCAAGAATGAGAAGTACTTCTTTCCAGCTAAATTATCCAGAACTTGATCAATAAATGGAAGAGAAAAGTAATCTTTCTTTGTTGCCAAGTTAAGTTCTCTGTAATCTACACATACTCTCCATTTTCCTCCTTTCTTAGGAACAATGACCAATGGGGAAACCTATTGGTTATTAGAGATTGGGTAGATAAAGCCAGTTGTCAACATTTTCTGTAATTCTTCTTTAATAATCTCTCTCAAAGCTGGATTGATTCTTCTTTGAGGCTGCCTGATAGGTTTGAAATCACTGTTAATATATATGCGATGTGTATAGAGTTTTGGGTCTAGACCCTTCATATCTCCATAGTCCAATGCAAAAGCTGACTTATGACTGATAAGCATTTTGATCATAGATTCTTATTGCTCACTGGTGAGGTTTTTATTAATGCACAAGGTTTTTCCTACAGCTACCTCAACTTGGGAGGTTAAGTCTATCATGGATACTTTAGACAGAAATGGCATGTCTACCTCATGGATTAGTAAGGTGTGTAAATAATCAGTTGCTGCAGGATGATGAGCTGATGTGGACAGAGGAAGAATAGTCTACAAGGAACATGGATTTTTCTCACAATGAAAGTATTTAGTACCATAGTTATTCAGTAGGATATTGGACAATATATCTTCTTCTTCTTGCTGTGCAATGAAAGGCTCTCTGGTAATCATCATTAAATTGGCCACAAAATTCACTTCTTCCTCTTCTCCCAAATCTGGCCGAGCAACATCTCCAGACTCAAGTTGGGGCAGCGCTAGAGAATAGAGGGTAAGTTTCTTTGTACTATATGCATCGGATATTATCATGTCACCCAACCTACAACCAATGCAAGCATCAATAGTAGCCAACCAAGACCTTCCTAGTATGACAGGGTATCCCCCCAATGATGCCTTTGGAGACAAGACCATGAAGTCAGTAGGGTATTCCCAAGAATCCAAGGTGACTACCAGGTCTTCAACTACCCCATCAGGTTTGACAGTAGAGCTATCAACAAGTTGTAATATTGTAGGTGTAGTTCTTACTTCTGAAATATTAAGTTTTACAACCAGGTCCTTTCTCATGATATTGATAGCTACACCAAGATCTACTAAAGCATTCTTAATTTGCAACCCATTAACATTTATCTCCACAACAGGACTTCCTAGATCTAAATATTTTGGGATGCTAAGCTTCCCTAGCATTAAGTCAGAGAGTTGGCCTATTACATGGACAGTTTGAGGGTCTTTCTTTTTCCTCCTTGGTTTCTTCAAACATGTCTCCTTGATGGCCTTGCCATAGATAGGTACTTCTTTGATTGCTTGGAACAAAGAAATTTTCACACATATGTGCTTTAGCTGGTCAAGGATATCAAAGGTGGGTTCCTCTTGTTTCTTCACATTTTCACCTTCCAATCTTTGTGGAAAAGGAGGGGGCACTTTATCAGGTGCTTTAGGTAATGATGGGATCTGAACTGGTTGATTTGGTTGGGCTTGGTCATTGACATCGTCTTCTTCTTGGTCAATCTCCTCAGATGGTAATTCTGAGATTATGGGAGGAGATGGTGTAGGCAGCACGGTTCCTGAACATAAATTAATATTATTCAGGTTAAGAGCATAGGCAGGCTAATGATTAGGATCAACAAAATAGACTTGTTGCTACTGCGGTTGCTGGTTATTTGGATTAGGTGCTGCCTGAGCTGGTAGTTGGGTTGATTTTGGATTCAGACCTTGATTAGCTGCAGGGGGTGGCATAATGGATTGCTGCTGGGGTTGCTGCAAGAAACCTGCGATCGGATTTGACCATTGTTGGCCTCCTCTCCATTGGTTAGGCTGTTGCCAATTCTCTTGTGGAGGCTGCCACTGATTTTGCTGAGGTGGTTGCCAATTTCCTTGTGAGGCTTGCCAATGGTTTTGCTGGGCATTTGGCCAAGGGTTATTCCACTGAGGTTGGGAGTATGGCCCATAGTTTGGAGGGTACTAATTTTGCCATTGACTATTATATGAACCAAAATTTTGCAAAGGGTCCTGAGGCATACCTTGTCTTGGGGCCCATGGCCTCCTTTGTGCAACAAAGAAGACTTGATCATCATCACCTTCAATCATCTTAAAATCAGTAGGCAACTGTTTAGCCTCCATGTTGGCCACCATCTTGCATCTGTAGTCACGTTTTTTCTTTCTACAATGCAGACAAAACTCAGCCAACATTGCTTCAGCTTCCTCATGCTTCCTCTGAGCTTGCATGGTGTCCAACTGTGTAGCCATGTTATTTATGATTTCTTGCTTGAAATCAGACAGCAAATTTGTGATCTCCATCTGGGAAACTCCACTGGAAGAAGACTTGCCCACTATCGCTTGATGACCTCTACCTTTCTTCACATTTGCTCGGGAGTAATTAAGACATATTTTTTGAATATCATCCCAAGGCAGTTGGGTTATATCACCTCCTCCTATTAGGTCTAGAGCGTCTATACAAGCATCACTGATTCCTCTTAGAAAAAGTAACTTCTGAGAGTCTTCATTGAGAGTATGGTTTGAGTTCTTTTTCAGAGAAAACAAGAATCTTGAGATGTAGTCTTCCAGGCTTTCATCCTCCTTTTGTTGAATTCTGAATATATCGTCTCCCTTACTTCCACTCTTACAATATTCCTTGTATTTGTCAAGAAATTTTGTTTGCATGGCTACCCAGCTATCAACAACACCTCTTCCTAAACTCATGAACCATCTAAGAGCCCCTTCCTTCAAGGTGGAAGGAAACAATTTCAACTTGTGTGCATCTAAAGTGTAATCATAGCTGTGACAAAGGATATCAAACTCAAACAGGAAAGTTTCAGGATCCTCCATAATTAGGCCATAGAACTTGGGAAGTAATGAAGAAGGAATATTTTTAAGGTTATCAGTATCTCACTGAGGAACAATGGGAAACTCAAAAGCAGGAGGTGGATTATTTGCCATATTTGCTTGCTAGAATATCAGAGCGAATGGATTTTCCTCAGGTTCTTTGTCGGCTGGGTTAAATGGCAGTTCAACAAATAGGTTTTCAGGGAGAAACCTTCCCAGCGCGTCTCTTCTTCTATGCATGCAATAGAATGAATGGTGATTTGAAGGATTTTGAAATTTTTTGATTAACAAACTAAACTAATGCTAAAAACGACTTCTGACAAGTTCTTAGCTTGACACCATCCCCGACAACTGTGCCAAAAATGGTCGTGCCCACAAAAGGATATAAAAATCACAGTAAAACCTATCCTGGGAATTGGACATTCCAGCAGGTGACTAATATCTCTTTATGGATGTTTATTTATTTGTCAAACCAGGGAACGTATACTTTGAATGGAGTAGCACAATATATGCACTAAGAACTAGTTTCAGTCACAACTTAAGAGAAATAAATACTTGGAAAGAATTCTATCTACGCTACAGGAAGGTAATGCAAAGCTATCTTAACTCAACCATGATTTAACCAAAGCAGTAAGCATAACAACTACGACTGAGATACAAACTTTGAACTGGTCTTATGCTGTAGGAACAGGCACAGGGATGGATTCCTGATGCTGCAGGAACAATATAAGACTAAGTTTGTACGAAAACTTCAAAGATGAAATCTAACTGATGATCAACAAAAAAAGAACAGCTAACTAACTAGCTACAGATACTTACTAAGTGGGCCCCCTTAGCAAGCATCTATTGATTACGCAAGTGCTAAACTCAGAACTTCATCAGACTTTATTCATAAACTCATAATGGTGTACATTGCTTTGTTGATATGAAAACTAACAACAAACTCTATCTCTTATCATACAGATTCTACTTTTTATTATTATCATATTGACTCTTACATGATATCTTCTATTTCCCTATCACTATGCTTCTATCTTACTTCTGACCATCCTCTTGCTCACTCGCGCAGGAGGAGCACTTATTTAAAAGTCATGAGAACAACTAACTAACCCTAACAAAGAAAGACATGGAAGTAAAATGTATCCCAAAATCGAGGAACAGACTTCATAAATGAATTTATCCGTTCAACCCGATCCAGAGAGAATCTAGTGCTCCACTCTCTCCAGATTGACTGTCATTAAAAAAATTTCCAATGGTTTCGGTCAAAGAGTCTTCACTAAAGCTTCCTCGAAGTCGTGCAGGAAATAGACTTTACTGCAAGGACGAGATCGGCTGCGCTTGACTCGATCAACTTTCTTCAACAACCTGCGAAACACAAGGTAACAGATGCGAAAGAAAAGGCACATGGCACATACACAATATCCGTTCATTAATCACACATTTAAATCTATTTCATCATTCAAAAACCATATGCGATATACCAGTCATTTAGGGAGTCAATGGGGTAATAAATATAGATAAGACAACACAATAGGCTGTAGGATCATGAAAGTGTATTACTACAGGATATCCCAATAAAAGGTTTCAAAAGTGTTTAAACAACCATGAATAACGAAAGTAAAGGTATTAAAATTTCATCATGATATCCAAACTATGAGCACATTTTGGGCTCATCAGCGACATCCAACTCAGAAGACAACTTGCCATCAAATTTTAGTTTTCCTACATTTTTTGATTGATTTGAATGTTTGGTTGCTAGTTTTTTGTTGTGAACTTATTGATGGATTCAAAACGATGTTTGAACATTTTTTGTTTTGGATGTTTGTAGCTTGAAATATCAGTATGGATACCATAGAGACAACATATTCCATCACGTTACTATCTATCTTTGCAATATGAAACATATGTATCTATCTATCTTTGTGAGAGGAAAGTTATGTATCTATCTATCATAATCTATACATATATATGTATCATAATGGTGTATCAATATGTTGTTTTAAGATAATTTGAAAATTCAGTATGTTGTATCATTCTGTGTAGTATACATATGTATGGTAATGCTGTATTCGAAAGGGTTGGAAATATTTTGACCATAATAGAGCTTAAAGGGAGACTGGCCGATGACAACATAAAGGATGGTTATATGTGCATACATTTGCATATGCATATGCATATGCTGATTCCTACTTATGCTAATACCATTTCTCAAACAACATACTAAAATTCAACTTCATACATCATATGCATATCAAACAATGGTACATAGTGTAACAACAAATTCATACATGTAAGATTGAGTGTAATTGATGAACAAACTAAACATGCATCTAATTTAAATGTAAATGGAGAAGGAAATTGCTGACAGTATGCGTGCATGCATATGCATATGCACATGTGTATGTACATGCACATGTATATGCATATACATATGTTGACTCCTACTTATGTTAATACCATTTCTCAAACAACATACTAAAATTTAACTCCATACAACAATTGCATATATGCATATGCATATGCATAGATGCAAAACGCATATGCATATGCATATTACATATATGCAACAACAGATATAACAATGGTACGTAGTGTAAAAATAGATGCATGCATATAAAATCGATTGTAATTGAAGAACAAACTAATCATTCATATAATTGAGGTGGATTGAAATGAACAACATATCAAACAATTGTACATAGTGTTACAACAAATTCATACATGTGAGATTGAGTGTAATTGATGAACAAACTAACCATGAATCTAATTGAGCTTATTGAAAATGAGCAACATATGAAACAATAGTACATAGTGCAACAACATACTAAAATATAGCTTCATACAACAAATGAAAACATACTAACCATATGCTGACTCCTACTTATTGTAATTGAAAAGCAAACTAACCATGCATGTAATTGAGCTGAATCGAAATGAACAACATATCAAACAGTTGTACATAGTGTAACAACAAATTCATACATGTAAGATTGAGTGTAATTGATGAACAAACTAACGATGCATCTAATTGAGCTGATTGGAAATTAGCAACATATGAAACAATGGTACATAGTGTAACAACATACTGAAATATAGCTCCATACAACAAATGCAAACATACTAACCATATGTTGACTCCCACTCATTGTAATTGAAGAACAAACTAACCATGCAAATTAATTGAGCTGAATCGAAATGAACAACATATTAAACAATTGTACATAGTGTTTAACAAAAAATTCATACATGTAAGATTGAGTGTAATTGATGAACAAACTAACCACATGCATCTAATTGAGCTAATTGGAAATGAGCAACATATGAAACAATGGTACATAGTGTAACAACATACTGAAAATAGCTTCATACAAAATATGCAAACATACTAACCATATGCTGACTCCTACTTATGTTAATACCATTTCTCAAACAATATACTGAAATTTAACTTCATACAACAATTGCATATATGCATATGCATATGCATAGATGCAATATGCATATGCATTTGCATATTGCATATGCATAGATGCAATATGCATATGCATATGCATATTGCATATATGCAACAACATATCTAACAATGGTACATAGTGTAAAAACAAATACATACATGTAAGATCGATTGTAATTGAAGAACAAACTAACCATGCATATAATTGAGTTGAATCAAAATGAACAACATATCAAAAAATTGTACATAGTGTAACAACAAATTCATACATGTAAGATTGAGTGTAATTGATGAAAAAAATAGCCATGCATCTAATTGAGCTGAATTGAAATGAGCAACATATGAAACAATGGTACATAGTGTAACAACATACTCGAATATAGCTTCATACAACAAATGCAAACATACTAACCATATGTTGACTCCTACTCATTGTAATTGAAGAACAAACTAACCATGCCTATAATTGAGCTGAATCGAAATGAACAACATATCAAACAATTGTAAATAGTGTAACAACAAATTCATACATGTAAGATTGAGTGTAATTGATGAACAAACTAACCATGCATCTAATTGAGCTGATTGGAAATGAGCAACATATGAAACAATGGTACATAGTGTAACAACATACTAAAATATAGCTTCATACAACAAATGCAAACATACTAACCATATGCTGACTCTTACTTATATTAATACCATTTCTTAAACAACATACTAAAATTTAACTTCATACAACAATTGCATATATGCAACAACATATCTAACAATGGTACATAGTGTAAAAATAGATGCATACATGTAAGATCGATTGTAATTGAAGAACAAACTAATCATGCATATAATTGAGCTGAATCGAAATGAACAACATATCAAACAATTGTACATAGTGTAACAACAAATTCATACATGTAAGATTGAGTGTAATTGATGAACAAACTAACCATGCATCTAATTGAGCTGATTGGAAATGAATTAGGGTGACTTGAATTTATGAACGCTCGTTTGATGGAAACATATGCTGTACGGTTGACAATTCCATTTGAATTGTTAAGTGTTGCATTGGTAACCATTAACAAACTTCAGAAAACCAAGTCCCCTAAGTGATTCAAATACAAAGCTACAATAGTTTATGATTGAATTGATGGAGCCTAACTTGTTAAAAAGATAACACCCCAAATGAATCAAAGCTCCTAAAAAATAGAACACACTTGCAATTAATGAAAGGCACCTAAAATACAAGAATTGTTGCAGGGCTGATTTGATAACCATGCATCTAATAGAGTGTATGAGAAATGGTATTAACATAAGTAGGAGTCAACCATCATAGAGAATAGCTATAAGGGAGAGGGGCCGATATTTACAGTCACTTTAATTGAAGAACAAACAAAGCATACATCTAATTAGGTTAAATGTAAATATGCATATGCATATACATATATGCATATGTATATGTACATGTATCTATGCATATGCAATGCTACATTGGATGGAGAGTGTAACGAATGGAAGGTACGATGCATTATATGATAGAGACTATAATGTTGCTGCTGGTTATGCTTATGCATTGTTCCTTCCTTCGTTCCAATCTCCACCTAAAATAACAACTTCACTTTTTCCTTTCCATATGCATATATACATATACATATACATATGATCACTTGAATAGACATCTAATTGTAGATCTGTAACTTGCATATATATAATGACAGTATTAGAATATTATCATACACTGCATAGTTTCAAGTGGCATGCACCTATGTTTTGGCCAAAGTATGTATGTATGCCTGTATAGTATACACACATATATACATGTATGTCTGTACAGTATACTATACACACATACATGTATGTATGTGTGTACACATACTATACACACATACATGTATGTATGTGTGTATACATACTATACACAGATACATTTAGTAACCTCATGAAATTAACTCTTTACTCGAAAGGTAAGGGAGAGGGCCCGATGGTGGGTAGGGTAACTTTGAGCGAGGGGTCCACGTCATCAACGTCCGAGTCGGTGAAACACATACATGTACTATAGTATACTATACACATGTATACATGTATGGATGTGTGTATACATACTATACACACATACATGTATGCATGTGTGTATACATACTATACACACATGCATAAATGTATGTGTGTACACACATACACACATAGATTTATGCATGTGTGTATAGTATGTATACACACATGCATACATGTATGTGTGTATACATACTATACACACATACATCTAGGTATGTGTGTATAAGTATGTATGTCTATGCATCAAATACAAACATACATACATACATAAATAATTATTATGTATGTATGTATGTATGTATGTGTGTATACATGCATACATAATATTTTATTGTTTAGTATAATATAAAGATGTTGAATATTATATCAATTTAAAAATAAATGTTTTGTAAATTAAAAATTAAAATGATTACTAAATTGACTAGGAAAATCGTATAAATGATTAGTCAATTAAATAAATAAAATGATTACGAAATTGACTATGAAAATCCTATAAATGGATATGACTGCATTCCCTAAAACTGCACGATTCAAGTAGAGACAAAGAAAAGGGAAGAGTGGACAATGGGCATTAGGAATTTTTGAGCGAGGGGTTCATGACAATGGTCGAAAGGGTCGTTTAAAACATAGGTGCATAAAACCCTTCACAGTCGAGTTGCAAAAACACACGAATGGTATGCATATGTATACACACAGTAAAAAAAAAAATACACATACTGCCACTATACATATGCAAATTACAGAGGTATAAAATGCAAACAAAGCTCTATATGAATGGCAGACTGTATGTATATGTGTGTATACACACATATATATGCATATATTCCAATTACAGAGGTATAAAACGAAAACAAATACATATATTATGGTGGTGTGTGTGTATATGTGTGTGTAGACATATAAATATGGATATATATATAGACATATACACACAGTCGGTCGTATATATGCATAAATGTAATTGTATACATGCATATACACACAGTGGGCCATTTATATGCATATATAAAACTATATTCTCACATATATACACAGTCCTCCATTATATAGTTTCATTATTGCTGGAAAATTACATTTGTGGGTCGTTCTTGTGTGTATATGTGTGTATACACAGATATATATATGCATATATATTTGTGTATACACACATTTACAAATAATCAGCCATATATATGCATATACATATCTATATACTCACATATACACATAGTCGGCCATAATATACACAGTAGCGACCATGAATAAGTTGCAACAAAGCTCCATTACACGATGAAATCATTACAACTTTTTCTTGCTATTTTAACAAAAGAAAATCACAAGAAAAGCCTAGAAAAATCTTGAAATGCATAGTTACTGCCTGAGTGAGGTTGGAAGACAACCTCACCTGCGTAGCAAGAAGTTATATAGTTTCCTTTTACTGAATATGGTGTTGATAAACACAAAAAGCATGAAAAAATGTATCATCACCACTCGGCCATGGCCTCACCACCGTCGACGTCCACCCTAACTAGAGTTGGTTATGAATGCAATCGCTGAAAAAGAATGATGTCTCATGAATGGATGTTTCGTGAACACAAAGCAAGACCAAGCGAATGGTGTGCATGCCGAGGTGGTAGGCATTAAGACCAACAGCGGGAAATGTGTAACAGTTAATGCACATTAACTCGGACTGCTAGTTGCAAGTACTGGCATGGCGCCAAACAACCATCGGTCATATAAATGTCCGCAATAGGTATACGCCTAATTTTTAGACTTTTTTGGCAATTTTTGGAAATCACCCCCAAAACCTTGGAAAGTGTGCTCGAAATCTCCCCAAATCTTTATTTCAAACTGCTAGCTCGACAAAATAAAATTTAGCCGACTCAGACGCTGATAACATGGACCCCTCACTCAAAGTTACCCTACCCACCATCGGGCCCTCTCCCTTAGTATTGGATTTTTTTTTACATTTAAAAAATAATAATTAAATGGATAGATTAATTTGTAAACGAATTGATTATTGTATTGTAATAATTATTAATTTTTTAAATTGAATATTTTTATTATTATGAAATGTGTGGTTTTGATAATATTTTGTTTATTTATTGTTGTAATTTTTAAAAATAGTAAAATATAAAAGGGTATTTAAATGAACTTAAAATTTAGGCATGTCTTGAATAAGT
This sequence comes from Sequoia sempervirens, assembly GCA_007258455.2. Taxonomy (NCBI): domain Eukaryota; kingdom Viridiplantae; phylum Streptophyta; class Pinopsida; order Cupressales; family Cupressaceae; genus Sequoia; species Sequoia sempervirens. Next base: position 718,660,839 of record VDFB02271358.1, on the reverse strand, counting down.
AGAATTAAAGAGTAAAGGTATAATCTTGGAAGATCTAATTATTAATTTTTTAAATCGAATATTTTTATTATTATGAAATATGTGGTTTTGATAATATTTTATTTATTTATTGTTGTAATTTTTAAAAATAGTAAATATAAAAGAGTGTTTAAATGAACTTAAAATTTAGGCATGTCTTGAATGATTAGAATTAAAAGTAAAGGTATAATCTTGGAAGATCTAAATATAATCAAGAGTTTAATGAAAAAAATATTTACAAAACATTACTTAAGTGATGTCACATATGGGGCCCAAGTCTAGAACTACATCAATGCTACCTAAAGATTCACTTGGTTTTCCCTTCGACATGTTTGGCATCATGGTTACATGGGGCCATACCTTCCATGACAACACAAATGTAAAAAATGACAATATCAATCACTATTTTGAAATCCAAAAATAAAGAAATCATTTCAAATGATAAAGCTTATGAGGACTTGAAGTCTATCCCACAAGTCATTAAACTGAGCTTTGGACCATTTGGGGTAAGTTTATGTTTTAATATTTTCGTTTTTTAGGCACCTCTCGTTAAATTATTTCATTGTTCAATAAATTTATGTTAGGTTGTTTTAATATAAGATTTGGTTTCTTTTATTCTAAATTTGAAGTGCATTTTTGCATAATTGTCACATCTTATTTTTAATCATCTAATTTAAATATATTTTAATAATTAAACACTTGTTTTAGAATTGATTTGTTTGATTTGAGATTATGTTATCAATGATGAATTATCTACCATTTGTATTGATGTGAGGTGAATGCAAGAAAGTATTTTTCCCTTTGACATGTTGAGGGAGAGTATCATTTGAGAGAGGATAGTAGATGGTGTTGATGTGGCAGATGAACAATGTTAACCCTAAGAACCCACACACTTGCACATTATTACAATCTGACTATATGTTAATTCATTTTAGAAATGTAGGAATGTACTTGCATATTGTCATGAGTTTGTGTTCAAGTTTTTGATGCCTTTATATAGTAGCACGAAGTCTTTATTTCATGAGGTTTTGATAGTTATTTATTTGAATGTGGAGTTGTGTGTCATTTAGTATCTTAATTATTTTTAAAAAGGGAATTAATGAGCTGGATAGTTAATATATTATCAAGATAGACTGTTTAGATGTGAATTCCAAGGTGATAAGCAGAGGTGTGTATTTTTTTTTAATCTTTGAGTTACTATTTACTTTTGGTATGATTATTTAATTGATTTTGATGGTCATTGTCTATGTTGCTATAAACTCATTGTTGTCTTTATAATAATCTTGATCATAAATCTATTCCCTTGATAGACTTGGACAGATATATTGAACCAAATTGTTAAACCCTTAATTTTAGTCTCAAATCTTCTTTATTGATAACTTAGATGATATGTAATTGTTAAATTCTTTTTTATGAGTAAGGTCATGAGTAGAAGGGAAGCAGATGGGAGGAGATTGCAGAAGAGTTGAAGAAAGGAAACTCTAGCAGGTAACTGCGAACAGTTTACAAATTCCATCTATTTTTTCCATTAGATAGAGTTCAATGCATGTTTTAAAAGGTGATTTACATTATTGTTTTCGATTGATTTTATTCTTGGATAAGATTTCCACCCACCTACGTTTAAGTCATGGCATAGAGGTCGTGGATGGACTATGTAGTCCAGATGATATCTCTTCGTGGCATTCTGTCAAACAGTTCACATGCAACGTCTAAGCTTTCTCATTTTGCATGCATGTCGACTAAAGCATTTCTAGCTTTATTATCTAACGAAAATTGCCCATACCGTCAGGCAGGGAGGATTCTGGCGATACCATTTTGTATATATCCCGCAATCATTGCATGCATCAGCTGACTACTCTCGAGGCATTTTTTCAAACGGTTCTCAAACCTCGTCTATGTTTCCACGTTTTGTGCATATGTCCACCAGGGATTTTGCAACTATAATATCTTATGCAATTAACATGTTGTCTAGCTAAGATCAATGGATCTTCTTAATCATTCACGTTATCATTTTCTTAATTATTACACATTTTGGTAACTGAATATAAATTCAGTGTATTACAGTTTGGTTTAAACAACATATTGTAAGCTTTGACTTGTTTCGTCGGTTCATCTGAAATCACACTAATAAATAGGCTCTTGTGGAGAAGCTAGTGTTGTAATTTTAGATAAGCCACCTAAACAAGTCAAAGTGTAGAGTGTGTTGTTTAAACCTGACCATGTATTACCATTCGTAACTGTCATTATGGATAAGATTTAATTCTCAAGTTAGAGTTGAATACCTCTTTTATTTTCGTATAACCAAATTCATGTTATTTTTGTTGTTCTATGTTAAGTTAGATTGCCATTAAAGTATATAATTGTTGTATGATTCGTAGTGATGGACAACCTCTAACTTGAGTTGATAGAAGCTATCAAATTGTGTTAAGGCTAGTCTTATTGTTGTGTGGGATTTACAATAGCTCTAAGATTGATGTTTTAAATCAATTCTCCCTTTGATGAGGAAGGGGTATCAAGATTTATAATTATTTAATATCTCCTTTGGTTGTAGTAAAATAAGATTAAATAGCTTAGTTGTAACATATTGCAAATGTCTTTTTTAATGCACAATAAATTCATAGAGAGGCTATGTGCAATAGGATATGTTGATAGCCTTGCATTGATTTCTAATGGTGGAGAGTACTTGAAATTAGCTTGCATTTCTCGAACAAATCAACATTAATTAAGAATATATGTATTATCATTAGCATCAAATATTAATATGTAGGTACATTTCATGATTAGAAATCATACTTATTTTTATGCCTTACCTTATTATAATGATAAAACCAACTCAAAGTAGGGTATGTTGGGAGTCTAGTCATTAATTATTACATTGGCCTAGATGCTTATATAACACTGCATTGTACTAATATTGTTGCCTCCTACATTTAGTGTATATTTGTAATGGTGTATCACTTTTGAACTTGTGAAAGAATATAATTATGTATCATTGATATAAATAAAACCAACTCAAGGGTAAGGAATATTGGGAGATTAGATAACAATTGGTAATTTGTACACTTTGTATTATATACTAAAGGTAGGGAACACTGGAAGATTGAAACTTAATAGTTATCTATTGATACATACTTATGATCCTCTATCTAATATAGCAAAAGCTAGTAGGACCAACTCATGGTAGGGTATGTTGGGAGTTCAATATGTATTATCCCCAATTAAAATATTTACAAATTTATTTAAATTTAGTAATACACAAAAAATATGAGTTAAAATATAAACTTCAAACCCTCTTCAATCTAAATTTTCGAATATCTTGAATACCCACAAAGACTAGCAATTTATACACAAAACTATGCACCCAATTTTATCAATCTTTGTACAAAACTCATTAAAAATTATTTACAAATAAAATATGATTTTTTACAAGAAAAATATGGTGTTGCAATAGAAAAATTCCAACATGAACAACAACCACAAATTAAAAATGTATTAAAATTAAACTAACACCTAAAATTGTAAAAGTCACACCACATTACTAACTTTGGTTAGCTCTAATCTAAAAGATGAAATTCCTCAACAATTGGGTTGTTCATAAGGATCACAATGTACAAAAAAATTGATCTACTATAGCAAAAACTTATCATAAAAAATACCCAAAAAAATCCATGCTAAAAATTGAAAATCAAACCTCACAAACTTCACCAAAACTAGCACACTAACACATTGCAACAAACACACTAAAACTTCACTATTTATTTCCAATCTAAAACAAAATGCCTCCAACACTTGGAGAAGATCTAGAAAATCAAAATGAACATAAATAATATGCTCTTACAACAACAAACCACACCAAACAACAACCAACTTGCACATAGACTTCACCTACAACTTGCAATCAACACAACAAACACAAACATCGAATCTCCTACAAATAATTAAGATCCAACGCAAATAGTGAGTAAAATTTATCCTTTAACCAATTTTTTTTTATCCTATGGTTCCAATCTCCAATGGGTTTTCATACATCGAAGATCATTGTATGAACACAAGTATCCAAACAAATTTTGGCAGAGTTTCTCTACCATGAAACGAGATGCCCAAAATGTGTAGAACCTCCAAATATATAGAGAACTAGATCCAAATCCCCATTTGGTGGGAAAATAATAAATTATATTATATTTTTACTCCTACTCCAACTTGCATGCCAAAATAGTTACTTACAATTGTCAACTTGCAATTACACCCTATATAGATGTTGTCATAGTTGTCAAGAATCTTCTAAAAAAATATTTTTTCTATTAAAAAATCATCTTATCCATAATCCACACCCCTTTGGAGAAAATTAAAACCAATATTCAATACTTTTATTGTTCCCAATTAAAATATTAACTCTTGAATTTATGAAAAACAATTGAAATATTGAATGCAGTATTTTCCCTATCTAAAATATTAGTCCACAATAAAATAGGAATGGACTAATAATATTACCAAATTATTTCTTTTTCTAGAAAGAGGACATGTCACAATAATTGAATGATAATTTATATTTTTTATTATACTTGCATTTCACTAGTTAATGAGTCATTACAAAGAGTCAAGCAAGAGATGGAAGTATTGTGAATGGATGACTCACATTTATGTGATTAGTACTTATACTCTTTGGCCAAAGTGATGTTATAGTTGTATATATTGTTAGCCCGCTATACCACAAGGTCCATGTCAGTTACATATTATGTTAGCTAGAGAGGGGATCTAAGGAAATTTCATGATAAGATGCATGTGACAAGTGTGTACATTTTTTATTTTTGCACTTGGTTCTCAAATACATTTCTACTACATATGTTCCTATCTATTAGCCTTGTTGAAGGGTTGGGGTACTTCTAATTGGAAGGTGTGTGGGGGACCATTGATATGTGGTTAGAGGTAAGGTGCTCATGTGATGTTGTCCCTCCTACAACTGGACAACCACGATTTCTTGCACTTGGACGAGATGACTATACTTGATAATCTATATAACTACTGGTTACTTTATTTGTAATGAAAACTAATAATATGATTGATGTATCTTTACAAATTGACAAGATATGATTCCTAATCTAGATCAAGTATATTATTGTAAATGTGTATGATATTTTTTCTTGAAATGATGTAATGTTTGTATCTTTAATATGAAATGAGATTCTATATGTTTATCGATTTATGTTTTAAAAAATGAATTAAAAAAGCTATGACAGTTCTATACATTAATTTCAAATTATTCATTTATTATTTTGTTAAATTGGTTGGCTCATTATAATAGCCTACTACAATTTATGCTCATAGAAACCTCCTCCATTATCAATAGATTACACTTGACTTTAAACACATTTGTGTGAAACTTCTCACTTCATGAGTATCTTACAACTTACTACTATTCACGTTTTCTCTATCACTATTTTCCAATTTGAAAATTTCCTTGCATCATCTTTGTTATGAATGGAAGAAAAGTCATGCCAAAGAACCTTTTCCTACCTAGGTAAAGATAAGATATTTTTTGAATAATAGTAATAGTTGTATGATAAATATGGCATCTACGTGACTAAACACTTATGCTTTATATGTGCTATGTTGATTTCTTGTCAACATGGGATATGTAGATGTAATAATTCTATGAGTCTATTTTCTATATTGTTGTTTACCTTTGATGGTTGACTACTGTCTTCACTCTTGTTATATTAGACATACAAATAATGCAAACATAGTTTCCTACTTTTAACAATCCTAACTTGCTATTATTTTCTTTTAAAATTTTCCTTTAATTATTTGAAAGCCTTTATGGTAGCTATTATATTAAAGGCATTAAAGACCAATTATTTAATATAATAGTGACTAAAATCATGATAAAATTTCTTACATGATTATATCTTTTTAAGAGAAAAATGTATTGCACAAGAAAATATCTAATGAAATTCATTATTTCAAACATTTACTAAGTATATATTTTTCCTTCTAGGTTGTTTTCCTCTAATATTGGGTCAATAAATTTCACATTGTAAGCCTTGCAACTACTATGTGCTTACTTTTGATATTAAAATCAACATAACTAGGGTGCTAACCCTATAAACAAAAAATTCTAGAGCTAAGAAACTAGGTCAACAACACATTAACATTGTAAATTCCAAGATAAAGATAGTCTTAACAAATAGAGCAAAGAGGCACCAGTGCCAACAAAAAATGAATAGAAAGAAAAAAATTAATAGCATAAAGTTTCCACAGTCCATGATAATCAAGTGTTAGTTATTTCTGGATTGAAACTGTGTAAAATTCTTGCATATTATCTCGACGATGGATCATGGAGTATGTTCTAAAACATTGATACAATTTTTTTTACACAGTTTCAATTCATAAATAACTAACACTTGAGAAAGAAAGCAAGTAGAGCTAGCCAAAGAGTTGGCCCCATTCTTCAGTAAGGAATTTGTAGAGTTCCTTGTAACTCCCATCCTTGTCACCTTCTTTCTTCATCTCCTCTTGTAGCATGTAGAGTGTGGTGGCTGATCTATGCATCACCTTGGAGTTGAACTTCAAGATGCTCACCATATTTTCTTCTAGTTCTGAAACCTTCACCTTGAGTTCAAAAAGCTCCACATTTGTAGAAGCACATTGAGAACAAGTATGGCCCTCGCTAGGTAGCTCCATCAGGGCAGTGTTAGTGTTGTCAGTGTTCTTAGAGTGGTTTTCATTGGTGTTCTTAGATATTTTATCATCAATTCCATCCTCCTCTTCTTCATTAGAAAAAATCTCCCCCTAATATGAATCAGATAAACCATGACCTCCTTATCAAAGGGCATAGGTCAGCCTACAAGCTTGTTAGACCTTCTAAGTTGAGAATCATTAGCATCCTTCACCTCCTCCTCCTTGGATTCCTCCACATTTTCACTCCCCAAATTAACCTCCTCAATCACGATATATGAGTTGAGGATTTCTTCTATTTCTTGCTAGGAGGAGTTTTTTGTTTCCCCACCTAACCTTGTTTTCCCAAACGTTGAGTGAGGGAGTTGTTTTTGAGGTTGCAGAGACCTTGAGCCCTCTATTTTTGTCCAAAATTGGGATTCTTGGGGACCTGGGTTTACCACAAAGGGGGCTAGGAGGATTGGTGGTAAGAGAGATGTCATTCGGGGATGGGGGTTTACACAAAATCACAATAGGGGGAGCCATGGGTAGAGCCCAAATGCTAGAAGAGTTTCTTTTTACTTTTAGAGTTCCTCGAGGTAGTTAAGATGGTCGGCACCGAGGGGTCAAAAAGAGAGGGTTCATCAATAATGACAACCTTAATTTGTTTTGGAGGGCACAAGGCAGGGTGAAAATTGTAAAGGCATAGAATGAGCCCTTGGTGAAGGGATATGGGGGGTTTATTTGGGTGTTTCAAGTTCAATTCTAGAGCTTCCTTAATAGATTTTTCCAAATAGGTTAGCAAGTAAAAGGGTATGTGCAGGATCATGAGGGGCCAAAAAGTGGCAATATTATGGGTATTTGTAGGGTATGTGGCTGACGACTTTTTTTTAATCCAAAATTGATGAAACGAAAAGGGGTTTTAGAGGAGATTCTCAGCTTTCCACCAATATAAATTATTCTTTAATTTTAATTTAATAAATAATTATTATTTATTTTCTATTAGAATTACGACTAAAGTTCCAATCAATAGGCTGATTGAAAAACATCCATAACTTTTAAATGGTATCACATTTTTTGAATATGAAACATGCATCACATTCTATGCTTCACATACTATAGGATTAAAAAAAGAAAAATTAAATTTCATGAAGTTTTGACCAAGTTAAGGTGGTCAGACATACGAGTTTTTATATTTTTTAAAAGTTGTAATAAAAATTCATAATTAATTATTTACTTGGAAAAAATTACAAAAAAATATGCACATCTGGACATCAGTCCTCTACTTATATATAAAATCTTATAAAAAAATATTATCATTTTATTATGGTTATGGTGATGAGACACCTACTTCTTTTTTTCCCGAAATTTAAGTACCTCGCATTGAAATTTCAAAATTTCACCAAATAGATTTTATTTATTTTTAAATAAACCTAGTAGTTTAGAAAATACATTCAATTTTCTACAGATTCTATTTTACATATTTTTGAAATAATATAGATAACTTATTCAAATTTTTACGTCAAGTTTCCTAACACTGATTTTTCTGATTTTTTTTGCCACTTAAGGGCTTGTTTTTTCCATGATGATCCTGCACACCAAAAATAAAAGTTTAATAGGGAGTTATGGTGGAAGTGGTCGAGAAGGGGGAAATGATAAACATAACAACATTTAAACCACCCTTCTAAAGTGAAAAACTTCATGATCATTAGACATGTACCTTGTCCCATGGCTGTGAAAACTTTTCTTTGTCAAACTCGTTGTGAAACTTATTGAGCTTTTCACAATCTTTGAAGAAGAGAGAAAAGATTTCACTATCAACCACTTTGTTATGTTTCTGCCATTTCTTTCCTTCGGTATTCATTCCAGTAGCCTACATGATGACCTCTTCATTGACATCAAAATACATACCACCAACATGCACTTCCCTATTATCCCAAGAGTAGAAAAACTAGATAGATAGACTCTCATCATGCCCTTTTAGGCACTCCAAAAAAGAGGATACCCCTCCTTTGCAATAGATATTTCAAATAGTGGTGTGAAGCCTTGAGTTTATCCTATTTTAAAGATGTAAAACAACTAAAATGTAACGTAAAACAAAAGGAACACCTCAAAAGATTAGCCTAAGGAATTGTTAACAAAGAAAAATAGATGAAATTGTGCAAGTGCTTATACCTTCTCCATGTTGATGAATCCCTTGGTTGGACCTTGATGTTTAAGATCCTTGTGTGCTCCTTGGATGGCTGTGCAAGATGAGAAATATGTGATAGAATGCAATGCTAATGGCTAGAATGAATTAACTAAGTGAGGAAATTCTTGTGAATTAAGTGCTCAAAATGACAACATGTGGGTGTAAAAAAGACTAAGTGTTGTAAAATGTAGTAGAAGAGGAGGGAATTTATAGAAGAATTTGAATTCTCTAGAGAATTCAATAGTTGAGATTAAGCCACCAAGGCCAAGATGAAGGGATATGGTGAGTTGAGGACTCACAAGCCCTCACATCTTGACATGTAGAGGGTGAAGTGGCTTAGGATGGATGATGTGTAAGTGAGGTGAAAGAAGGACATGTGATGTGGAGGAAGGACAAGTAACTTGCAAGTACCCTGGGGGATGAGAAAAATCTTGGGTGAATAAATGTGAATTAAAATTTCACATGCTTGGAAGAATCCCATGGACAAGACAAGGTTCCAAAAAGGGAAGCACTTGTTCACATGTGACTTGATGTGACAAGTAAGAGATTCTAAAAGATGCATGGGAAAAGGGGATTCTAGGAGGAATAAATGTGAATTAAAAATTCACATGGGGAAAAGAGAAGTCTTGGATGAATAAAAAGGAATTAAAATTCCTTGGGGGATGGGGAGAGTTTACCAAGGTATTAATTAGACTTAACTAATCAGTAATTAGAATATAATTAGAGGGTAATGAGGATTAGAATCAGACTTGAAAAATTTGGATGATGTGACACATCCTAAGCAAGGATTAGGCATGTGCACATCCCTAGTGAAGAGATTAGGAGGTGGGTTAGGATTAAGAAAGAGATGTGACATGTGAGGAATTTAATAAATGTCATATTTATTTAATTCATTTGATGAAAGGGGGATCAAAGAGGGTAAGGTATTTAATTATTAATTGAATACCTTAGGGATTTAGAAGAATTAAGGGTATTAATTAAATAATAGTAATATTACTTAATTAAAGCAAATAAAAAGGATGTTTAGACAAAAGGGGATAAATTTGATAAATTAAGTGTCCAAATTTAGGTGTCTACATTTTTCCCTTCTTTGAGATGGTGTTGCAAAGTAGCATCATTTCAAAGAATAATAAAACATATAACCCGGAAGAAGATGGTTAGATTGGAAAAGATGCCCCAGTCATCAACAAAATGACTAGGAATAAAGATGATGGGAGTGAAAATGAAGGTTAGGAATGGAGGATGCCCCCTCGAGAGGATAGGAAGGTGCGAGAGAACATGAGTGTGCTCTCAAAATGGATGAGGCGATGAAAGGGGAGATGAGGAAGAGGATGCAAAGTGATGGATAAGAGATGATGATAAGCAAGAGGAGATTGGGAAGGGAGAGTGATGAAGGATGAATGGATGGGGGGATTTTGATAGGTGAGAGGATGGAAGATACATGCAAGACAATGGGATGGAAAATGAAATGCAATGCTAATGCAATTTTCCATCTTTAGAGCACTGATTTTTGCTATAGTAGAAGACATGATACATCAAGGTATAAAGAACCAAGGAAGATTAGTGTCTAATGCATGAAACAAACACAACAAACAAGAAGGATATCCCAACACCCCAAAGTCGCGATGACCTTGGTCGGTCCAGGTATTGGGATAACCAAAAGCACACAAGGATGCCCCAGCATAACACAAGACCTCAGGGATCTTGGTGGATACTACGTGGGACAACCGAGAAGACAACAACAAAGAAAAGATTAAGATACACCCCTATGTTGACTAGTCAAAGTACACCATGATATGATGGATCAAGGAGACCATGACAAGTGATGATACGGAGCTTAAATGATAAACAAAAGCCAAAAGCATTAAAAGATCACAATCAATTTCAAACGTCATTTGCCATAGGATCAAGGGGATGGATGGGATTGATGAGGTCTAATAGGAAGGATGTATCTTGTTGAGACCGATGATGGATACTAACTTAAAAGATTGATATGACGTAGGATATTCAAAACCGATTGGATCTAATGATACAAGTGGATCTTGTTTGTTAAGAACTAGCTAGATAAGGGCATAACTTGATGACACGAAATGAGACTGACACAAGATAGAAGAATGACAAACCCTAAGGCCTAGGGGCTCACGGGCCAATCAAAGATTAGCCTTGCCTATGTGAAATCGCAAAGCCCTCGTAGTTTGATAAAAGGTTGATGATTGACCATGGATAAAAGTGAGAAGAGGATGATGGAGACCTCGATGGATGACACAGACCAGACAGAAAAAAGAAAAGACTGATGATAGACGATAAAGGGATGAATGAATAGAACCTTGGGGGTGGATCAAATGATTGACCTTTCCTATGTGAAAGTGCAGGGGAAACGTAGTTCGAGCAGAAGACCAAAGACAAACAATGGATAAAGGATGATGAGATAACCCCGATAACGGGATAAAATGATGGAACCGAAACGATGAGACAAGACATATTTGTTGGATAAGATAGGATTGATGATGATGACACAAAGCTTAGGGATGGGATAGTTATCCAAAGCATCAAAATTTGAATTGGGAGAATGACATGATGGAGAGATGACTGATGAAAAGTGATAAGAGATTGGAAAGATGAATGAGGATAGGGAAGGATACATCTTGATTAAAGGGTTGTTGATGAGGGAAGGATGCATCCTGAAACAACACCAAAGGATAGGGAAGGATACATCCCGATGATGAGGAAAATGATGATGATTCGATCAAGGCATTGGGTTGCATGATCGAGGAGCCTATAGTCAAATACCAATGACAAAGGATTGTGAGATGGGATGAGGATAAAGATGAAATAATGGATAGAGAGATAAGGATGGGGGATGGAAGGGATTGTTTGGATGGAAGATAAGGATGGGGAGATTGAAGGGGTTGTTTGGATGGGAAGATAAGGATGGGGAGATTGAAGGGATTTTTGGAATGAATGATTTCTCCAAGGACTTATGTCACAAAGGGAGATAGGTTCCCCCACTGTAGATATGTCATGTGTCATGATGTAGGAGGGATGAAAGATGAGTGGATGGGAAGATAAAGGAGATAAGTGGAGGAGGATAGGATGGGTGACTAAGGGAGGATGAATGGATGAATGTAGGATACTGGGATAAGGAAGGGAGACTAGTGGTAGCATGATGAGTGGAGAAAGAAGGTAGAGGATGTGGATAAGGATTAGGATAGAGCATGGATGAAGGGAATGTATATCGAGAGGTGTCCAAATTATGCATAGATAGGTGCCCCTGTTTTTATTAAGATCACAAGAAGGATGGAGGGATTTGAGATAAATAGGATATGATGGTAGGATGTGGAAGATAGGTGGGATGGAGGGAATGCATATCAAGAGGCTACCCCCAAGTGTGGAAAAGGAAGGATGGGGATTTAGGCATGATACCTATTTTCCAAGTTTTCATCATGGTACTTATCCAAGGAACTTGTTTACCAAGTTTTCACCATTGGAAAGATTATTTCTCTTTACTTTTGCTCTTTTTTTTTTGGAAATTTTGGAAGTTTTTTGATAGAGGGTGGATGGAGATGGATAAGGATAGAGATGTGGATAAGCGGATTTAGAAGAAATTTGATAAGGAGATGGATGGACTCAAGCATCAAGTTCCATACGAGATATTAAGAGCCCATGTGTGAAGCGACCATTGGATGTTGGTACAACCTTATTAGGATAAATAGATTATGTAAGAGGATGAATTAGAGGGATTTGATGGGGAAGATATGTGGGATAATGGATGGGATGATAGAAAGTGTATGGATGGAATGATGGGGTGGATGTGTGATGGGGTAATGTGTTCAGGATCAACATTGACACATATGGTGGTGGATGTGGAAGGAGAGGAGGCTTAATGGATGGAGACTGATGTGGGGATAATGAAGGAGATGGGATAGTGACTTTTGGGACATAAGGACCCAAAATAGATTTAGGAGATGGAGGTTGAGAATGATTAGCTTTCAGATTAGCAACTTTGGATGTTGTCATAGATTTTTAATTTGAAGGAATTGCATATTTTTTCTTTGGGGTCCACATGGTTTTGATATTTGCTTTGGTGGGCCTTTGTGGCCTGTAGATTTGATTTGGATTTTGGATTCGATTTTCCTTTTCTTCACCATGTCTTTTAGAGGGGACATGGGGAGATTTAGATTTATGTGGATGTTTGGATTTATGCATTTTTTCTTTAACATCCAAAGTGCTTTTGATAACAATGGGATGGGTGTGAGGAGATGGATGATGTGGAGTGGTGGAGGTAGGATTATGAGGATTATGTGTAGATGGAGGATGTGTAGGTATGTGCCTTTGTTGATCCTGATTAGGGGACATGTGAGTGGGATGTTTATGATGGATGACATGGATAGGTGATGAATGGATGAAAGGATGAATAGGATGAGATGGAGGAGGTGATTTTGGGATATAAGGGCCCAAAACAGACGTAATGGGTGGAGGCACATAAGGACCCAAGGTGGATGGAGTAGATGAAGGAGGAATATGGACAGTTGTTTTGGGGCGATACGATAGAGGAGGAGGGATGGCAACATATGATCTGGTGGAGCGATGGGAAGAGCCCATATTTCTTTTGGAAGAGGCTCGTTGAGGACATCTGGAGGTTGTGCCAACATCTTTAGATTGTGAATCTTGGGAACTAGGTCCAAGACCTCATATAAAGAGTTGTTCTTTGACCTGGATGGGCTCTAAAATACCTTGATCATGAAGGCCTAAACCTTTTCCTTGATAGTTCATGTTCTTGACCATTTGATCCATGACAAGATTTTTGTTATTCTGGAAGAATGATGCGAGTCCATTATTAGGAGGCTGATGGGTGGTATATATGCTTTGTTTTTCTTCTGCAAGGAGACCACCATGGAAGAATGTGAGGGTACCGAGGGGATATACAAGCGGTGTGGGCATGGTATGGCTAGGTGATGATGGAGGATCAATAGATGGAGATGAGGGGGTAGCAGCTTCTTGATCGGGACAAGGGACATGATAGGATCTGGATTTGTGGTAGTGGATGATAAGGGCTCATGTGATGGGGTGATTGGATCATGAGTAACAAGAGGATCATGGGATGGAGTGGATAAAGGACTATGATCCTAAGGTGGACTAGATGGGATGGCATGATCTTCATCTAGAGAAGAGGATATGTTGGCATGCTTTGGATCAAGCTCTTGGCATGAATTATCATGTGTGGGAGGCATGATAATGGAGGCATGTTGGATGAACTCCTCAAGCGAGGGAGGTGGAAGGATGAATGATTCATGTAGTTCAAGAGGATGGATTGCAGTGATACTGGGAGTGGAAGGAGTGGATTGGATTTGTGGATTTGTGATGGATTGGGAGGATCTTAGAGTAGGAGAGGGGGGCTCAATGGATTCTGAGGATGTGATAGATTCGATGGTTTGAGTGGTACTAGGGGTGGTAGCATCAATGATAGGTGGGGGCTAGAGAGGGGTCTCATCACTAGTGACCCTGGATGGTGGATTGGGATGTCATGGTCCCACGACTTCAAGTTGTGGAGCTAGGGGTGTCTTCTTTGTCATGAGTCCTTGGAGAACTTCTGGAGTGAGAAACTTGCATACTCTAGGTTTAGATGGCGAAGTAGGAGTGGATGAAGGATTGGGGATTGGTGGAGGATTGGGATTAGATGGGGGAATGGGATTGGATGTAGGACAGGGAGTAGATGGAGGATTAGGATTGGATGGAGGGTTAAGATAGGGATATGGGGATGGTGTGTTTTGATAGAAGGACATGGATTATGGATTGGTGTTGGAGGACATAGATGAGGAATTAAGATAGGGACATTGGGATGGTGGATTAGGATAGGAGGATGTGGATGGTCTGGATGTACGGTAAGGATAAGAAAATGTGGATGTTGGATTAGGATAAGGAGTGAATGTAGGATTAGGATGGGTAGATTGATAAGGAGGATTAGTATAGGTAGATTGGTATGGAAGATTAGGATAGCAAGCATATGTGGATGAAGGATTGGGGTATGCAAGTGTGGATGGGGGATTATAATAGGGATGTTGGGATACTAGATTGGGATAAGAAGACATGGATGTTGGATAAGAGGATGATATAGAGGGAGGATATGATGGAGATGTGGGTGATGAAGATAATGGATGTGCCTTGTCAAAGGTAGCATAAGAAGCATTATTAGATGTGGATGTAATGAGATAGCTCAGAGAGGGGATTGGATTTTGGAAAGTGGTTGGGAAAAGCTTACCAGTAATGATAGTATCAAGGGGATCCACGTCATATACCTCTTGATCAACAAGGTTTTTGTTATCGTCATCAATGTAATTAGGGTTTCCCTTGATTACTATTTTTGGTTGAATTAGTGAAGGATTCATGATGTTGGATTAGATTGATGTGGATTAGAGGGATGGAAATAGGTGATGAAAGGACAAAATAATGGATTAGAGGAAGATTAAAGGAGGGATCTTGGATGCAGACAGATTAAAGCTCATATTAGGATTTAGGTTAAGCTCAGATCGAGATTGGAGTAAAGCTCAGATCAAGATTGGATTGAAGCTCATATTAGGATTGGATTGAAGCTCATATTAGGATTGGATTGAAGGATATGATGGGATTGGTTCTGCCAGTCAAATTTGGAAGCTGGATCTGTTTATTGTCTATTTGCCAACTTTTTGCTATAGAGGGGAAAAAATTTCCTTCTGGGATGGATCTACCCTCACAGAGGGGAAAATATGCCCTTCTGTAGGGTAGATTCACCCCACTATAGGGCAGGTTTGCCCCACTACAAGGGAAAGTTTTCCCCACTACTTTTGGACTCTCCGAACTGGTAAAAGGCTATTAGAACGAAGAGATGGGTGATTGGAACGTGGTATTAGATAATCAGATTGAGTAAATAGATGATTGAATTGGGAAAATGAATGATAAGAGTGGATGAAAAAGAACTTGGAACTAGTAAGTGATTGCTTGGAATGGATGAATGACTCTCAGGTTGCTGAGACGAAAGCTTGAAACAAGTAAATGACTGATTAGAAAGGATGAACAACTCTCGATGAGGAGATGGATGCTTGGAATGGATGAATGAAGGATTGGAATGGTTAAATGAAGGCCCAAGATGGTTAAACGGTTGTACAGAGACTTGAAGTGGTCAAATGGAGTGAAAATGACTGTTCAGGGGGGCATATTTTCCCCTCTGTAGTAAATTATAGGGAAAATTCGCCCCACTGTAGTAAACCAGAGGGCATAGTCGCCCTTATGCAAAAAATAGGGACTTGGTTTGGATGGAATGAATATGAAAAGGACTTGGAATGATAATAATGAGGCTAACTTATCAAAAATTTACTGGTTTCTCACAAGAAGACACTTTAAGCAAGCACAATCCTACGATTAGTGTTGAGGGTATGGCAAATAAATGTCTTAATCTAGGATGCACAAGGTATCTAGGGAGTCCTCGATATACTCTTGGTGCATGAGGCACAACCGTGAACACCAGACTGTCACAAGCGTGAGTCAGGAACCCTAATGAGATACTAAAAGGCACGGACCAACTCTTCACGTCTATCTAGGTATCACCCTAGCTTTGAGGCTTCACCAATTATGATGTGACTAGATTGAGGTACATTTTTAACTCTCCACTCTTTGTATACCATGCCGGTACTTGTGGTTGGAATCATCCCTTGGGGTGATGAAATCCCCAAGGAGGTCCCATTAAAAAGAAGACACTAATTGTTTCCAACTACTCCCCTGGGTCACACAAAGTGCAAGGGGAAAGTGAAAACAAACTAATGCCCCCTTGGGTGACACGAAAATAGATACATCAAGCAATAATTATTACTTAACCTAATTAACTATGTTCCTAGATTAATGAAAACAACAAGGGCAACTTTTAAAATCTAAACAAATGAATGGCCCCGCAAGCAAATGTTAGCTGTTTTATCCTCCATTCTTCATCAATTACACAAAAATATGGTGCAAAATGTTAGCAAAAATGCAAATATCCTTGCAAAAAACAAATTTAGGGGGTTAGAATCTAAAAACAAAAAAAATTGGAGCAAAAATGAAGCTAAAATGGTCATTTTACCTCTCAAAATGTGTTGTTTTGGGGCGTATCCACTCCAATGCAGTAAACAGGGGGGAAATCTACCCCACTGCAATAAAAAAGAGGGAAAATGTTAGCAAAAAGATAAATATCCTTGCAACAAACTATGTTATGGGGTTAGAATATGAAAAAGGCAAAAAACAAGAGCAAAAACGAAGCTAAAATAGTCGTTTTACCTCTCAAAATGTGTTGTTTTGGGGCGTATCCACCCCATTGCAGTAAATAGGGGGAAAATCCACCCCACTGTAGTAAACAGGAGGGAAAATGTTAGCAAAAACAAAAATATCCTTGCAACAAACAATGTTAGGAGGTTAGAATATGAAAACGACAAAAAACTAGAGCAAAAACGAAGTTAAAACAACCGTTTTACCTCTCAAAATGTGTTTTTTTGAGGTGTATCCACCCCACTATAATAAATAGGGGGAAAATCCACCCCATTGTAGTAAATAGGAGGAAATTTTTTAGCAAAAACACAAATATCTTTGCAACAAACAATGTTAGGGGATTAGAATATGAAAATGGCAAAAAACTGGAGCAAAAACGAAGCTAAAACAATTGTTTTACCTCTCAAAATGTGTTGTTTCGGGGCATATCCACCCCACTACAGCAAATTGAAGGGTAAGTCTACCCCATTGGAGTAAATAGGAGAGAAAATCTGCCCCACTGTAGTAAGCAGGAGGGAAAATCTGCCCCTCTACAACAACTTGTCAGAAAACAAAGTTAGGACAAGGGCGTGTCTGCCCCTCTACAGTCAAATGATAGAAACAGTATTCAAACTGGGGCATAGTCACCCTTCTATAGTCAAATTTTAGAAACAATATTCAAATTGGGGCATAGTCGCCCTTCTACAGTAAAACATTAGAAAACAGTATTCAAACTGGGGCCTACTTGCCATTTTGCAGTCAAATGTTAGAAACAGTAATCAAACTAGGGTGTAGTCACCCTTCTGTAGTAAAATGTCAGAAATAGAATTCAAACTGGGGCATAGTCGCCCTTTTGCAGTAAAATGTTAGAAAATAGAGTTCAATCTAGGGCATAGTCACCCTTCTACAGTCAAATCAAGGGCATAGTTACACTTTTGTAGTGAACATGAGGGTGTAGTCGCCCTTCTGTAGTGAACCAGTGGGAATAGTCACCCTTCTGTAGTGAACCAGTGGGCATAGTCACCCTTTTGTAGTAAACTAGAGGATGTAGTCACCCTTCTACAGTGAACAAGAGGGTGTAGTCGCTCCTCTACAGTGAACAAGAGGGCCTAGTCCCCCCTCTATGACCTATACCTGCAAACAATCTCAACAACAACAAATGTGAAGTAAAGGAACCCATTTGTGGGTCGCACTGAGCATGCCAGAAATGTGAAGCCTTGAGTTTATAACAACTTAAATGTAACGTAAAACACAAGGAACACCTCAAAAGATTAGCCTAAGGAATTGTTAACACAAAGAAAAATAGATGAAATTGTGCAAGTGCTTATACCTTGTCCATGTTGATGAATCCCTTGGTTGGCCCTTGATGTTTAAGCTCCTTGTGTGGTCCTTGGATGGCTATGCAAGATGAGCAATGTGTGATAGAATGCAATGCTAATGGCTAGAATGACTTAACTAAGTGAGGAAATACTTGTGAATTAAGTGCTCAAAATGACAACATGTGGGTGTAAAAATACTAACTGTTGTAAAATGTAGTAGAAGAGGGGGGAATTTATAGAGGAATTTGAATTCTCTAGAGAATTCAAATGTTGAGATTAAGCCACCAAGGCCAAGATGAAGGGCTATGGTAAGTTGAGGACTCACAAACCCTCACATCTTGACATGTGGAGGGTGAAGTGGCCTAGGATGGATGATGTTTAAGTAAGGTGGAAGAAGGACATGTGATGTGGAGGAAGGACAAGTACCTTGCAAGTACCTTGGGGGATAAGAAGAATCTTGGGTGAATAAATGTGAATTAAAAATTCACATGCTTGGAAGAATCCCATGGACAAGACAAGGTTCAAAAAAGGGAAGCACTTGTCCACGTGTGACTTGATGTGACAAGTCAAAGATTCTAAAAGATGCATGGAAAAAGGGGATTCTAGGAGGAATAAATGTGAATTAAAAATTCACATGGAGAAGAGAGAAGCCTTGGATGAATAAAAAGGAATTAAAAATTCCTTGGGGGATGAGGAGAGTTGGCCAAGGTATTAATTAGACTTAACTAATCAGTAATTAGAAGATAATTAGAGGGTAATGAGGATTAAAAACCAACTTGCAAAAGTTGGAGGATGTGACACATCCTAATCAAGGATTAGGCATGTGCACATCCCTAATGAAGAGATTAGGAGGTGGGTTAGGATTAAGAAAGAGATGTGACATGTGAAGAATTAAATAAATGTCATATTTATTTAATTCATTTGATGAAATGGGGATCAAAGAGGGTAAGGTATTTAATTATTAATTGAATACCTTAGGGATTTAGAAGAATTAAGGGTATTAATTAAATAATAATATTATTACTTAATTAATACAAATAAAATGATGTTTAGATGAAAGGGGATAAATTTGGATTAATTAAGTGTCCAAATTTAGGTGTCTATAAGTGGCATTTGTCAAGAATTCATCATGGGAGTTGGGTTTGATTATGATCCAATCCCACCCATTATAGACCAACAAACTAATAGAAGTTGTTGAAAGTTATCTAACCCTGTCCAAGTCTTAGAGAAAAACCAAAATGTCGAGCATATGTGAAAAGGCCACTTGAGAGAGATTAAAGGATTGCGATGTGTGTTGTAATAATAATTATTACTAGGCACCATCAAAAATAAATGTCAAATATGCCTCAAAGAGCTAGCAATACAAATAATGAAAAGGAGAGGAATTAACCTTGCACAAACCATTAGAACCACATCATTAATGAAAACCATGGCATTTCAGGTGGAGGATCTATGATATCAAGAGTCCCATCAGGGATATGGAAATTACAATGGTCATTATTACAATGACGAGTCAAAATGTAACAAAACACCTTAGTTTGGATGGGTTCCACACTGTCAAGTAAATTATGGGAAGGCCATGACAACAATATGGCCCACCAAGCCACACACCAAACCCTTCTAGTATTCATCCCATAACCTCGGGTTTGAGTTAGCTTTCAATTCATTACCTATAGTAGTAGAAAACTATACTAGTCAGGGATTTTATTCTCAAGAGTTGTAGTGGGTGATATATTGATCAATAAATGGGTTGTAGAAACAACCTCTACCCAAAATTTCCACTCTAAACCAACAATGGTCAACATACATTTGGCTTGCTCCACAATTGTAAGGTTCATGCATTCAGTAACACCATTTTGTTGTGGTGTCCTAGCAATTGTCAATTTCCTTACAATACCAAACTCACTACAAATTTGGTTAAACTCCCCTGAACAAAATTTTCCTGCATTATCTATTCTCAAACATAAGAAAACACTTTATATTTCTTCTTTAGATTTTTGCATTATCTATTTTATAGTCTTACCCTTCTGATTCCTTACCAAAGCTTTAAACTTCTTAAAATAAGAAAATACTTTAAAGATTTCTTCTTGAGAAGATAAATCCACACCTTATGAGAATAATCATCTATAAATGAAAAAAAAAATGACGAACCCCCAATAGATGTAATAAGAGCTTCCAAAGTATCTAAATGAATTAATTCTAACACATCTATACTTCTGGTAGTACTTCGAGAAAAAAATAGTCTATTCTATTTTCCAAACAAATAATGTTCACAAAAATTTAAATGTTTAGATTTGACACATGGGAAAAGATTTCTATCTACTAGTACCTTGACACCATGTTGATCATATGGCCTAGTCATTGATGCCAAGTTGATATTGAGTTTATTTCTACATTAGATGCCATTGCAACTTCTCCATTGCTAGCTTCCCCAACCATCCTATAGAGATTGGAAACCTTTTCTCCCTTTAGAACAACCAACACACCCTTTGTTACCTTGAGACAACTATTTTCACCAATAAATCGGTAACCTTGTTCATCAAAAACTCCAAGAGACAACATATTTTTCTTTAATCCTGGTACATGTCCAACATGTTGAATAGTCCTTACCATTCCATCAAACATCTTATTTCTTATGTCACCTTCACCAATAGCTTCACAAGGGTTGTCTTTTCCGATGTAAACCATACCTCCATCACATGACTGATAAGAAGAAAACTAGTCTCTCTGTGGAGTCATGTGAAAGGAGGCACCAGAATCAAGAATCCAAACATGAAGTAAAGAACCTCTCAGGTTAGTAGTTAATACCTCTCTATCTTCCAATTGTGTTTGAACTTTTGTTGTGTTTTCCTCAGATGCCCGCGAAGTAGAATTTTCTTTGCTTTCTTTTCGTAGCTGCAATCCTTTTTTATATGTCCATTTTTTCCACAATTCCAACATTTTACTCTTTTTCGCCCCTCAAATTTGGACATGGTTTGTCCATGCTCAATATTTCCTCTTTCTCAAATTTTGCCTCTTGTAATTAGGGCTTCATTAGAAGATCTATGAGATGTCTTCCACCTAGAATCTTCAAAAATTATAGTGGCCACCACATCTTCAATGACCAATTTCCCACTCAGAGCTGAGTTACTAAGAGCCATAACCTATTGATACTAAGTTTCAGGAAATGAGCATAATAAAATTGTTGCCTTATCCTCTTCTTCAATTTTCACCCCCACTGAAGCTAACTTGCTTGTCAGTGTGTTGAAATCGTTTAGATAATCTGTGATAGATGAATTTTCACGTATTCTCAAATTATATAGCTGCCTATGTAACAAAATTTTATTTTCCAATGGCTTCGTCTCATACAGCTTTTCAAGCTTAGTCCATATAAGTCATGTGTAATTTTCTCCTCTACAACATTGAATAGTATTGAATTTGCTAGAGATAATTGGATTATTGATTTTTCCATGCTATCCCTTTCATTCCAACCTACATCACTCATGGCTATAGGTTTTGATGCTACCCCTTTGAGAGCTAGGGCATATCCATCCTTCACAAATAAAGCTTGAAACTTTAGCTTCCATAGAGAAAAATTAGAACCATCAAACTTTTGCACCTCAAATCTAGTAATTGTGCTATTGTCATTATTTACTTCTCAAAAAACATAACTTCTACACAAAAACCTTGCTCTAATACCAATTGTAAGAAAATTTACAGTGCAGAAAATAGAGAAAAATAATAAGCACTATTTTAACATGTAGTATTTATGTGGTAAACCTGGTAAAATTATACCAAGAAAAAACCACTGGGAAAGATCTTTCATCTTTTATTTCTTAGGAAATTCCCAATTACAACAATCTTTTGAAAAGCTACAAAATACGCGACTTCAATAGAGTATAAGAAATCCAAGTTGTAGAGTCCTTGTCGAAGAAAACTTTCCAAAAATAGAAACTACGACTCATACAACTACATGTTGAACATTTGGCAAAACGGTAAAAATATAGTCCCAAAAAAAAATTTGGTGTTGCTAAAAACACCTTTGGTGTCTAGGGGGGCTACGATAGCCCCCCCTAGGACCCCCCATCACTACAACCTTCAGTATCATAGTAGGCCTTCGGTCGCGCTAGGCGTGTACCATGAATGCTAGTTCTCAATGTCAACTATCCGTCACTATTGGAGTAACAATGAAATTGACTTCATATTCCAACAAACACCACTCCTTCTAGGTAATATATTATAAGTATCAAGATGAGTAGTTTCTATGCATCACTTTTTATGTAGACTTTTAATGCATGTTGAATTTAGATTTGCATGTAGAGTTTGCACAACAGTCAATTCTATGAGTGTGGATATGAACCAAAATACCAAACATGAAATTTAGTGACATAAAAGAGTTTCTCTAATCATTTCCAAAGCACTAATACATTGATGAATCAATTGATGATATTTACATCATATAAAATCTACATTAAATTAAATATCATTGTTTTCATTTATTTAAATGCAACCATTCATTTTAGTAGAATTATTAGTTCAACTCATTAAATTTAAGGTTAACATTGTCTTTACTTTTGTATTTACCCTAAACTAATTATAAAATAATAATTATTATATCTTTTCAATTATAAACTCTTCAATTTTTTTTAAGATGTAATTTTGATATAAATATTTTTTTTTTTATAAAGTAGAGAGGAGTCTATTATGACCCTTATCATTGCAATTAATTTGTTCATCATTTTGATAACTAAATTAATCATGTTGATCAAAAAATTAGAATGAATAATACGAACTAAATTGAATATACTTCCAATTACCATCCAATCAAATAATTTACATCCTAGATTAAGCCCCTTCAAACTTAAATTGACTTCTTCCTCTAACTACAACATAGATCACCTAAAGAAATGCATATTTAATTCATTTGATCCCACTATGATTTCAATTTTTGGTATACATCCTCTAGTGACTACCCCCATATTGTCCATTTAGTTAGGTTTAGATTTTTATATCTTCTATAAAACCCATCTTCCAAGTCTCCTTTGATATCAACCTTTGCTTTGCATTTTCCTCTATAAAATTGTCCTTTCTCAATCCTCTAGATTCCATTTAAGACACTTAACATTGTTAGAAAAATTGAAAATGATTTCAATTTTTGGTGGTTACATCCTCTAATGCCCATACCCATATTTTCCATTTAATTTTAAGTTTAGATTTTTATATCTTCTAGAAAACCCATCTTCCAGGTCTCCTTTGATATCAACCTTTTCTTTACATTTTCTTCTGTAAAGTTATCCATTTGATTGGTGCTCTAGATTCCATTGAAGACACTTAAAATTGTTGGAAAATTTGAAAATTCATAGAACATTTTGAATAGAATGCTTCCTATAATTGATATGTCAAAATTCTATCCACTAGATTTTACAAAGGAAGAGAAATCTTTATCAAACCAACTAGGGGAGAGGGGCCCAAAGTAGGGCAGGTCAACTTTGGAGGTCCACGTGGACCAAAAAAAATTAAAATTTTTCCCGCAATGCCACCCTGCCACTTGTGCATTGTGCCTAATATATTTTTTTTTAAAAAATTGAGCACCCCACCACTTGTCAAGCACCATTTAGTCTGACCTATTCAAAATGGGCCCATTTTTCCCTTCGCTCGAAAGTGGAGCCCATCTACCTCCTTAATCAGTGAACACACCTATGTACACTAGATCAGATAGTTGTGTGACCATGATAGCCTCGCCACCCTAAACAAACAGTTTAGAGCATTAGTTGCTCACTGCCTCTTTTGTTACCTCCACTGACCAACTTTCCTTACATGTCCCTTCACATTTACTTAGACTGTCAGGGGTGTAATTCAAATATCAAGGTTCATTCAATGCTAAAAATTCTCGTGCATCCCGCTCACTCTCATTCCTTTTGTTTGCAAACATTCTCGAGTGTTCGTTTGGTTTTGCACCGATATAGGTTTGACTCTCCATGCTTCATTGTTCAGCTCTTCATGCTTCTTCATTCAGCTATGCACTCTCAAGAGCTCTTTTTCTATTTTAGGTGAGGTTTCTAACCTCACTTGTCCTATACCAGTGTCTTTGAATATGATGATATTTTTCCATGCACTTATTTTTTCACAGAATTTTGTTACGAAAATTTATATTTTAGAAAAATTAATAAAATGAAATGTGGGGAGGGTTTAATTGGTTTTCTTTTCCTCTACACTCATCCATGTATTCCTAATATTATGTTCTTCATTGCATGGCATTTACCTTGCATTGTGATTTTTTGTATTTGCTTCCTTATATAAAATATGAAATGGGTTTGACTGGTTTAAATGGTTTTTCATTACTAGTAGACTTGTTCGATGAAATATGGAAAGGGTTTGAATGATTTTCTTCCATGCACTTGTATTCCTATGTTTGTCATTGCACAAACTTTAACTCTGCACTTTGCTTTTTACATTTGTTTGTTATTCCAAAATACAGAAATGGTTGTACAATATATTTGATTGTTACTAGGAAATATTCATAGGGTTTTAATGTTTATCATTTCGAGGGTTTATACCATGCACTTGTATTCGTGTCTTGGTCATTGCACAAACTTTAACTTTGCAATTTGCTTATGATATTCTCATGTTATTCTGAAATATAAAAATAGTATGAGTGGTTTTCATTTAGAAGATATTCTGGCATCCAATCATATTATTTTGCTCTTCCATGCACAATAGTTCTATCTACGAAATGTTTTTTTTATTTGATTGTTACTAGCATACATGGAAATGGTTTCATTGGTTCAAAATTATAGGGTTTTCTGCCATGCACTTGTATTCCTCTATTTGACAATGCAAAAACTTTAACTCTGCAATTTTCCTTTAATATTTTTATGTTATTCCCAAATATGAAGATGGATTCACTTGTTTTCATTTCGAAGATATTCTGCCATGCAATTATATTATTCTTCTCTTAAATATGTATTTGTCTATATATATATATATATATATATATATTTCCATACATATATATACCTATTGTGCATGAAAGAATAGAATAATACATAGATATATAATTTTCATAAATATATATTTCTATACATACATATACCTATTGTGCATGAAAGAATAGAATAATACATAGATATATAATTTTCATAAATATATATTTCTATACATACATATATATATATATCTATATCTATATATATTCATATATGTATATATATGTAATTGTTTATGTGATTGTTACTATGAAATATGTTTTATATATTTATGTTTGGCTCTCCATGATTCATTTTTCGGCTCCACTCAAGAAAGCTCCCTTTGTCTTTCAGTTGAGGTTTTCTACCTCACTACCTCTATACCATTGTCTTTCATTTTGACAATGTTTAACCAATTTTTGTTCATGTGTCTCACTAACCAGATCTACTCTAAGTCATTTCAATTCAAATAATAAATCAAACAAACTGTCCACATGCATATATTCAATAAAAACAAACTATTCATGCACATTAAAGACAATTGCATTACAAAGTGTTCATAAAAACCAAGCATTGAATTGCAAACTATATATATTTATATATATATATATATGTTTATATATGTATTTGTATATGTATATGTTTGTAATTGTTCATGTATATATATGCAATTGTTTATGTATTATTCTTTTCTTCCATGTATAATACTTCTGTCTACGAAATGATTTTTTTATTTTATTGTTACTACCATGTACATGGAAAGGGTTTCACTAGTTCACAATTACAAGGATTTCTTCCATGGCACACTTGTATTCGTGTGTTCGACAATGCACAAACCTTAACTATGTCATTTTCCTTTAATATTTTTTTTGTTATTCCCAAATATGAAAATGGGTTCACTTGTTTTTATTTTGAAGATATTCTGCCATGCAATTATATTTTTTTTTTCTTATATATGTAATTGTCTATATATATATGTAATGTGTGTTTGTATATATATATATGTATGTGTGTATGTATGTATGTATGTATATATGTATGTATATGAATCTCTATTATGTCTATATAATAAGGTTGTTGTTTCAAGGAAGTGTTGCCTGCAAGTATTGGAGACAAGTGTGGAGAAAGAGGGGTCTGTTGTAGCAAAGCACAAAGAATGTTGTTGCAGAAAAGTAATGCACTAATCTTGAATGAGTTGAACCAAACAAAAAGTAAGAATTCAGGTTGGATTTTACATTTAGGGTAAAACCATTGATTGTATTCATTCTTTTTGTTTGGGTTCTGCTCATTCAATTTGGTGTATTGCACAAGAGGGAATGTGTTGTTGAGCAAGCAATAGATGTATATAATTACTACCTTTCCCCACCATAAACAACTAGTTTAGAGTAGTGATTGCTCACTGCCTCCTTCGTTACATCCACTGGGAAACTTTCCTTACACATCCCTCTACACTTACTCATATTTTCAAGCACATAATTTTGAGATCAAGGTTGATTCAATGCTCCAAATTCTCCCATGTCCTACTCATTATCATTCCTTTTATTTGTGTTTATTGTGGAGTGTTCATTTGGTTACACACCCATACATGTTTGGCTCTCCACGACTCATTGTTGGGATTTGCATGCATCATTTTTTGGCTTTGTACTCTCCAAAGTTCCCTTTCTCTTTTAGGTGAGATTTTTTACCTCACTACGCCTGTACCAGTGCCTATATATATTAAAACTAACATATATATATATATATGCATGTATGTATATTTATATATGTATGTATATATATCTATCTATATGTATGTATATATATGTATATCTATATATGTATGTATATATATGTATATATATGTATGTATGTATATATACATACATATATATATACATGTATACATATACATACATACATACATACATATATATATTATCTCTTCATATTCTCAACTTAGATAAACATCAATATCAAGATGGTAACAATACCAAAACAACAATACCAATGTTGCTTTGATACCATTCAAAAGTGATAGCACAAGAATAAGCACAATAAGCACTAATGCTCTGATACCAATTCTAAATGAAAGAGCAATTTGAACAACAACTTGGCAATATCATAGAATAAATATTTTCAGAAATGGAAAATT
>VDFB02271358.1:718604207-718633232 GCA_007258455.2 Sequoia sempervirens | reverse complement strand
AAGTACTCCATCCATTTCATGTGCCTATTACTTAACTTATCTTGACTATTCAAGAAACTTAATGCATGATTATCTGTGAAAATAATGAACTCCTTTGGTAAGAGATAATGTATCCACTTCTTGAGTGACTATACCATTGCATAGAGCTCAAGGTCATATGAATAATATTTCCTTTTGGCTTTGTTTAGTTTCTCACTGAAGAATGCCACCGGTTTCACTTCTTGACTCAAAACTACACCTATGGTAGACCTGCTTGCATCACATTCCATTGTGAACACCTTGCTAAAGTCAGGGAGTGTGAGAATAGGTTTTTGAGCCACTCTAGTCTTTAGGTATTCAAAACTTTTGTCTTCCTTAGCAGTCCATTGAAACTTATTCCTCTTCTCACCCTTGATGGTATCAATGATTGGTGAACAAATGTGGCTAAAGTTCTTGATGAACTTTCTATAGAAGCTAGCCAACCCATGAAAGCTCCTTACTTCTCCAACTGATGTAGGTGTTGGCCAACTGAATATGGCCTCTACCTATGTGGGATCCATCTTCAATGCCCCCTTTCAAATCACAAATCCAAGATAAACAAGCTCCTTCTTCATAAATTCACACTTCTTGAGATTGATCATCAATTTATCCTCATTCATTCTATTCAATACCTTACCTAGGTGCTCCAAATGGTCCTCCTTTGTCTTACTGTACACAAGGATATCATCCAAGTATACCACCGCAAATTTTCCTATGAATTTCTTTAGAACCTCATTCATTAGCCTCATGAATCTACTTGGGGCATTTGATAACCCAAACGAAATCACTAGCCACTCATACAAACCCTCATTGGTCTTGAAGGTGGTTTTCCACTCATCTCCTTCCCTTATTTTGATATGATGGTATCCAATTTTTAAACCAATATTTGAGAAATACCTTCAACTTGCTAAACTTTCCATCAGATCCTCCATCCAGGGTATAGGAAATTTGTATCTGATTGCGATCTTATTGACCGCCCTTGAATCAGTACAAAGCCTCCAATCTCCATCCTTTTTAGGTTCCAATACAGTGGGCACAACACAAGGGCTCAAGCTATGCCTTATCAACCCTTTATCCAACAAGTTTTGAACCTGATTTCTTATCTCTTCATTCTGCTTAGGTGTCATCTTGTATGTTGGTTTGTTTGGCAGACTTGCACTTGGTATGAGGTTAATGTGATGACTCACATCCCTGATGGGAGGCAAAGAATTTGGTAACTCTTTCACCCCTATATCTTCATACTTGTCCAATAGGACTTGCACCTCCTTAGGTATCTCTTCCCTATCTGTTGTTGTTGCTACATTTGAAATAGGCTTGCCAACAATGGCATAACCAATGTATTCCTCACTCAAACCCTTCAAAAACTCTTTCTCCTTGACAATCATCACACTTGGTCCCTCATGAACAACACCATCATCTTCTTTCAAAGGTGTGAGAGTGTATGACACTCCATCCTTTTCAATGACATAAATATTCTTCTCCCCATAATGTTTGGCCTTCCTATCAAATTACCAAGGCCTTCCAAGGAGTAGTTGGCATACATCCATAGGGACAATGTCACACAAGATTTTGTCTTTGTAGGCCCCAATGTTAAAATCCACCCAAGCCTACTCATTAACAAGCACTTTCTTCCCCTTATTGAGCCACGAAATTTTATAGGGTGTTGGATGTGGATTCCTCTTCATTTTAAGTTTTTTAACCATCTCTAATGACACTATATTATTAGTTGAACCAGAATCAACAACCACTTTACATACCTTTCCCTGTGATTTGCAAGTTATCCTAAACAATGCTTTTCTTTGTGGGGATTCCTTGATGGTTGGCACCTTGATTAGTGTCCTTATCATTAAGGACACTCCTACTTCTAGAGCAACATATAGGGAAGGTGAATTAATACTTTTCTCATCCTCCTCATGCACTAGTTGAGTCCTCCTCTCTCCTCCATGAGAACTTGCACCTTGTTTATTTGGGCCCTTCCATGCAGGATGTCTGAATTGGTTGCAATTGTAACACCTCCCAAAGAAGGTATTAGAACCTATACCTTGTCCATTGAACCTACCTCTACCACTTGGCCTTCTACCTCTAAAACTTCCCCTTGATTCATCACTTTGTTCCTAATTTCCACCTTGTCCCCCTTGTGTTCCTTGTGATGATCCTCTTCTACTAAAGGTTCCTTTGCCCCTAAAACTCTTTCCTCTGCCTCTAGATTGCTTCTCTTTCCCCCTCATTATCTTTTCCTCTACCTTAGTGACCATTTGAAAGCACTCCTCTATTATCCTAGGAGTAGTGAGGCTTATCTCATCTTGAATATTGGATCCCAAACTATTCAAATACCTTGCTACTTTCTCCTTTTCATTCTGAATGTTTCTAGACCTTATGCTCAACTTGTGGAACTCCTCAGTATATGTTGCCACATCCAATTTTTTTTTTTTAAATTTTGCAACCTTCTAAACACTTGAATCTCATAATCAATAGGCAAGAACCGAATTTTCACCTTCTCCACCATCCTATCCCATGAATTAATCTTTGGCTTACCTTTCTTTTTTCTCTCCTCTTAGGTATATTTCCACCATGTCAATGTTGGTCCCTTCAACTTGGTTTTGGAAAACTTGACCTTCTTATCCTAAGGCACCTCCTTGTAATCAAAATAGTTTTCTAAGGCATCTATTCGTTCAATCACCTCTTCACCATCCATCTTGCCACCATACATAGGTAGCTCCATCTTCACTTCTTGTGTCTCTCCTTTCACAGCCTTAAGAACTTGTAGAAACTTCCTTTCTTCAGGATCCATCTACTCATGTGAACCTTCTGGGGGGTGCTCACTTTCACCCTCTTCCTCATCTTCAGGGTCACTCTCATCTGCAATACCCTTATCTCTCTTTTCTCTTTTCTCCAATGCTTCCATCCTGGCTACCATAGCTTCTTGAGACTCCCTTAGGGCTCTTATCTCCCTAGCAACAACTGAACCACCTTTAGGAGGCATCTTATATGCTTTACCTTGCAATTTCTCTTCTTCAAACTCAAATCTTCTTTCCAAATGATCTAAAGCCTAAGATTTGATACCAACTAATGCAGAGCAGGGTTGAAGGTGCTGAGATCAACCAAAATCAACTTGTCTTCAAGGTCTACAAACTCTCTCTATTGGTCTTCCTTCAAAAGTATCATTGTGCGTTGTAGTATTCCAATTCAACTTTTTCAGGCATATCTTTTAGATAAAGTCATACAGTCATGAACAAGACACCATTAAAGATACCCATTACGGCCTGTTACAACATACTTGACTTTTGACTATGGTTGTTTTGTAACAATCTACACTAAAATGGACTATCCTCTCAAAACTAGGCCTAATTAACCCTCTTTTCCAAAGAAAGTACCCTTAATCATATTTCCACACATCAAACCTTCTTTCCAAAAGCTTTGAAATGTCACATATAGGGTCCCTCTCTGCCATTTATTTCATTAATCTCCTTCACTATTTTGTTGTCCTAACAAAACTCCTTTCAACTAGGCCTAACACATGAAGATGCTAGGCTAGGGTTCACTCCAAAACACTGCAACCTCCATTTCCCTACTCTAAAACTACCAAAAACATGTAAAACACAACTAAACAGATCATTCCACTGAGTTTCACAATTTTCCAATGGTGGAATGGCTACAAATACATGATTTATTCACCAAACCCTAGAAACCCTACTTTACAAAGTAACTTTCAGAAAATTGCATAGAACTTGCACAAAATTGAATGGATTTAGATCAGATTGGATGCAAAAGAAGGCTACTTCATCCCTCCATGTAATACAACTAGTTAGAGATCAAAATATTTCTGTACATAACCAAATTAAGCACTGTAACACAAAAAAATGCTTCAAATTTTAGAGAAAATGAGTTTGCATTAAAGTGTTTTCTCCAAGTTTGCACTTCAAAACCTTTCCTTGAGTCCCTTGAGGCTTATTTATGCTTCTTACAACTGACTCCAATAGTTCATTAACCAACTTTCAAATTGGTGACTATTCACCTTCTTACAAAACAAAAATTGACAAAGTTGCTATGCAACTTTTACAACATTATGACTTTTTACAAGACATACTAAGTGGACCCTACATGACCCAGTTATACTAAAAATGGTCTGAATAGACCTTATTAGCATCACACTAAGACAAAATCACAACAAAACCCACATTTGAACAATTATTTACATGAATTGGAAAAATTTCCATGGTGCCCTTGCACCACATTCCATCCAAAATATGGAAAGGATATGTTGTCCACTATGTCCCATGTTATAAGAAATTAATTCATCGATCATCCCTAGAGCCATATTTGGTTTCCCAAGTCAGACGTTGTTTCATATAATAAACGTGTTCTTCAATAAATTCCATTTTTTGTCATATCTATAGGTAATGGTCACAAAGAGGTGTTCCTACTAGCCTCTTCTAGGGAAGATATCTTAGTTTTATTATAAGGACATTCTTCACTAGTGTGTTTCTTATGATAAATAGAAAAAAATATAGCAAGTGCTTTTTTAGCCTCTTCTTGTTTCTTATCTGTATATAAAGTATGTATTTGTTTTCCCATATGACTCAAAAGATCAATTATTAAATCATCAAGTAACATACCTAATTCCCGCTTGGCAATACCTAATGCACCAGCTTGGGAATCGTTCTTTCCAAGATAACTTTGAATGGGTCAATGAGACCTCAAATAATTCCTATAAATTTCACAAATTTTATCAAATGTCAATTTATAAATATCTCCACCTCCAATAAGATTAAAAGCATCCATACATTCATCATGAATTTCTCTTAGAAAAAGCATTTTAATAGCCTCATTAGTTACTCTGGGTCGTAGTGTTCTTTGAAGGCTAAATGAGAATAGTTCAAGGAAATCTTCAATTGTTCTTCTTATTGGGATATTTGAAAGATTTCATCACATGCCTCCTTTTTCTTACAATATTCTTGATATTTTATCAAAAATCACTCCTTCATGTTGTCCCATGTGAATAGATTATCATCCAAGTCCCATGAACCATCGTAATGTAGCATCTTTTAATGTAGTTGGGAATAACTTAAGCTTTTGAACATCATTGTTATAATCATAACTACAACATAACACATAAAATTCAAACAAAAACATGTTAGGACCCTCAATAGAAAGACCTTGAAAGACTGTCGAAGCAGAATGGGGTATATTTTTCATATGTGCCTCTTCTTCAAGACCAACAATGGGAAACTAAAATGTGATAGGGTTATTATTGGGTAAAGCTCATTCTTCTTCATGATTGGCTCCTATTTTTTCCATGATTGAAATACACATGAGGTCCAATAACAATCAAACACTAATGAATCTCATTTGAATTGAGTTTTTACTTCTTTCCTTTCTACACCCCCCAAAGCATGTGAGACCCTAGGTTGTTCACTAATATTTTTTGTACCAAGTACATTCTTTGATATTTTTGTTTTGCTTAAATTTTCTAAAGGAACACTTGGAGGAGATTCTATATCTAATTCATTTCATTCACTTGCAAATTTTATAATAGTGGACTCAATCATGCATTTGTCTAAATCCGACTCAACATCCTCCTCCTTGAGTTGTGGCTTAACTCCTTGTTTTGGTTTTTCAATTTTTAGTGAGCTACTTCCTACAGTTTGTTTGACAAATCTACCTTTCTCATCTCTATCATGATTCATGCAACTATATGACTTGATGCAATGTAAACCAAGGGTAATTACCTAGGCAAGGTCGACAATTATGTGGACTTTCTCCTTGACACACTAGTCCTATCTCAAATTACTAGATTATCATGCCTTTACTGCCTTTCCCAGACAACAATGACAAAATGTTGGGATAAAAATGAAAGGATTAATTTCAAAGTTATATCCAAATGATGGCTAAAATTTAGGTTTGTAATTTCAATTTAATTTTGTCAATCTAGGGCATAGACTTATGAAAGGTGTAATGGAAATTTTCTCAAGGGTTGTAGGTAGTAAGATAAGTGTGATGAAATGCAGGAAATTCTAATACATAAGATTAGAAATACCATAAAAACACCCCTTACAAAAAAATAGTCCTACTACAAGTTCTATTGATTCTGCTACAAGAACAAAGTGACATGAACAAACCTGTAATTATTTTGTTTTCAACAATAACATTCAAACCACTTAGAATACTTATCAAGCAATACTTCACTTAGAAAAAGAAATATAGATATGCCTTTGAATTCTCAAATAATAACCAAAATGAAAATGTCATACACTATTCATAAATAGATCACTTTTATCCATGAATCATACATGAAAATAAAAATGAAGCCACAACCATAATAATAAAAAATACTTAACTAAAAACACAATAAGATATCACCAAGCTTCCTAAGGAGTGGGCCATTCCTCCTGGTCAACAAGGTGATTAAGAAATGCTACTGCAACACTTCTTACTCGAAGCATAGACTATAGTATTGAATATGTTTTTTTAGATTAAAAAGAGTGTTCCTTTATATGGCGGTAATACATATATATAAAAGTTTGTAACCATAATGTTGAAGATAATTGATTTGGTTATGTTGGCCTACAACCCATAACCACAAAAGAAGTCTTTTCATCCAATGATATTTTAGTAAATAAAACAGCTTCAAACAGAGTTTATGGTTTACAATTATCACATAAAACCAAAATGTAGTTGTTGGCCACAAGTTTAAAACAATATAGTAAATGTCTTTTCTTGTTTCATAACAAGATAATTTTAAAAAACTACAGATCTTCGACAACCTTCACTACATAGCTCCCAAATGCATCCAACTACAAGAATTTTTGTTTAGCCATTTTCAACCGATTGGATTAATATTCACATAAATCAAATAACTTAAGAATAATTCATTCTTTTAAAACATACTAAATAAATTTTCATTTATATGGCTAACAAATGGAAAAATAGGGAATTAAGGTGGAAGTTGAATAGGTAGATTTGGGTATTAAAGGATTTTGGAAATAAAAATCTAAATAGGTTTTAAGCTTATCAATAATACTAATTAGGGCTTGTGATTGATCATTGGCATAAGTAATTTAAAATGAAGGTGAAAACTATCATGAATACAATGGTCAAGGTCACAAGAACACTAGTGTCTAGGACACAACACTACAAATGGAGAGGAAGAATATTCTAATGACATCGAAGTTCTAGATTAAGTGTTAGGCACACCTAAGGAAATTAAGATGAGAATATGAGAAATAGGTTTTAATCATGTCTAGAGATGATGAACACTAAAATAAGTACAAAATATAGAATAGAAAGTGTGAAGTACTTCATTATTATTTCTAGATTCGATTCTATTAGAGTTTGTGTCAACATTTTGGATCATCGAGTGTGATATAAAACATTAACACAAAAACTTTGACACAATCGAATCCAAAAAAAATAATGAACATGTTTATGGATTGTAGAAACTTTATATCATTAAGTGTGAAGTATACAAATTGTTACTCTATAAATACATCAATTGCACCTATCCCAAATGGCCCACTTGGTTTCCACCTTGCTTATCACACACAACCCACCTAAGATTATAAGTGAACAATTGAATCACTCACACTAGGGTAAATATAGTAAGTAGATAAAATATAATGAAACCAAAATACTGATAGATCCATTTTACAATCACACAAGCAACTCAAACAAAAGAAAAGGAAAATCCCCCAAGGTTACCTTCATTTATAGGATCCGTAATGTAAATTAAAACATTTTATCATAAACCTAAAAACTAAAAATTATGGGTTGCAAGAATTAATTGAATTCCCCCTAGAGATATGGGTAGGTTGTCAAATTTCCTTAACTTCCCCTAAACCTTAGTTGGGTTGTAGGACTATTAGAGTCCATCTGAAACCCAAAACTAGGTTGCATAGCTTCTCCAAAAGTTCCCCCAAACATGCAAAGGTCATCCATCTTGTAGCACAATAATGCAAAATTATTAACATTGAATGTTATCCATAAAAAACACAAAAAACTTAGTGACAATACCAAAACAATGGCAACTTGATCCATTGGGATTTGAACCACTACCTCTTGGATTTCCAAATGGTTGAAAGTGCTCTTTCTCCTCTTACTCTTAGTTCCCTTTCTTTTTTATCAATCCAAAATTTTCTAATTAGAAATTTTTTGAAACCATAAGAGATGGATTTAGAACATCCCTAATAAGGAAAAGATGTTTCCTACCTTTCCTCTTAGTACCATTTTCAACAGCCTAAAAGAACTTTAAATTACCATATGTACTCATGACCCCTAACATCATGAACTATGTGTTAGAACACACGAATGTACTGAGAGGGGGGTGAGTTGGTATATCCCTCAAAATCAATTCAATCAAAACTTAAAACTACCTTAATCAGATAACACATTCAAAGCAAGAGCACAAAACCATAACACTAAATTTACGTGAAAAACCCAACAAGGGAAAAACCATGGTGAGAAAAGTTACTTGGAGATACTAACCAAATCTAGCCTCACAAATGAATCAACAATTACAACAAATTTAAAGCCCTCAACCTAAGGAATTTCACAACTTCATGCTACTTACAGAGTGAGGTTGCAACCTCAGAATACAACTCTTTAAAGAATCAGATGACAAAGCATAACCACAACACTCTTGTTGCCTCTGACTCTCTACCTTCAACACTTTTACATCACTCTATATTTGGCTCACTTCCTCTGGTATTCACACTTTCACTTATGTCTTTGGCTCACTACCTCCAAAACTCACTTACACAATTTGGTCAACTCATTGCCTTCCACACACCACTTAAACTCTTATGCTTTCGAATCACTACCTCCAACAAGAATCAAACACTCTTCTACAAATTTGCACACATTAATCTGACTTCCACACACTGTTCTCAGCAAATTACATTGATCACAGATTGAACACTTGTACATCTTTGATCACACACTTGATCTTAAATTTATACCATCCACAAGCATCAAAAATTTTCTCCTTGTCAGTCATCCTGAAACATATAAACATGCACTGGCCATATTGCGTTGGCTTCAACACATCCATGGGAAAGGGAAATCTAATGTGGTCCAATCTAGGAGATAAGTAGGACCTAATTCAAACCTACACGCATCCCTATATTGATGCATGCCACTGAAACTTACCGCAAGCAACTTAGAACACTAAGTCAACCCAGCAGACACTCAACCCTTGAAATATTAATCTCTAGACCACAAGCGATACCAAAGAGGCAAGATAACAACACATGAACTACATCATAAGAAACAAATCATATTTAGGAATATTTCCATGCCCTTCTTTCACAACTTTGTGCATCAATATGTTGGCACAAGTAAACAAATACATAACCAGTATCTATCACAAACCCAAACAACACAATCTTGAGATATAACTTTGACAGCTCAACTTGTGGTGCACTTCTACAACTTAAACTTGAGGAAACGAAATAGATAGACATTAGAGACACATCCTCCAAACTGCAAGACCACAATAGCAACAGTGAAGAAATGTGAATCATTTCTCAGACCTTCCATGATTGCAATAGTTCAATCACCCCTTTTCTTACTCAAAAACTTCTATAGTAACATCCAAGATTTAAAAACTAGAACACATACGTTGAACAATTGACTTTGTCTAACCTTCAAACCATAGGAACATATCTTCAAATGAGGAGGAATGCAAAGCATTCTCCGAAGCCTTTTCAGAGCACTTTCCTAAGCCGCTGGCTATAAGGAATTCTTCTATACAAATTTACAGCAACAAAAGGTGAATACAACATTCATAAAATGTTTTACACATTCATGAGTAACAGGAGACAATTGGTATAGCAACTCACTACATCCTTCCTAATTGTAGCATATGCAACCAACTACATGTTGCCACCTTGCTGACAATCGAGACAATCATCATCACACACCTCTCATACTGATTGACATCAATGACTACCAACAAACTCCATGTTGAAATTAATGACAACATTTGCAACATACTTGCAACAATCTCCCTCTTTGGCATTGATGGCAACACCAATGAGAGCAACATTACAAAGATATGCAATATCTTCCCCTTGGTCCATCCCCTTGCTCTATCTCTCCCCCTTTGAAATCAAGGACAAAGGGTCAATGGTTTGTAACTGAGCTTGACATAGCATACAAGCTCTCCATTATCTACATAAGCTTCAACATTCTTCTACTTGATCCCCCTGAGAGGTAGCCTTCATCAATCCAAGGAAAAAAAATGTGTCTTGAATTGCTCCCCTTGGACAGATGCACCAACTATGTATCTACTTAGAAGGGGTAACAACCCCTAGCTTCTATCTAAGATATTCAAAAGTATCCTTTGAAATTTCCTTTGTAAAGATATCTACAATTTTCTCCTTTTTGGGAACATACTCCAATCTTACTTCCCGATCTGCAACTTTCTCCCTTAAGAAATGATACTTGATAGATATGTCCTTGTTTCTAGCATACATCATTGGATTCTTTAAAATATTGATGGCACTTGTATTATCACATAAAGTTGGAATGGGTTCTTCATCCATCACATTGATATCCTTCAAAGTTTGCTTCATACATAACAATTGAGTATTAGCAAGATGTTGCAACAATATACTCTTCTTCTATTGTTGACAAGGACACCGAGTCTTGCTTCTTGCTAAACCATGAGACAATTTTTTCTCCCAAAAAGAAAGCTTTGTCGTTGGTACTTCTTCTATCATCAACACTACCAACCCAATCAGCATCAGTATAAGCATTCAAAGAAAAATCATTACCCCTTTATACCACAGTCCATAGTCTAGAGTGCTCTTCAAATATCTAAAAATCCTCTTGACAACCTTTACACGGGTTTCTTTTCGATTGGCTTGAAATCATGCAACCAAGCAAATTATCTACATAATACCAGGCCTTGAAGCAACTAAATATAGTAGGCCTCCAATCATAGATCTATACAAATTTTGATCGGCCTTTGGTGACACAACATCCTTACTCGAATAACAATCAACTAAGATTGGAATACTCACTAGTTTATAGTCTTCCATACCAAACTTCTTTAGCATTTCCTTAACATATTTTTCTTGAGAGATGAAAATGACATTATCTAACTATACAATTTGAAGTCCAAGAAAGAATGACAACTCACCTAGCATAGGAATTTCAAATTCCTTTTCCATTTCCTCAACAAACTTCTTACACATTTTATCATTTCCTCCAAAGATTATATCATCAACATATACTACAACAATTAGAATCCTCTCATCCTCTACTTTGAAATAAAAATTATTGTTTGTAGTACCTTTCTTGAATCCTTGCAAACATAGGTACTTGTCCAACCTTGCATACCAAGTCATGGGACCTTTCTTGAGACCATACAAAGCCTTCTTAAGTTTGCAAACCATTTTTGGATTTGTCGATAGCTGAAATCCATCATGTTGTTCTATGTATACTTCTTATAACTCACCATTTAGGAAGGAAAATTTCACATCCATTTGATAAAATTTGAATTTTCTGTGAACAACAAATGCAAGAAACATTCTGATGGCCTCCATTCTTACCACCAGGGAAAATGTTTCTTCAAATTCAATTCCTTCCACCTATGAATGTCCTTTGCAAACCAATCTTGCTTTATTCCTTACAACCTCTCTATCTTCATTGAACTTGTTCCTAAATACCCTTTTTGTTCCAATTGCATTCTTGTCTTTGGTCCTTGGAACCAACTCCCGAGTTTGATTCTTTTCAATCTAATTCAGCTATTCTTCCATAACTTGAATCCATCCTCTGTCTTTGTTGGCATCAACAAAAGTATTTGGCTCAATTCTTGACAACAGAGAAAAATTCACCTATTCATTTAGTTTTGAAAACCTTCCTCTTGTCTACACTCCATTCTTATCTCCAATGATCTGATCTTCTAAATGATTCCTTTAAACATACTTGGTAGGAGTCTTGGAGACTTTTTCCTGAGCTTCCTCCTTTTCAACTTCTTCTTCCTCTATGTAGGTAGATTCATCAATCTAGCAGTCTTCTTGCTCATGTGTACTTTGATAAAACTCTTCATCCACACTGACATTTACACCTTCAACTACTTTCCTCAAACTTTTATTGTAGCATTTATATGTGTAGAAGAGGGGGACCAACTGCTCAAGACCCCAGGTCACTGGAGGGTCTAGAAAAATAGGTTTCCCTGATCTTCCTCAAGTTAAGGGACTTGTTTCAAGAGAGTCTAAGGTTGAAAGGAAGAGCAACAAGGTTGTTGATTTCCTTTAGCAAGCTTGAATGTTTAAGGAGGTTAGGTGAGCAGGTTTCTAGAGTTTGGACTATAGCTTAGGCAGCTCACTGCCAAGGGACTCCAGTACAGGACACAAACGACAACACGGCGCGTTGGCATCTCAATAGGGCGTAATTGGCGTCTCAATAGGGTGTTGGGAGTCATTATAGACAGAAAGCATAAAGTATAGTCAAAACAAAAGAAGAACCTACTAATGACCTAACGAATACAATTTGATGCAATGATAGAAATAAAAAGGAATTGAATAACAAAATAACAAGAAGAATACTTTAACTTGATCTAATTTATGAATTGACAAAAAGAGAGTGAGGAAAGCGCACCTTCCTACCCACAAGTTGATATATTCAAATTCTTCACTCAATGAGCAACCTACACACACAAGACGGAAAAATTTTGGGGCTATGTATAGAGGACTGCCACAGTCAGTCCCCCACTTTGGTGTTTCCACCTCCACGAACAACCAATATAGCAATGATAGGAGAAATGCAATAAAGAAAGGTATTGAAATGGAAGTACTATGCACTATACTAAACAGCAATATGCTACAAAAACAATACAATGATGCTAAGTGAATGGAAGATGGAACAATATCACCTTCAACCACATGCACTCAAGGGGAATGGGCAGAGGAGTGAGCTCACAAGCTTACAAATGTCAACGTTTCCACAACAACGAGGATATTGAGTCCACAAAACACCAACTTGTTGTTTCAATGGAGGTGAGAATGCTATGAAAATGTTGAGGAGAGTGAAGAAAGAGTTGTCCAATGTCTGAATGACCAAGAAGTTGAAGAGAGTGAATGAGATAGCAATTTGAAGATGAAATTATAGGTAAAGGATTCATTTGAGGTCGGTCAGGGGTGCAAAAACATTACACTTCATCGCCAATGGAGAGTTGTAATGCCTCTGTGGATTCCAGAGGAAGGAATCCTATTAGGATGGCAGTGCGCCTCACAGAAATCCATGCACCATACTAGTGTCCTAGACAAAACATCCTCCACCAACACGAAAAATAATTGTCAAGTGCATGGGAAGGGAATGAAGGACGTGGAGTAGCATCATCGGATTTGATTTGTATAAAGTAGGAGGTGGGTAAATGTGGAATTTATAAGGGGTGAAAATCATGCCATTACATTCCCCCCCACTTTAGGGAGTGTAAGTGTCAATGAATGCACAACAAAGTAGAGTGAAATTTGAGAAATGTATACAT
Organism: Sequoia sempervirens; assembly: GCA_007258455.2. Lineage (NCBI taxonomy): Eukaryota > Viridiplantae > Streptophyta > Pinopsida > Cupressales > Cupressaceae > Sequoia > Sequoia sempervirens. The sequence continues at coordinate 718,619,722 of VDFB02271358.1, read as the reverse complement.
GAACCGTTAAGGAAGCTAACCACAATCTTGCAAACTCAGATACAAGAGAGAGAGATGGCTCTATAGGTACTTGATCCTAGGGAGAGTTGTACAAATGTGTCGCAGGTCCTTGGATCTATGGAAGGTGAACAAAAGTCTTTACAAGTGCTTGGTCCTGTAGAGGAGGCGCCACAGGTGCTCTATCTAGAGGGACGCTACATGTGAAAGGATTCATAGAGTCTGATAGGCCCTTACATGTGCTCAGTCCTACAAGGCAAGCTTGAGGTGCTCAGTCCTCCAAGCTCAATTGAAAAAGCAACTTTGTAGGTCCTGCAAAGCAACATGTTAATCTGCAGACATAATATGTTAGATAGAAAAAATCCATGCAGGCAAATAGACAATCACGCAAACACTCAACAGTTGAAGGAGAAGTTTTCAAAGGGTCCCTTGGGAACCCTTCAAAAGAAAATGGGGTCCCCTCAAGGGATGCTCTGTTTGAAAAGCAATGATATTTTTCACAAATGATTATAGTATGAAGGAATCCTTTTGAAAGATATCTTAATCAAGGAATTCAAAAGGAAGAATACTCCCTTGCAAGGGGAAGTTTTCAAACTTCATCAGAAAAATTACTCCCTTCTCGAAGGAAAGCTTTCAGATTATTTATTTACGAATCCATGATGAAAGAAAAATTTCGCTAGGGGTCCTTGTTGACGAAAGCATTTTTTTGAAAAATAAAGGATTTTCAAGGAGGAATTCGTTGGCCATCAAATACACCTTTTGAAAATCGAAGTAGTATGATAGCCCACCCTTAGGATGGTGCATGTTGAACAAAAAATCATGTGACATCCTAACGAAAGAGAAGAAAGTGATGTTGTGACCCGTAATACATGACGAGATGTGATCGTGGAAATGTTATCACACACACGAGGAACAACACATAGGCACCACATCATGAAGCAAGAAAAGAAGAGGGAAAGAGAAAAAGACCACATAAGCAAAAACAAAGATATCAAGAGACAGGGGGATCTGATATTTTGAGGTCAAAACTGCTCATAGATATAGATAGATAGATAGATAGATAGATAGATAGATATAATGATATCTATGAACTATCATCAATCCTCTACTATATCAAACCATGTGAAGAAAGGTACATGAAAACAAAATAAAAAATAAAAAATTGGGTCAACATGGAAGGCAGGCCTAAATGCCCCCAACACTTTGCATTGCCCCAATTGTCAAAAATCAACGCACAACAGAAGAAGAATGATGTAACAAATAGAAGAAGTTCCCAACACAAAACATTCCTATATCCAAGCACCTACAAGGGTGAAAAAGGTCCTCCAGGAACGCATAAAATAAGCATGGGGGAAACACAACACACATACAAATCTAATCTACACATAAAGAAGAGGTTCCCTCCTATTCCTCATCAACCAAGGGGTCATCGTTCTCCCAATCCAAATCATTATAAGGGGAAGGCGGATGGGCCTCCAAGGGTGGGATAGCAAGGGGTGCACCCTCTGACTCTCCTACGACAAGAGTCAAGGAAGAGGGCCCCTTGAGGACTTCTTCGCTCAACTCCTATAAGGTAAACGTCATTGATTTTGAAAAAATTTCCAACAAAACCAAGACATCGTCTACTGAGTTGAATATGCAGTTGATGGGAGTGCCATGTGTCAACTCAGTGGGTGATGAGGGAGGTGCTCAAGATCCACTACCAACCTCATTGAAATAGTTGGGGGCACTGATGAACTCGGGGGATGCTAAGGCTACATCTATCATTAGGACAATGCAAGCCAACGTAGAACTAGTTTCCAAAGAAGGTGATCCCTTCTTTTCACCCCTATTAGAAGCAAGGTCGTCATCTAATTTGTACTTTATCGGAGGATGCAAGATCCCCACAGACAAAGTGGAAGGTGAGGAGGAAGCAAAGAAAATCGAAGCAGACACCACTAAGGTATTCAGCATATCCATGAGCTTAGGGAAAGGTGGGATGTACGAAAGGGACATTAAGAGAGGAGGCTCAACCAAGGGAGCAATTGACACTTGCACTATTTTAGGGTGAGGATCATCTACACTCGCGGGGGGAGCTGAAAGCAAGATCGAGGCAACATGAACCAAAGCAAAAGGGGCGGAAGAGGACACAGTAGAAGACATCAAAATAGGAGCTGTTAGCTCCCCTTCTTTTGCAAAGCAGCTTGCTTAGCGACCAAATCCTTCCTCTGATGCTTACGCTCATGCACAAGGAAGTTTCTTCAGCTCCTAGAGCTAGAGGTTGTAGCTTGAGGAGGAGCAGCAGGCTCATATTCTATCATCGAAGTGTCCATCACAGTCATTGCCCGTGGAGGGAGTGAATCCTAGGCATAAATAGGAGGAAGAGATGTAGGAACAAAGGCAACAACTGACAAAGAAGTAGACTCAAGCGCCTCAATGGCGAGTCTCTTCCCATTCACTACCCTAGGGGCAAGAGTAGTAGGAGGTCACAGAAGCCGAGACATAGAGGCGACTCCATGGGGACCCTTCCCCTTACCATAAAGGATAGGTCAAGGCATCATGGGAAAGATAGGAAGGTTGAACACCTGACACTTGGCCTTTCGCCTAGTGGGCACCATCGTTGGACTCCCCAAAAGACACTTAGAGGCAAAATTCAAAGGAACTATAGTAAGATGGGAGGAAAAATCAGTTGGAATTGCAGAGGAAGAACGTTCCTGAGCATGAGAAAACTTCCCCTTCCCCTTTTGAGAGGAAGAAGCAACCTACCAGTGTGCTACAGGGTAAGTCATTTTTGGTTGCACCTTTCCCCCGATTTAATACTTAACATAATTTTGATAAAGTAGGGTCGTTCTTGGAGGAAGCAGACCAACCGAGGTGGGCCAAAAATGATCTAGCGAATATCCCCCACACGATACCATCATTTGATATCCGATGTCATGCACAACATGCACTGCACCTTCATGACAAAATTTCAAACATTTATAAATAACAGAAGTGACTCTATTCATGGAAACGAGCCACAAGATGCCTAGCTTCACTCTAAACAAGTCAAATTCTAGGATAACGTATTCACAACCCTAGCTCCCACTAGGAAAAAAAGAGTTATGGAACCATAAGGAGCAAGAGAGATACCATAATGGGTATGTATGGCGGTCTTTGTCTTCTCATATTCCTCGATTATGACGTTCATGCAACTCGTGGGATCCACAAGGACTCCTGTCACAATGTTTCCATTAACACAAGTGGGAATCTATAAAGGAGAGGCTTTGTTATTCATGGGTAGATCTTGTGATGTAAAAGTTATATCTGGTGAGCCATTCATAGGTTGAGGGGGAGGAATGTGAGTAAATGAAACCACATTTACATATGTTGAGGCCTCAAGAGAAGCACTAGAAGCATCAAAAAAAAATCGCAAAGAGATAAAAAATTGGTTTGTATAAATCTACAATTAACTCTTCACCTTAGCTGCAAACTTGTTCATATTCTACTTTTTACCATCAATGAAAATGGTACTATTGTCGATGTGGTCTTGTATCTCATGACATAGGCACATACAACGTTCAATATAATGCCCATGGACTCAATGGTATTGTTAGTACACATTCCCATCATACCAATCAAGGTAAAGCTCTCTAAGAGGTCAAGGATCTTCCAAGGTTATAACTTTGTCCTTTAACAACTTCTTCAAAATAGAAGAGTAAGATGCAGACAACTTTGTGAACTGTCTATTGCATTTGAGGCCCTTGTCATTAGACATGGTGACTACATTTGTAAAATATTTTCCTTTGTCTGAAATCGACACAATAGACCTTCCTTTCAAACGGGAGTGCGAGGAAGGTCCCTCGAATTGTACAACTATTTATCGATATTCTTGCAACACTGCACACAGATGCACAAAAAAAGGATACTTCATTAAGGAAAACTTCTCCTATCAGGGTCTCTGAAAGTTGCCTATGAACACCTTCTATACATCTAAGTCGAGTAGTGGGTAAGAAATTTGTGAAAAGAGTGCTTGATATCAAGCTATGAAATCATTAATCTTCTTGTTCTCCCCCTACTTACAACATACGAGATCTGAAAAGGCAATCTTCAACCCAATGTTAGCCTGAAACTATCAAAGAAACTAATTAACAAGTTGATCGAATGAGAATATGGAGTTGTCGAGCAAGGAACAATACCACTCTAGTGTTGTGTCCTTGAGAGATCAAGGAAGTAATTTGGCCATCAAGACATCGTGGTGAAAGAGGTTTGTACACATCGTGTTGAGGGATGACATGTGTGTTTGAGGGTCTCCTTTACCACTATATTTCTCAAACTTAGGAATTTCCATCCCTTGAGGGATGGGAGTGTTTAGAATCACTATCGACAAAGGACTATCAAAAGAAAGGTTGAAATATAGGTTGGGCGGAGGCTTGGGACAAACTCGCCAATTGGTTTTGCATTTGACCCATATTCTATAAGAGAGCATTCAAAATAGGGTTAGATGAAGAAATAGGACCAATGGAGCCACCACTGAGACCACCACTAGATCCATCACTGGAGCCATCGCCAAGGCCACCGTCGTAGCCTCTGTTGGAGCCACCACCATAGCTACCGCCAAAGCCACCATCACAACTACCATAAGAGCCATCGTCGAAGCCACAAAGAGTACCAAACATACTAGGACTACCAACCCCCATTCCGCTGGAAATCCCATTGCCAAGGGTAGTGCTACCCCCAAGAGGAAGGACATTGAATCTCAGGGGTATCCTACTCATTTTGACAATAGGAGGTGGAGCGAGAGCAAAGACACTGACGGAAGGGCTCGATTCAACCATGCATATTGATGTCGTAGGCATCGAGATGTCAATTTTTCTTTCATAAGCATCGAGCACGTGACCTCGAGTAATGCTTGACCTAGGGTTGTAAGAAGGGACATATGCTTTCGTTAAGTCAGTAAGGCCACAAAGAAACTCTATGATTGTCTAATCTTTGTCTAGCATATATCTGATTCCATTAACAACTCTAGAGGCCCTAGCCATGTTTTGATCTTTCCCCAAATAGTTCGCAAGATCTAAAAGCCTCTTTTCTAAAGCCAGGAGTTGCTCCGCAGGAATGGGGACAACTTTATTCTCGTCCCTGGAGGCAGAGTTAAAGGGAAAACAGGAGTAGGGGTACGAGTGCTTTCATCGAAGAAATGCATCTCTACCACCGATACCATCTCCTAGGAAGTGAGAGTCATAGTGACCCTTGAGAATTCCATCTTGAAGTGTCGCACACTCATAACTACGTATTCGAAAAAGTTGTAGACTAGGTTGTGAAACTCATAAAGTGTCACAATACACAAGCCCACAACCTTCGTGGACACAAGAGAAAGAACCTTGACACAAAGAAATAGGTACTGCAAAGATTCAAGTCCGGTTCACCAAAATGTAGAAGAGGGGGACTGACTACTCAGGACCCCAGGTCACAGGAGGGTCTAGAACAATAAGCTACCCTGATCAACCTCAAGCTAATGGAATTTTTTCAAAAGAGTCTAAGGTTTAAAGGTTGAAAGGAAGAGCAACCAAGTTGTTGATGTCCTTTAACAAGCCCAAATGTTTCAGGAGGTTAGGTGAGCAGGTTTTTAGAGTCTGAACTATAGCTTAGGTAGCTCACTGCCAGGAGACTCCAATGCGGGACACAAACAACAACGCGATGCACTAGCATCTCAGTGAGGTGTTGGTGTTCATACAGATAGAAAGTGTAAAGTATAATCAAACAATAATAAGAACCTACTAACGACCTAACGAATAAAGTTTAATGCAATGACAATGTAGTGACCCTCCCATTGTGACATCCTGTTTTAGTTTGTTTTTGGTTTGACTGATAGATGCTTTAGTTCACTACGATAATATATTGTGTATTCTTAGTTATAACTCTAACATTATGTTGTTTTTATACTCTATGGATTTTGTTGTTGATACATTGACGTCCTATTTATCTGGTTGTGTTTCTGTGATGTTATTGAGATAGACATATATCTGATAAGGTTTATTAGCTTACGATTTTTCATGTGGTTGTTATGTTGAGGTGATTAGTTTGATGATACTGTGATAGGTTCATTCATGATGTGGCTTATTGTTTATGACTAATGCTTATCTTTATCATGTTGTTATGATTGTATATGATTGATCTTGTTTGTTGTGTCGGTGGATAAGACAATGTAGCATTACTCATTCATGAGTACCCTGCTACGTTGCAATTCTTATTCACAGTGTGTTTTCTAACATGAGTATATATATATATGTTTTAACGTTGATGTTTCCCTACAGACACAGGTACCGGGTAACAGCTCCACCTGCTTGTCAGGTCCGAGCGTACCCTAATTCAATATAAATATGTTGTCGGAGGTATTGACAGGTCCTTTTAAACCATCGTTCGTCTTCGAACGAGTATCTTTGTGTTACCCCGTGTAGCCCAGTTTGTCTTGTCGTGTTCAAATATATATTGTTTTGTGTTTGCAAATATAGTATTTAATTTTATTAAATGCTTATTAATGTTTTAACCAATGTTAATGATTTGATTTATTAAGTTAAATTAAATAAGTTATTAAATTTATCAGTGAGTTATTTCTTTGCAATGTTTTAAATTAAAATATTATAATTATTGATTTTATTGTGCAACTTGTATTATGTGAAATAGATTTTATTAAGGAAAGATATTTTTGAAGAGATAAGAACCTCTGATTAACAGATAAAGGTTTGTTCTGATATTTTAAAGAATGAGTTGAACTGAATGAGCTATTTACAATGCGAAATGAACTTTTAGTTAAGTTTTGTGATGGAAAGTGATTTGCATGAATGAATATCTTTTGGGAAAATTGGGTATTGTGCATACATTCACGGGAAGAATTTTTACGGCAGCAGTTTTTAGCAAAAATTTTGTATGGCAATTGTTTTAGAAGAACTTTTCCTTTTAGATTTTGTTGATAAACGTGATTTGAAGCTGATTGATCTGAGTTTCGCCGTCGAAGTCTGGAAAATTAATAGAGGAATCAGCAAAAGGTTTCAGATTTCGTTTCAGCTCGAAATCCAGATTAATCAGGTTTTCTTCTTTTTAAGTTTTTACAAAATTACTTCTGTGAACGCTTGGAAAGATTAACGGTTTGTCAAACCTGCAAAATAAAACAGAAAAATAATGAGAATAGGCAAACAGATTTGATATATAATACAAATAAATGAAGCTGCCAAGAATTTATGAAGATAGAAATTTAGTATTTGTTCTTAGAACCAAAAACGGTAGTTGATTTCTCCTGTGTATCCGATGATTTAGTGAAATATCTAATTTAGAGTATTGAATGAAATCTTGGTAGTATTTTAAAGTTTGCTTCCTTGAAAATTTATACAACACAATTTGAGGGTTGAATCACTGAACTCACAAATGTCGTCTCTTTATTTCATTCTTTTCTTTAATATAGAAATTATGGCTTCCGTGGTAGAGGTGTTGCTTTTATAAGATTGGAATCTTGAACTCTTGATATCATTCGGTTTATTAGGAAATTTTCAGGAATGTCTTTTGTACGGATGGATGCAATTTTAAAAGAAATATGAATTATGAATTTTGGGCATCATTTAATGTCCTTTTCAAATGTTCAGAAATATCAATTTTGGGTCTATAATTATGTAGTTTTTGCTGCTTTCTTTTCTACTGTTATGACTAGAATAATGTTAAAGATGTTATAGTTTTGTTTCTTCTTCAAACAAATCAAATTATTTAGTTACTGCTACATTGTTGTTTCCTGTGCATGTGCGCGATTTGTATGATATAGGAATTTGTTAACCTCGCTTTATTTATGTTCTTGATCAAAAACCTCCTGTAGTTTACAAATTTTCTTCATGTATCACGTTCTTTTCTTTCTTTATCAACGCGGTTAGCTAAGACAATGATTTGTCTTCTAGAAGATGGCAGTCTCTTTAATTTCTTTTACTCACCATAGTATATCTCATCTAACGAAATTTGTGCCTGCTGTAGATCATGTTTGGAGATTCTCTGTCTAGGGAAATAAACTGTATAAATTAATCCGCCCCTCTTCAAACATCTTTTATTCATTAGACAGTAATTACTCCACTGAGAATCTGTGTCTCTTTCATCCCTATCTTCATGCGTATTGTCTGGTAAGTTCGTGTCTATGTTTATTCTACATTGAGTATGCATCATAGGCATGGACTTTATTGAAGTTACTTAACCTACGCTTCAATGAGATATCATGGCGGATTGCATGGAAATTCTTAACTTTACTTTATCATAATTCTTTCTGTCATGCGTCTGGAACTGAATGTTTATACATGTGGTCACTTCACATCCTCCATGCGACTTAGGTTCAGTTTGTTGGTGTTCTTTTTATCAAACAAAATAAGCTATATTATAAATCCTGTATATGGCATGATTAAATCTTTATCCTCCAATCTACGCTTTTGACTGAAGTAATCTTTTATGCTTCTGATTTTCTTTGGTATCTCCTTGGTCTATTTCTTTTTTGCCTTATCATTCCTCACCTGGTAAATTCCACGCGGGATGTGGTTAGAGATTGAAGACCTTTTAATTCTAAGGAAATATATCTGTGCCATTTAAAATTGCTCCTGATCCGATAATCTTTAACTCTACAATGAAGAATCTCCAATATGATACCATGTTCTTCTATTATTAACTTCATGCGTCCAGTTTGGTTCATTTGCACTTGTCTCTACTTGGCAACGCATATTTGTGTCTTTAAAGTTTTGATCACCTGTATTTTCATTTCAAGGAATGTTTATCTACCATGGCATTTAATGGCTATTCTTCTATTTGATCTCTCAGCGGCAATAAATAAATCTTCATTGGTTTTTAATCCTTCTTTTATTATAAGGGAACCTCAGTGCGTTATTATAACATGTAGAGTTATGTTTTAGTTAAACCTTCATTAGATATCAATAGTGAGTCGTTGCATGAACTCCTACAATCTTTACTATCCAGAATACACTTACTGGTGGGTTAAGACCATGATATGCATGTTAATAAACCCATAGTGAATTGCATGCGCCTAACTTAATGCGTGATTTAAGGTTATCCTTTTTTTAGTATATTACTTCCGTTCTTGCTGTCAGTCAGCATCTTTAATTTATTTATGTATATAATTATACATTTGTCAAGTTGTTTAAATGGTGACCTTTGGTATTTCTTTAAATTTCTATTAAATAAATAAATAGGTTATGTTGTGAAATAAATAAAAGATAAAAGAACCAATAACATTATTTATCATATTATTTAGTTAAATAATTTGTTAGATGTTTGATTATGTTATTTAGGAAATAAAGAATTTATATTGTTGTTATAATTTTAAGGTATTGGAACTCTATTATATAAAGAATTTATATTGTTATAATAATATAGTATTAAAAATATATATATATATATTTCGGAAGTATTAGAAAAACAATAACGATTATGGTATATTTTAAGAATATTTGTATTTATTGAAATTTGTTAAATCTCATTTGGGAGTGTTACACACAACCTTGAATTGATTATTTTTATTTCATCAAAAGTAGTTAAACAAGATTCGTATTGTAAACATTAGCACACTTTAGTTTATGATATTCTCAAAAGTTTGTTTATTAGAAAATTGTAATTCATTAAGAATGATTAAATGAAACTATTGGTTGTGAATGTATTTTTGATGATAATGATGATTACTTGGATTTCTTTAAAATCTAGGAAAGAGAAAAAGTAATGTTAGTGTTTTACGTATTGATCATATTGCTCAATTACAAGAATTTTTACTTGGGGATTATAGCTTTGCACTTTTGCTTTTGATAAAGGGTGTTTTTAGGGATTATGATCTGTCTCTAGTGAAGGACATAAACATTGAGGTTTTGATCTATGTGCTTGATAGCTACCCCTAGATTGGTTTTATGTTGAGTCATGTTATAGAAGAGTGGCTTGCGGTAGGGGCCGAAATCCGGAAGTGATTGTCTAGGTAACCTATCGTAGGTGTGTTAATTCAGTGAAAACCTAAGTAATGAATTATGGGTTGGGAAGTTATAAACATTAATTCAGATAAAAGTGTCCCTCGCCTATTGTCTTAACGCTTGTTCAGGTTGAGAAAAGGTTGAGAAGGCCTGGAATGGCAAGTCGTCATCTTGTCCTCTTGAAAGATGAAGTGACTCCACATTGGTCTGCATAGGGGCCGGGAATCGGTAGAGGCTACCAGGGTAACTCTTGGAGAGAGGGCCGGTAGTCTAGGAAGATTCACCAAGGTAACCTATCCCGACGATGTGATGACACTCTTAGTCTATATCATGATGGTGTTCCTTCTGTTCAAAATTATTTTGATGTGTTGTGTTACTGAGGTTTTATCTGCTATGATTGTAAACGTTATGTCGTGATGTAATTTGTAAACCCCGTAAATGTTATGTTCTGTCTTCTTTGCTTGTGGACCTATCATTTATCTCCTAGCACGGAGGGAGTGGACCTTTTGGTTCCACGTGGTCGGGAGGAAACCGTGCTCTATTCTTCCTTGTATTTTCATGCAGATGATCCTAAGCTTGTAGCTAGTTCCAGTTACTTCTTTGATCATGACTGATGATGCAGAGCTTGTTCGTGGATAATTATGCCAGATGTTAAATGAACACTTTATGCTTTGTAAAAGTTATCTCTTGTATAAGAGTGTTTATATTGTATCATCTTTGGATGTATTGAGATTTATTAAAATCTCTCATGTTGTAATATGAACCTATGAATTCTCAAATGTTATAAGTCTTGCAAACTAAACCATTCTTGGTTTTAAATTTGTATTATGTTTATGATAACGTGTTGAGTTTATGTGTAAGGTTTAAGTAACGTCGTCTTGGAAACCTTATGGAAATTATGTAAATTAATATCTTATAAAAAAAAAATTGTTCGGTTAACTTTACTCTTTACACTTTGTTATAACGGTAACCAAGGCAGGGCGTTACAGACAAAAACAGAAAGGAATAAAATAATAGAATAACAAGAATACTTTAACCTGATCTAATCTATGAATTGACAAAAAGAGAGTGAGCAAAGTGCACCTTCCTACCCATGAGTTGATATCTTCAAAGTCTTCACTCAACGAGAAACCTACACAAGCAAGATGGAAAAATGTTGGGCCTGTGTATAGAGGACTACCACAGTCAATCTCCTGCTTTGGTGTTTACACCTCCATAGACAACCAATATAGCAATGATAGGAGAAATGCGATAAAGAAAGGTATTGAAATGGAAGTACTATGCATTATACTAAACATCAATATGCTACGAAAAACAATACAATGATGCTAAGTGAATGGAAGATGGAACAATATCACCTTCAACCAAGTGCACTCAAAGAAAATAGGCAAAGGAGTGAACTCACAAGCTTGTGAATGTCAACGTTGCTGCAATAATGAGGAGATTGATTCCACAAAACACTTATTTTTTCTTCAATGGAGGTGAGAATGTTGTGAGGAGAGTGAAGAAAGAGTTGTCCAATGTCTGAATGATCAAGAAGTTGAAGAGAATGAATGAGATAGCAATTTGAAGATGAAATTAGAGGCAAATGAGTCATTCGAGATCAGTCAATGGCACAGAAATGTTACACTTCATCACCAATGGAGAGTTGTAAAGCCTCTGTGGATTCCAAAGGCAAGAATATTATTAGGATGACAATGTGTCGCACTAGCATTGTAGTACCCCTCCTCTTGCTAGTTGGATTTATTACTTTGTTATGCATTCGTTTACTACTTGTGACTATGATGGTACTGTTATTGTGTGATTTGGTTAGTTAGACATTTGATGATGCTGTTATTCCATTAGTAGACATGATTATTTTATAGGACATTATGGTTGGTTATGTTAGTTGATTTTCAGAATTATATTATGATGCAATGATTTAATGAATTATGTCATGAGATGAATTGATAGTTTAGAAATGTTATTTTATCAAATAGATTATAAGTGTTAGAATAGGTGTGATGAAGGACAATATGGCATCACTCGTTCGCGAGTGCCCTGCTATGTTGCGATTCCTTCTCACAATGCAGTACTTCGATTTAATGCTTTGATGATCTATATATATATATGTATGCACATGTACACAACTTCGTTCGTATGCAGGAATTGCAGGTATAAGTCTCGATTCCACCTGCTTCGGCAGGACAGGGCGAGCACCAATAACCCAACGGTTAAATGTTGAAACAGAGGTGACGATGAAGTCCTCCCGTCCCATGATGTTAGATCGTCTCGTTTGATTAGTATTGTTCATTGTTGTAATTGTCGTCATTTGTGGTTTATGTTTTGGATTTTGTCGTCTTTTGATTAATGTTGGAACTTTATATGTTGTGGTGTATTCGTTTTTAATGATAGAAATAATTGGTTGTTTTAATGTTAGAATTAAATTCTTTTTAAATAATTAGATGATTTTAATTATTTGTGAAAGTCATATATTTCAATTAAATAATAATTGAATATTAAATGTGTCTTAATTATTCTAATCAATTATCTGGTGGAGGATAATTATTAGAATAATTTATTTAAATTAAATAAGTAATGTGATGTGCAAGTAAAGTTGCAAAAATGGAAATTAAAACAATAAAACAAATAAAAGAATAAAAAGATTGTGTGATCCAATAAGAATACAGATTTGAGTAAAAAGCTTGCTTTTAAAGAATGTTTTTCTTTTATTTTGATTTTTGGAGTTTTGAAGGGAGGGATATTACCTTTTTATTTAATTAAGAATTTTTTTTGGTGATGGAAAAACACACACACACACAGAGGAGGATTGTTACAGAAGTTGAATAAGATTTTGGCCTTGTATTCTGAAAATGGAGAAAGGGTATTGGATTCTTTTGGTTTTTTATTTGAGGAGAGTTCTTGAAAGGAATTGGAAATCTGTTACTGGGTTGCTTTGGAGAAGTTTTCTGAACAGAGAATCGGTTCGAGATTTGAGCACGGTGATTCAGAAAAGATTTGAAGCAGGAAGGAGGAGCTCTTCGTAAAGACCGTCGGAAACAATCTTCATCAAGTTCTCGAATAAATGCAGGATTCCAGGTTTAACCTACTCTTTCTCTCTGGTCTTCTGATTTAGAAAACAGGAAAAATAAATTAGATTATTTGGTGAAAGAGAAATAAGACTTTAGAAAAGAAAAATGTATTGAATAAGGAAAACTACTGTTTGAACTGAAACTAGGGAAAGATATTAGACTAGAAATCAAAATATATATATATATATATATATAGTTATTGTACTGTACCAATTTTTGGCAGAACAGAAAACCTTTATCCTATGAAATGTTCAACTTAACAATAATAAGATTGTAGAAAAGATTTCCTTGTTGAGAATAATAGTTGTGAAGTTTGTAAATATATTGATATATGAACGAATGTATACATTGCTCTGTATTTTATTATTCTGTGGTTTATACTTTAGCCCTCTGTACTTTTATTTGGTATGTTAATGTATATATATATATAGTATTTTGTGTTATTTTTTATTGTTTTCTATACTGGTAATTTAGTGGGTTGAAATTTTGCTCAGGCCATAGTTATGGCCGTACCGGTGCTCGGCACAGATTTGGAGGTTTTGAATACGAAATTTGATGTAAAAATAAAATATTGTTAAAAGTGTTCTTTTATGTAAAAAAATTAATAAATAAATAAACGATAAGAAATCGCGAAATTAAAATTCGCATACGCGTTTTAATGTTAAAAAATATATATATAAAAATAAAATTAAATTAAATTAAAAAAAATTATAGAGTTTTGGGGAGTTAGGAGGGACGGCACTGGGTCGTACCCCCCAGCCCCCACTGTGGCACGGACTGCTGCGTACAGCAGCCCGTGGGGACTGCGCGGCAGTCCCCACTTGGGCCATTATAATGTTATTTTTGATTTCATTTTTTTTTATTATGTAAATTTATATATATATAAATATATATATGTATATTTATTTATAAATAAATATATATATTTATATATATATTGATATTTATTATTTATTATTTTTGTTTGTTTTTATAATTATATATATATATATATGTATATTTAAATATATATATATAATTATTATTTTAAAATATGTATATATGGAAAATAAAGAAATGTAAATGTTCTTTAGAATTAAAATATTAAGTGATTTTTAGTATAATGAAATTTAATTTGTTAAAAATGATTTTAAATATAAATGACGAATTATTTTATTAATATTTGTTTATAATGGCTATATATATAATTATATATTTTATATATATATATATTGTTCTATTTGATTTTAAGTAATTATTTTATTTCAAAAAGGAATGTTAGGTTGTATGAATTATTTGGGATAAAATTAAATAATAGGGTAAAATTATTTTATTGTAAAACAGTTATGGTAAATTTGGTTATGGAAACTAAGTGTATGTAATAGATGAAAAGTAGATTGTTTGTTTTGATGAAATTTATTATCTTTGAGAAATTAAAGAAAGTAAATTAGATAAGTTGTCAATAATTTTATTGTTCTTGTTTTCGACTCTATGTCAAATAAAATAGAGATCTTATACGTAATTGGTCGAATCGTCTTCTCGAGTTAGATAATTGTGTGATCTTCTTATTGTCTTCTATTTATTGTTATTGACCCTATCCTTGTGATGTGCGAACTTTGTTGTGTTTTGAACCTCATTTGGTTATTATAAATCTTGGTCTTCTCCGGAGGCATGTCTTATATCCTTTGATGTTTATACTTGTATCTTTGTGATAAGAATATTACATGATTTTGGGCTTTATTATTTGGATTGGTTGTGCGTGGTTGTAGTCGTTGTGATTACGATTTATCGCGAGATGGTTTGCCTCGTATGTTCTTGTGTTGAGTTTTTATGCTTTAAATGTTAACCTCGTTTTGGCTATACTTTCGAAGTTTAAAATTTATTGGTATTCCGTTTGGAAGGGTTGAACGACGTTGTAAGACTTTTGGTTATGGGTGATTGCGAGAGGGTTAATACCTCGCATGTTCTTGGTTGGGTATTATGTTCTTTATGTTATAGTTCAACCCTTGCCTAGTTTTGATTCATGTTAGGGGTCATAGGGAGAGTGGCTCTTCGTGGGCGCCGGCGCCTCAGGATGAGGAAGGGCTCAGGATAACCCACGAATGAGTAAGCTAAACAAGTGATAACCTAAACAATAGATTTAGGGGTTGGGTAGTTTAAAAACACAAGATAATAAAACATTGGATTCCTCGGCTATGCATTAGGGCTACCCTAGACTAGTGATAGACTGAGAAGGCCGTGGTCGGCATAGTCATAGTCTCGTCTTCACGAGAGACTATTGGCTCCGCTTCCACGAGGAGACTATTGGCTCATGTCGAGGCTACCCTATGGTGCGGCCTGAGTTAGGAGGAGGGCCGGAGATCATAGATGGGTGTAAATACTCGGTTGGAGGAAGGGCCAGGAGAATCCCATGAGAGCTATGCGATGACACTCTCCACTTGACACCCTTGTGCTTGGTTGTAGTTATCTTTGGATATTGTTTTATTTATGTTGTTTCTAATTTTAGGGCTAGGGGATCCAT
>VDFB02271358.1:718547424-718604107 GCA_007258455.2 Sequoia sempervirens | reverse complement strand
CAGTATCTGGGTGGTCAGAAATTGTTGAAGACATTGTATATACATTTTTTATATTGCAAGAAAAAGAAAGTAGGGTGGGTTGTTACACTCAAATCAATTTCTCTGGTTTTGGGAACATATTGTTTAAAACCGATGAAATACCCACTAATTGGAAGTGGTACTGCATTTTGAAGATATAGGTTTTGATGGCAAACTGCTGTTTCACCTTTTGATTGATGAAATTATTGATCAAAAACCCTTACAATGCTTTTGAAAAACTGATATATTGATACCAATTTCAATTTTCAGTTAACATCTTTATGTGCACCTTCAATCACTGAGCCAGTCTGTTAAGGTGTAATTTTGACTTAATAATATTTCATGTTGGCCTTCTATCAGGAGAGCACCTCAATATGGGCCTGCATTCTTAACTTACAACACTTTATGTTTGTCTTCAATAGGGACCGTGCTCTATTATCAAGGCACATTGTTTTAGGACTTAACCTCCTTGTCATTCACAAGGGTTTGCATCCTCTAACTGGTCAACAAATTTCTAAGCCTTATTTCACCGCTTCTCCATTGTCTGAAATCCTATCTTTGCCTCCTCAGATGTGTTGGAAAGCTCTTTTCGTTGGCCTTGCAAAGACATTGGCCAAAGATGACAAAAACAATATGGGTGACCATGACAAAGTTTGAAATATGACTTGTGTATGAAGGAACATCAAAGTTTAGCTTGAAATATTACATGATATGAATTTTTTTGTATGTGTGCAACAAGTTTAGTTAGTTGTCCATTTTACTTGATTACATGGAAATGCCAAGGTTTGTGCCCTGTATTATTTCCATGGGAATGATTTTTCATGCAATTTTGTATTTCCATGGTGATGATTTTTCATACAAGTTCATAGTTGCATGGGAATATTATTTCTGTCATGCATGGATCTTATATATCATCTAAGGAATTTCAGCCTAGTTCTATTGACTGTTCTAGCCGAATAGAGAATACATAAAGTGTTAGATTTATTCATTATTTTTTCTTTTTTTGTGTCAAATGAGATTATTAGCCACGATGGTTTAATGGAGTACTCCCTTCTGTGATCATTAGACTTCCTAAGAGATATGTGCTACTTATGGATGAAAAATAAACACAAATTATCCAAAACAAATTCTTAGATGACATCACAAATACCCGTTGATCTCTTTTAACAAAGGAGCATGATCAGAGCTATAGCATTTGGAGACTAAGCTGTGATTTGAATTCCGCTAGTTTGCATAGGTTCCTGCATTACAAATTTACTGTAGAGCATAGTTCAAAAACTTGAACTGGGCAAAAACTCAATAGATCCAAATTTGATTCAGACACGGTGACTAGGCTAAAGCTCGGCAAGTTACAAAAATACTTGAATTCCAATCTCGGTAAAAGTCTGGCATGCACAAGTTTCTCCTCCAGACTCGCTGAGTAATTGCTGCAAGTTGCTCTGTAAACTTGCTGGAGAGTCAGCAAATTTGAGGTTGAGTTTGGCACAGAAAATTACTCACAAGTCCTAAAAACACTAATCAACTTCATAAACTGTGCTCATGATTTGACACAAACCACTACCTGGTAAGTTATTAGAAGCCCACCAGCTTAAGCCCACAAACCACGAATGTTAAATTTATTGATTTAACTCCACACATCATCTCATAATGGATGAGTCTAGTTGATTTCAAGTGCCATTTATTTTCAACACCATCACATAAGGAATCCACCTAATCAATTGAGCAATGCTTATTCAATACAACGGGTTGCAACAAATTACATGGATTTTGAGATTGAACTTTGAAGAAACTTCATGGCATCTCAACACAAATTTTCTAGAACTTGAAGCTTGTAGATATTTTGAATCTTCAGTTCCTCTGAAGATTGTATATTTACTGATGAAACGCACAATTATACTGAGGAGGGGGGTGGTGGGGGGTGTGAATCAGTATAACAACAATCTTTTACTTTTCACAACTTAATCAACCACAACAGTAATATTTGAAAACTTAATCATCCACCACAATAACTCACATGCAAGATTTAGCAATTAAGAACACATGAAGAACATACAGTTTACATGGAAACACTTGCGGGAGAAAACCACGGCAAAATATCGCTTATATATATATAGATCTTCTTCATAGGCTCCAACCTACTTCTTTTACAGACTTCTTTTGTAGGCACCAACCCACTGGAGACACCAATCCCCACTTATAGAATTTGTAGGAACCAACCCACTGGAGACATCAATCCCCACAACTAAGCACCAACTTAGCAAGAGACACCAATCTCTTCTTGATAGGCACCAACCTCCAAATTCTTCAATGGATGATATAGTTTACTTTTCCATACAAATCTGATCACAACTTCTGATTCTGAATAATGTTAGTCTTTCCTTTGCAAATCAGATCCGCACACATACACTTTCTTTCACAAATTTGATTCAAATGATGCATACTCTTCTTTCACAAAACGGGTCACATACATGGCAATGATTTCCTTTGTATTCTGTCTTAAGATCTGCTCTAATTTTCTTTACATAAATCTGCTCATAGAAATTTCATAGATCTGCACAAATTGACCTCATACATCTGCACTTTAATCTTCTCATAAGATCTGATAATAAGACCTTCAGATCTGCACACAACTGTGCTATATACCTGCTCTTATATCTGCCTTATGTCTGATATAAATCTGCTGCATTCTTCATATATGCTTCTGCTTAATTTTGCTTAAATAGAAGAATGATATTGCATTTTTTACTTGCAGATTTAACCTCCTTGCATCACCCTTTTATATAACACAATATGCCTCTTCAAAGGAATGTGTCACCTCACAAAAGAGGTCGGCCTTGTTTGTAATTAATTTAAGTTTTTTTTCCATTAAGGGAGCTGATTATTCACAAGAGGTTGGTCTCACTCTTCATTATTTTAAATTTAATTTGTTTTCAATCCCAAAGTTGGACAGCCTTATCAAGGGGGTTGGCTCTATCAAATACATGATCGCTTGCTCTTACTTATCGCAAACAATGCCTTCATCTTATGAAGCGGCCAGCATATGATAAACTATTTTATGGCCTTCGGCCTTAAGCAATTTTGTTCAACCTTTGACGTCAATGACAATATTTCCAACATTTACCTTCAACACTGCTACTCAAGCAATATTCAGCTCATTACGAGATGGCTGTCAGAAAGATTATTATGCCATCTGACAGTCTAAATTCTGGGCTCCTGAACCCAATCCCAAAAGAATTCGTATGGAGCAGTCTGCTTTCTTTTCTAAACAAAGGAGGCCTTCCATCTTCTGTGTCTGCATGGGAAATGCAGACTCATAGTTTGTTTGTGTGAACAGGTTAGAAGACAGCACATCAATGCTACAATTGAAAATGGACTCACCATATTGGATTTGGATCACCAGATTATTTTTCCTGCTATACAGAACAATAATAGCACTTCTCGCTGAAGAATGAAGATAATATCACCATCCATCATTAATTGTCGGTTGCATAGATACAGACAGAAAGCCTGTTACATAATTTTTCCTGAGAATATGGCGATTGCATCAACCTCATAAGACTTCAAACCCTGTACAAGTGTTCATTACATGTAGCGTATTAAGTACTGCTTGTTGCATGTCATCTGATTTTATCTACAAAGAACATGCTAATGCCAATGGTAATGCTGTTTGTTCTGTGATGCGTCTGTTGATCACCTTGTGATTGCCACATCTGGATTCATTTTCTTTTGGTTGGTTTGGATCAGGACATAATGGTACACTCTGAGCAAAGCAAAGACATCGGCTGTTATATCAAGTGTAGTGTCTCTATATTTCTAGTCTTTGAGAATGACATAGTATTATTTCAGCAAATGGATTTCCTGAAATCTTTTGTTTAAGTTCTTGGAATATTTTGCTTTAGGATAACTTGTTTTATGTGTAGCTCTGATTTTATGAATAACATACTTTGTCATTTCAAATGCTGGATATCATCCTATTACTTCATCTATTCATCGTCACATACATGCCACAGATATAGTTTAAAGGTTCTGGCTTAATAAATGTGTCACCCAGGAATTTATTTCTAATTTGTTTCTAGATGTGTCGCACTATCAGAAACATTATTATAAGCACTATAAGATGTCTACTGTTATGCATTGCAGGGCATTTTGGTTGCATGTAGAGAGCACGGATGTTTAGTTCTAGATGATGGTAGCTCTATAATAGAGATATTCCTTCCAAAGGATTTTCTGCAGCAACAGTGGAAGACAGGTCGTTCTTATGTTTGGAAGTGTTTGATTACTTCTGGCCTACTGAGACATAAATTTTTGTTACAGATTTGCAGAAAGTATTCATTCTAATTAGCATTCATATGTAATGCAACAGGTATGTATGTGATGGTGATTGGAGCATATACAGTTAGTGGGAGTGGTTCGCCAGTGATCAAGGTTCTTTCTAATATCTTGAACTTCCTTCTTCTTCTTTGAATTTCCAGTGCTTCTATTATTAAATGGATGTGATTACAATCCTGGAGTAGTCAAATTATTTAAATTATCACCATCAATATTAGCAGAATGTCTGCCAGTTTAGACTTTGATTTACCTTAGAGTAAGGAAAGATACAGGCACTTGCAAAACCACTATTCATTTTCAATATCAGCCAAGGTACCATCAATGCAAATCTGTGAGCAAGATTGACTTAACGTATACAAGATTTCCTTTCTTTGTGCGCAATTAGATGTCTGCGTTGTTAATGTTGTTATCAACAACTAAAGTCATATGCCAGCTGCCTTGTGTAATTTGTTATCTTCTGATTTGCTATTTTAGATGGCCTAAAGTGTGAATCTCTTATTTGGTCTCATTTGGAGCTACCTTGGATAATTTCTACACATTCTTCATCCATGCCTGATATGAGTATACTAGGATGCTGCTCTGTGAATAAGTAATTTCCTGATTGTTATGTTTTTGCGTAAACAAGAATTCCCAAAACCAAATGTCTAATAGCTGATCACAAAACATGAATTTGAATATTCAATATATGAGATTAATATCAAAATTATTTATTCAATGGAAGGAAAGAGTTACAATATATAGCCTCAAGATTCCAAATCCAATGAGGAAGAGGAAGAGGCAGAAAGCCAAAAACTAAGGGATTGCTTTAACTAAGTTTCCAACTAGAAGATAGGGAAAAAAGTTGAATCCTATGAAAGAGAGAAATGACATGCACTCAATTATCCTATTCTACGTGAGTAACAAAAATACATTATCTAAGTAAACTTAATATAATGAGGTGCAATTAAATAATTACACCAACACCCCCCCTTAAGTGCAACTTAGGAAAAAGGTGAAATGAAATGGGTTCCAACAACTAAGTGAAATATAATGAGACTCACCAGAAAAATATGATGACGAAACTTTATACTTAGTGTGACTATAGTTGCCATTTGCCAAATTAGTGAAATGGTCTTGTTCTTAATGTATTACAAATGTGAGAATTAGGCCACAGAGCTGAAACTACAATTTTTGATACAGAATGTGATAATTACACTACAATATTGAGAAGTACACAAAAAATAATATACTTTAAAAAATGATTGTACCAAAAAGTTTTATTGTATGAGCCCAAACAGAGCCCCGAAAGTTCTCAAAATTAAAATTGCTTAGCATTAATTGTAAGAGTTTGTAATTTTTGGAAAAACAAGACACCAAAATTAGGAACCATCTACATCACTATAGAGCTCTAAAAATATTAGCCTACATATAAAAAAAATGATCGAGAAAAGAGAAAAAATGAGAAAGAGTGGAGCCTTTTAACTTCAAGTGCAAAAATCAAAACTCCATTTGAGAGGGGGTCAAAGAGGGGAAGAAATTGCGGATGCCATGCCAACATCGACAAAAGAGTATTACAAGATGCCTTGAAATATTCCTTAATTCTAGAATATTCTCAAAATTGCTTTTAGAATTTTGCGAAACCATCTTTGTCCTATTGTCAAACCTAAAACCATCTTTTGTCTAATGGAAACTGCTTGTGGTAGGTTTAGTGGTTTAGGCCAATGGGGGTGGATAGGTGGTGGCAAGGCTAGTTGTGTTGCTACTAAGTAGAGGAGGGAGTGGGGGGTTGGCGGCGGTTGGTGGTGCTTAGTGACTAGCCCTAGTGGCTTGTGCATGCTGCATAGTCTGCATAGTGTCGTGCACTTTGTACAACCAATGGGGTTTTAAATTTTCTTAATTTATCTAAATCCGTATTGCATAGAGATTGTATAGCCCAAAGGTATAGTTGACTCAAATGAATATTGCCACAGATTCTCCTAGCACTAAACTTAGGCAAATTTTATACAAAAATGAGGGTTTTTGGGTTTTCTAGATATAATGGCAGAGTCCATTTGGCCTTAAAATTCTTAAAAAACCAACTGATCACTTGAAGTCACAAACAAACCTCTATTTGGAAACAAACTTTTCAATCTTTGATTTTGGTGAAACAAAAGCCAATCTTGATCTTATCAAGCTACATTACCCAGTTTGCCGTATTCATTTCCCATGCATGGTCTAGGAGCATTTGGGTCCAAGAATGCTCAGGAGCATCTAGGGAGTGCCTTGTGTGTTCCCAGGCGCTCCCATAGGTGCCAACACTTTGCGGACATCGAAAAACTAAAAATACCATTTTTTTAACATGCAAAAAGCACATTGCGAACCCTAAAATGCCCCTTAAAAGCCAAAATTTGCCTCTATCAAGCTTCATTTCTCTCTTAAAACACATTGCTCAACCATTTTTCCTCATTTTTGCATTTTGAAGGGTAGCTGGTTTTTTGAAGGAGATCGATCACAAAGTGCCAAAGGAGTGAAGATAGCTTGCATAAAGGAGATCTAATCATTTAAGGTAAGCATTTTAACGATTCTTTAGTTTTTTAACAATTTTTTTCAAGTTTTTGATGAATTTTTTCAATTTTTTCAATTTGTTTTTTGGAAAAAAAAAGTTTCATTATTTTGTTATAATGTTTTTTGGTGTTCATTTTGAATTTTCATTAGTTTATACATATTGTAGGGTTGCATTTATTTATTTATTTTGTAATTTATAGTTTTATAATTTCTTATAACAACAAAATCAAATTGCAATCTATAATTTCAGTGAGTATTTGATGCAAACAATTTTTTAAAAATTGATCAAGCACCTCCTTTATGGAATTATGTTATGATGCTTGAACAACTTCCAGGAGGTGCGACATTCATTTGGGATTTTGGTGAGTGCGGAGTCCAATTTAAGAGCTCGTATAGTTGAGTGAAAGCTCATTTATGTGCACAAAGTAGGAAAAGAATTAGAATGTGTGAAGGGTGAAATAAGAAGGGGTTGCCAAAAGAAAAAATTATGGCATTCATTAGAGAACAAGAAGAAGATGATGCTATGAGTGAAAACAAAAAATTAAGATCTCATCTTTAGCAAAGAGAACATCAATGAGTTTGCCTACATATTTAGTAGTGACCTCTCAACATCCCTTCTTAGAGACATCCTCTATCCAAGTAGAAGATCCCACCCCTTCCTGCATAAGAGGCCCATTGGAAGGCATTTCAAAATGAAGTAAGAGACATTGCAAAGGAAAAAGTAGCATGTTGCATTTATGTCAATGGTCTTCTTTTCAACTTGTTGAGATCACTATATTGTTGAGAAATGGTGGTGGGCGGCAATCAATAGTGCACCTTTTGCTTTCATAAGTCTTGGGTATGAAAAGGTATGCACCACCTTATTGGCAAGAGATTTTTTTTTTCGGTAGAGACATCACTCAAACCAATTAAAGATTATTGGACTGGAACAAGAGTGTATTGTTTCTAAGGGATGGAAAGATTGCAAAAATCGACCTATAATAAATGTTATTGTAGTGTCCTCTAAAGGGGCAATGTTTTTGAAGGCGGTTGATTGTGAGGGACAAATCAAGGATGCAAAATTCATTTCTAAAATCCTCATTGAGTCCATAGAGATGATGGGTCGTGAAATTATTGTCCAAATCATTATAGACAATGCGAATAATTACAGGGTTGTAGGTGCTTTGGTTGAGGAAAGGTATGGACACATTTTTTGGATACCATGCATCGTACGCTCCCTTAACTTGGTGATGCAAGCAGTTGGCACTCAAATAGAGTGGTTGAAAGCTATATACCAAGAGGGTGAGGAGATCCAAATGTTTGTGACAAACCACCATATGTCACAAGGCATTTTTAGGACTTTCTCGAATTTGGAATTGTTGAAAGTAAATTTAATTTAATTATTTAATTTATTTATGTCATGTTTACTTATATAATATATTTTAATGTGTTATTAACTTATTTTTTGCATGAACCTAGGTTGTTGAGATCCGATTTGCATCACACAATCATTTTGAGACGACTTTTGAAGGTGCAAGAGGCATCAAATGCCATGATTATTAGCAATCAATGGAGTATTTGGAAGTAATCAAATTTAAAGAGGGCCCAAAAGGTCAAATCATTGATCCTAGATGATTTGTGGGCTCGTGTGGACTGTCTTGAGTTTCACCAAGCCTATCATGAGTATGATTAGGTTTGTTGATACAAATTGGTCATGTTTGGGGGGAATCTATGATGGCATTGACTCCATGATAGCAAAAATAAAGGTCATAATAGCACAAAAAGAGAATAACCTTGAAGAAACATTTTTTCAAAGTGTGGAAAAAAACATTCATCACACTGGAACAAGATGAGCACACCATTGCATCTCCTTGCATATGCATTATCTCCCAAATACTATAGCGCATAGATACTTGCTTTGCTGGGGAGAACTCCACCATATAGAGATAGTGAAGTTGCTAATTTGGGTACAAGTGGGCATTCAAAAGACTCTTCTTAGATCTAGAAGTGGTGGAAAATGTTAGGAAAGAGTTTGGCATGTTCATCTAAGGACGAGATCATAGTATTTGTTCTCTTCAAGACCAACACAATGTAGATGCTTGTACATTGTGGTACCTCCATGGGCAAGATTAGTTGTTTCTCTAGCTGCTTGCAATCAAGATTCTATCACAAGTATTTTTTATTTTTTAACATTTGTATTGTAGACTTTTGTACTTACCATTCTTTAATTTATTTTGCATTTTTTATTTTGTTGGTTTTCTCTCCAATTTCAATAGGTTGCAAGTTCTTTGGCTGAACAAAATTGGAGTACATACTCCTTCATCCACTCAATGAAGTGTAAGCTACAAAAAAAAAAAAAGAAGACTTGGTTTATGGGAGGTGTAAATGTGGGAATAGAAGGCATGGTTATGGGAGAGGAAACCTGTTTTCCTCCTCAGTTTTGAGCATCAGTAAATGCTTGAGCACAACTAGCTGTGGTAGGGATGTTAGCATCTACCATGTGAGCTAGACTACACAATACTTATATTCCTTGAACATCATTTATCAACTTCCTAAGGTTGTCCACAATAGGCACTCTCTCTCCAGTTAAAGGTTTAGTACTTAGATAATCTTGAAGACCTTCTAAATCCTTGTCCAATTGTTTTAGATTCTCTTTAGGAACATGGGCAATAATAGCCTCCAAGTCCACATGAATGGTGGGTTGTGAGGAAGTCATAGGTAATGTATGGTGAGGGATGGAATCCAAAATGGATTGGGTTTAAGCCATACCTTGTGTGAAAGAGTTATAGGACTTAGGCTCCATAATCGATGCGGTTACATTGTGGGATGCCATAAGTTTGAAACTACATTTCACATGAGTATTAGTAGTAGGACACTAGGTTGTGAAACACATGAGATTCAAAACACTTAAGTCTACTATGAAAAAGAATTATAGGATAGTCACAAAAAATGTAACAATTTGTAGAAATAAAAAGAAGAGCCACACAATGACCACAAAGATAGATTTGTGATCCAAATTTGAGCCAAATTTAGCAGGTCAAAGGTGTGATGTGCCCTAGACTAGCAAGGTACTTTTTCTAATTTCAAAATTTAGATGTGTGCTACAATGTTTGATTATCCTTTTCTGTGAATGTTTAGGTTTGAGAGCAAATACATTTCTAAAATTGTATTGAATTGTGATTTTGCTATGTGATATACCATTATGCATGCAACTTTCAAAATTCTTAAGCAATAAATATGATCCAATATGCAATTTTCAAATTGCAAAGTACAAAAATTGACTGATCCTAACTTGACAAATCTAGAAATGGAAATCTTTCAATATGTTTGCCACAACAACAATGCACCTTTTCCACTTTTTCACTATATGCACATTCCTATATGATTACTTTGAGTTCACTTTAGATTTGTTTTCAGATTTGATATGACCAAATGTAGACATATCAATGCAAGTATGAACTATATCCACTTTGCAATAACTAAAATTAACCCTAGACGTCTTTTGGATGCAAAATGCAATGCAAATTTTCACCTTTTCAATGCTTTTTATGAGAATATGTATGTTTAAATGATGAATGCAATCAACCTTAGATCACATTTAGATTTTAAAATGATATGCTTCAACTTTCAGAAAATCTAAAGTGTTTGAAACAATTAGGTTCACCAAAATGTTTGATTGGGAAAAGAGATCTAGAGCCTAAATCACACTTCTCCCAATTGGTTAATGGTGGATTACAATGATCTCAAAAGCCACTTGACCACAAAATTCAATGGAAGAGTTAGAATGGTTGATCAGGGTTTTAATCCACAGTTTTTTTTGGATTGATTGTTAATTGACTAATTTTTAGGATTGATTATTAATTGACTACTTTTTAGGATGCAATGATCTAATTGAGTAAACTATGAAAGTGGAACAAACTGTTATGATTTCTGAGAAATTGAACAAAAAAACATAAACAAAATCCAAAAAGACAGAGAGCAAACATAGAGGAACCCGGTGTGTAAATTTGAAGTTGGATTAGCTGATCTAGGGCGGGGTGCACCCTAGATTGCCCTCTTGCTTTATGAATTATGAAAACATAGGTGTGAAGTCTCTGATCTATAACTCTTGTTCTCTCACGGTCATTGTTGGAACTTCGTCTGTTGATGAGAAAATTCAATTTTCGTGGCTTGACTTGTAGGACTTTAATGCATGGATGGGCAATTAGTGTTTATCTTCCTCCAATCAGCTTTAGATTTGAAAACTTGCACAGATGAAAAAGGGGGAAGGGTTGTGCCATATAGGGGCTTGCTTAAGTCAAACCTTGTTTTGGTATTTCTACCTCCACAACGGCTTTAATATAATGATGTTTAAAAGAGAGCTTACCCTCAGTAGGGTAGAGGCTAAATGATAAACAAGTAATGAATTGACTAATGCTGCAACTCACCACTTAGATTTGGAATTCCTTGATGGACTAAAGTCATGTACTCATCACCTTCAAAGAGAATTTAATAGCTTGATTGAAGTCTTGTAAGTGTTAGTAGTAAGTACTCACAAAACAAATGATCATAAAATATGAACAAACTTACATAAAAACATGATGGATGATTGACATGATGCTTGACATGAATAGATGGTGCTAGAATGCTGATAATTTTGCTTTTGATTGTTCTTGATTGCTTAATAATTATTTTGCTTGTCTTATTATTTTTCTCTCTCTAGGATTTCAAATGTTGAAAATACTTTGTATCTATATGCAATTATTTTAATTTCTCAAAAATCAAATGTTGATAGTCTTCAATTGAAATTGGAAATTCAAATAATAAAATACCGACACTGACCTATTCAAATTGGAGCCAAAAAGAGGTGGTCTATGGCGTGGGGCACCCTAGACGAGACCCATTCTTTTTGGGGCCCAAAGTGTCAGGGGCAAATATTGAATGCTTATATTTATTTCTCTTTGTTTTTTTGAAGATATTTATAAAATAGGTAATTTAATGCATAATTAGGTCCAAGCACATAAAGGGGAGCTAAACCTAGTGTGAAATTGTCAAGGGTGACAATTTTCGATGCTACAGGTGTTAATAATTTTTTGTTGGGGTTGTGAAGGAGATCTTACTTAGCACAACTAAGCAATTTGAAGTATTGGTAGGACATTTTATGTCATATAATTTGTAGGTTTTCTCTCTTTGTTCTATGGCTACTTTCTGGAGGTTTATGTTCACATGTTTGGTCATGGTGAGCCTGGGAGAGTTATGACAGCTAGTTGTGAGGGAGTATGCAACAATTTTTCATTGCATGTGTAGATCATTGTGATTATCCGTCGTTACTACATGGTTTTGATTATTAGCCATATTGGTACACTTGGTGTGCCTTAATTTGTTTTTTTGCTTTGACATTACCAATGTAGTGGGAGTTCTTGGATATGTATGTTTTTCATTGATAGGTTTTATAAGAAAGTTGTGATTGCGGTTTATTGGTTAGATATGTTGTTGGCATGAGTTCTACTAATGGCTTTGGATGCCTTTGGAGGTATGGATGATGATATGTTGTATAGGAGCAAATTTGCACCCCTTATGCACATTCCCCTTTTACCCTTATTTTAGAAAACTAAATTCGAAGGCTAAATTCCACATAAGCTTGCTGCCTTCGTTCCACTTGGCGTCTGTTTTGTGTGTCGGCAGAGGAATAACTGTCGAGGATGCCTGCGCAACGCGTAGCCGTTCGCACGATGCATAGACGTCCCTGGTAGATTCCTATGTTTGGAGCCTGCAAAGTCGTTACACTTCCCATTGGAGGTCGATTTGTAATGCCCTCTTCGACTAACCGACCCGAATATGGCGGTTTTTCTCATTCTCTCCTTCAAATTCACTTTTCATTCATTCATTTCATCTCTTCAAGCAATCCTCTAAGCATTCAACTTTATCACTCTCCAAGATTTCTAGCATTCACTTCTTTCCTTCTAAGCTTTCAAGCAACACTTTGGCACTCCATAGCAACAACAACAACAACAAGAACACTTCGTTAACTCTGTAGAGCAAGTGTGGAACAACACCATTATAGTAGGGGCTTGAGTCTCATTTTCTCCTCCATAAGCTAGTGAGCTCTTAGTGGAGGTGGTAAGCTTTCTACTCCTCTCCTCTATGATTTGGTTGAGTAGCACATTACTGTTTGGTAGTGTTTTTGTGTTCTTTACTTCATTTCCTTCTTTATCAAATATTTCCCCATGGTTGCAAACTTGGCTGTCTATGGAGGTGGAAACACCAAAACGGGGGTCTGACTAAGGCAGACCCCTATACGGCCCCCCAACAATTTTCCTCTTTCTTGTGTGCAAGTGGACGTGCTTCTTGGAGCTAGTTGGCGAATAGGCTCTTTTGTGAGATCATTCTTGTCACCTTAACTCTCATTTACTTGCTTTATCACATTCGTTTGTATTTGTCTTACTTTATAGCTTTGTTTTGGCCCTTTGGAAGTGACTAGCTAGGCCGCTAGCATGTTTTCTAGCAATTCACCTTGTCTTTTTAGTCCTTTGGTCGTACGAATGCCATCACACTTGAGAGATGCCAACGCGCCGTGTTGTCATCCCAGAAACTCGCTTTCATCCTCGAGCAGAGAGCTACTTGAGGCACAATGTTGAACCTGAAAACCGGTTCACCTAGCCCCATTCTGAGTTTCGGGTCTACAGAGTGATTGAAGGACCTTATAGTCCTCATCATTCTTGTCCCTCATTTCAAAACTCTTTTAAGCTAAGGTAAGTTAGGGCAGCCTTCTGCTCTTGGCTCTTCGTGACCTGGGGCCTTGAACGTGGTTGGTCCCCCTCTTTTATATTTTTGGCGAACTCGACATGAACCAACATCTGTTCATCAGTTGGTGTTGAGGCTTTTCCCTTATACCTTGTGATCGTTGAGCCCTTGAGTGTTGTGAAGGTTTATGAGCATCACAATCCAGTCCACAACCTCCGGGTATATTGTTAGGAGAAGTATACGACACCTTCTGATGGAAAGGACAAAAGTCACTACTAATTTTTCTACAGGCCTTTTCTCTGGTCCCGCTGTTGGTCTAGCCGTGTAGGAGCAGTTGTTGAGGGGCGAGATAGGATTCTCTGATGAAACTGATCATGTCCCCACTCCTCCCGCGTCTCCTACACCATCGTTGGTAGATGAGCATGAGGGTATTCACTTACTTGTGGAATATGTCTCCGCCCTCAACAAAGGGTTGGGTGACTTGGAACATCACTTGGAAAGAGACCCAAAGTTAGCATGAGCTGCCCAGGTTATCAGCGAACTAAAGTATATGGTGGGGAAAGACCAAACAGACATAGAACTCTTGGCTAGTCTCTCTAATCTGACCGATGCATGTGCTCCTCCAAGCAATCCTAACATTATACGAGGAGCCACTTTTGAAGATCATGGGAGACAGCTAGGACTGTCGATGCCTCCTACGTTTGTATACATGACCTATACCGTACCCTCAATCAACATCCCCTCTTCCTCTGAGGGATCTGACACTATCAAAGTAAACAAGATCCCCTTGGGTTTCAACTTCACCCCTCCTGTCACCTCTAGTGGTGGAGGTTTTGGCGGGATGAGTGGTGCGAGCTTTGGTAGTGGCGGTGGCTTCGGTGGTGCTGGTGGAAGTGGTTCCGGTGGAGGTCATGATGGTGGCTTTGGAAGCAGAGGTGGCTTCGATGGAGGCCTTATTGGTGGTGGTTCTGGTGGTGGTCACACTGATGGTTCTAGTGGTGGTTCTGGTGGTGGTTCTGGAGGAGGTTCCTCTGGCCCTCTATCTTCTAATGACCCTATTATGAACACTCTTCTTTAGAATATGGGTAAGATGCAAAGCTAGTTGGCGAGTCTCTCCCAAGCCTCTGCCCAGCCTATCTTCCAACACTTCTTCCAACATAGCCCGTTGTTGGTCGTGATTTTGAACACTCCCTTCCGTCAGGGAATGGAGATTCCTAAATTTGAGAAATACGGTGGCAAAGGGGACCCACAAACATGTGTCCATCTTTAACGCCTTGTGCACAAATTTCTTCCATCATGATGCGTTGATGGCCAAACTATTCCCTCGATCTCTCAAGGACACGACACTTGAGTGGTACTGTTCCTTGCTCGATAATTCCATTTTCTCATTGGACCAACTTGTAAACCAATTTCTACAACAATTCCAAGCTAACATCAGGCCGAAGATGACCTTTTTGGATCTCGTTCGATGCAAATAAGGTGATAACGAAAAGATTACTGATTTCATCGCATGGTATGAAGCACTCTTCTCACAAATCTCGTATCCGTTGCCTGATTTTGACGTGCAAAAGGTATTCATAGGGAACTTACAAAGGCCTTGGCAAGAGAAGTCTTCCCTTATGAAATACCCTTATTTTGCACATTTTTGTGCAGCCCTACGAGAGTATCATCAAACAATGGTTCAGTTTGGGGGACCCTCTTCACGCTCCCGTTCTAAAGGAAAGTCTATCATATCAATCTTCATGCTCCTGTTCTAAAGGAAAGTCTATCATATCAATCTTTGGGAAAGGAAAAACTGTTGCAAATGTAGTAGCCGCTACAAATGACAATGGCCTCAGACGCAACCAAAAGTTCACAAAGTTATCAGAATCTTATTCTTCCATCTTGCAAAAGTTATTGAAGGATAAGATCGTAACCTTGCCAAACCCTAAGCCTCTTAAGGAACCTTACCCTAATTGGTATGATGCAAGTATCTACTATCAGTACCATCGAGTTAATGAACATGATACTGAATGCTGTATGCACCTACATCATGAGATACAAGACTGCATCGAAGACAGTACTATTTGTTTTGATGGAAGCAAACAAAATACAAATAAATCGGTGGCAAAAGTGAATAGTGAATTGTAGATATACACGAACCCGTTTCCGTCACATTCTGCTAACATGATTGTCGATCCCACTGATTCTCTCACTCAGCTCAAGGCCTATGTTAACATGGTCGTAGTTACTCCTACCACACAACCTGCGCCCGACTCCCCAGATGTGACATTCACATCATAGGACTTGCCCTTAAACAACAAGCCCTCTCCCCTCTATATTCCTGCTCACCTCAATGGTAACATTGTGATAGGAGTCTTAGTAAACCTCGCAAGTTGAGTGAATGTTATCACAGAAGAGACATTGTGGCTTAATTCGTTACATAGAAAAGAATATGAAGAAACAAAGTCTACCATCCGCAGGCATGATGGCCTTTGTCTGAAACCATATGGCTCGATAACTTTGTCCGTCCTAGTTGGACCTAGGGCCATTGACACAATTTTAGATGTCATTCCAGAGTCGGATTTGTTTAGGATGAAGCTAGGCATACCTTGGCTAGCTTCCATGAATGGAATCGCCTTTGTTATTCATAAATGTTTAAAATTCTCCCATGAAGGTGCCATGCATGTAGTACATGACACTGGATACCAGCCTCTGGTGTCCCGCGGGGGATATCCATTAGACCATTTTTGGCCTGCCCCGGTTGGTCCACTTCCTCCAAGAACGATTCTACTTTACAAGAACTACGTAAAGTACAAGACCGGGGATAAAGGACAACCAAAATTGGCTCTTCTTGTAGCACAACAATCGACTGCCTCCCCTTCTCAAAAAGGGAAGAAGATTGCCTCCCCTCAGGATGACTCATCTACTCTCCTCTGTTGGGAGGAGTATTGGATGAGCAAGCCTGGCTTCTACTTGTTAAGTCCGATGATCCCTCCTTGGTGTAGACTCAAGATCAGGATATTAGACCTCCATACTAAATCGCTTGGACCTTGGTACTACCTGTATTGTAATGCCCCGTCTAAATAACCTAAGAATGTTGCAAAAGTGATATAAAGTGTAATAATTTTTTTTTTAAAGTGTTAATAATATGTTAAATAGTTGCGTACATTCTTAGGTTACAACGACGTTACACTACTTTGAGTTTTCCTTAAGCGACTTATGTACTTTGCATTGCTCCCAATTTAAATCATAACAGAAAGTAAACATTGCATAATAATTTAAATTTCCATTCAAGATTTATTAAAGTACAAAAACATTTCCATACATTGCATTGATTAAATATTACATTGCTCATCCATCAGATGAGATAGTTCAAATAACAAATACTTTACAATTACAATGATCACCTCTTATACAAATGAGGGATGTTTTTACAATTTCAAGTTTACAAAATACAATGAAGAAGGTATAGAAGGAGGAATCCATGTGCGAGCTCTCCATCCGTGATGCGTTCAATGCAACAATCGAACTGGGGACCCAACGGAGTAAGGTGCACGTTCCACCCAACCTTGTGGTACCCGTAGGTCCACCCCCCGTGCTAGGAGATAGTAATAAGGCTACCTAGACCAAATCTACTAACCCTAGACTCTAGTACATTCACACTATTGGTTACATTGCTTCCAGATAGGACAATTGATTTGAAACACAATCATAAAGTTAAAATGTTATTCTAGGTGGAGTGTCATCACAACGATGCAATGGTTACCCTGGTGTTTCTTCCTAGGTCCCGGCCCCCAATCCTTGGGTTACCCTGGTAACCTCTTACGAAACCCGGCCCCTATTGCATGCATTTGCGGAATCGAATGTCCCTTAAGGAAATGAGACATCGATTAGCCATTCCAGGCCTTCTCGACTTATACTCTTGACTGTAGTAGCTCAAGAGTCATAAACGAGGCATGCATATCTTGTTACAAATTTTAATCTCTATCTAATGTGTCATTTAGTTATCACTAACTTAATTAACTGTTTGTAAGTTACCCTGACACCACTTTGTGTGTCGGCCCTTACAAACAGCCACTCCCCTAAACATAACAAGGTTTCAAGGTTTACTTAACTAAGATGAGCAAAGTGTACAAAAATATAACACGAAATCTTACTCTTTTCAAATAAATAGCAATGAATATAATCAAGCGTGCATCCACTACACAAAAACCATGTACACTATCTTGGCTTATCTTAGTATATAACTTTAATCAACACAATTCCCAAATATCGGTAGGTCTGGAAGACTTGTTTTAACAATAACATTTCCCATTTGCCCCAATAAAATATCCCAATCTTCACGCAAACCAGGAAAATAAAATAAATACCTACCATTTGGATTTACTAAATCCATTAAACAAAATTTTTAAAGAAAATCAATCAATCAGTTAATCTATATTTCATTTCCTTTAATATTTTCTCTATTTCACAATACTTAATATTCTATAATTCGCTCAATCAAAATTATCACATGCATTTAAATTTACAAAAAAATATTACAAATCATTTTTCTTTAATTATAATAAGTATATATAAATAAACAATTTAAAAACATATTCAATATCATATATATATATATATATAATATAATATGTTAAACTCGAATTTGCTAATTTCCCAAAACGCAGTAAATATCAAATCTTAATTATAAAACAAGTACAGTCTAAAAAGGTAATAAAATTATTAATTTTAATATTATCTTTTACCCTAGCTTTTACAGTCCGCGTTTCACACGGACGGGGCCGCTCTTCTGCGGCCTGCCTCACAGGGTTCGGCTGCGGACGGCCGAGCCAAGCGCAGCCCTTTTGGGCGGCGCCAGGCTCTGCTCCGCCGCCGTAACCCATGGGGTTTAGCCGCGGACGCATCGCCCACAGAGCTTCGGCTCTGCGTTTCATTTCCATAACAAAACAAAATAAAAATATAGATTATATAAAACAAATTTTCATTCGGCGTTTTCAATTTTTTTGTTTTCTTTCTAATTTCTACACCGAATTTCGCCCGTACGGCGAACATAACACAAAAGAAAAATAGAAAACAATTCTTTCAAGAATTAAAAATAAATATCAAACATATTTCGCCTGTGTATTCATTTCCGTACGGCGATTTCTAATTATTTTCTTTTACATACATAAATATACATGTATATTTAAAATTAAACTCTATGAAATTTCTAAAATTCAAAGATTATTTTCTGGTAAAATTTACCACAGACAAACTGAGAAAATTTAATATAGAAAAGGCTATTTTTCTCAAAATTTTCAACTTAACTACAATTGGTTTTTTTTTTTTTAAATGCTAAACATATGCCCAAATCCACTTTTTCCAAATTTGAGAGTTTCATATTCAATCTACAGAGGTTTCCAAATAAGAAATCTATAATCCCTTTCAGATTAAACAGTGAAAGATTCTCCAGTAAACACACAAATTTCTCTTTTCTCAAGTGTTTCATTTAAACACAACAAATGAAATTATACCAGTAAAATACCTGTGAATCCTTTGCTATTTGGAGAAGAAACCTTTGAAGCCTTTCTTGCCTATAGTTTCAATTCCTTCCCGTAGTGCCAATACCAATTTAACCAATAACCAATTTCCAACCACCAAGATTCTTTAAAAGATGTTCTAAAAGAAATAACAACCCCAACAGAGAGGAATACCAATTCTTAAGAATTTCCAATTTTTTTTTTTAACACACAGAGATTGATTTTGCCAGTGCCCAGAAAATATCCCCGAGGCAACAGAATAACCCCGTGCAATTTCCCCAGATCCTCAATATCCTCCGTGAAAATTTTAACAACCTTTGCCATTATGGCTCTCATACACTTGTCGAGAAGTTGTTGAGAAAATATCTTCTCCACTTCTCGACAAGTTTTGCCATTCAAATTTTGCATGTAATTTAATTATTAAATTTAAATTTTAAAAATCAAAATTTCAAATCACATGCAATAATTTAAATTATATTTTCTAATATTCAAATTTACATGCAACCTATTTAATTTTTAATTTTTATTTTTTTTTCTAATCTATTTAAACACAATATAATTTATGCATTTAATAATTTAATCTGATTAATTAATTTATTTAATTAAATAGTTAAATCCTTTTAAAGATTAACTATTTAACTAATTAAACTAACTAATGTATTAAATAATTAAATAAATAAATTTCAATTATATTTAAATATTAATTTTAATAACAATAAATAAAACACAATTATCAACATTAAACATAAGCAAATTTACCTTTTTCAAAAACGGTTTACCAACAGAAACGCATTACAACCTATGACTCAAAACTGAAAACTGAAATTGTACTAAAACTAGGGTTAAAGACCGGACTAGGATTAACCTAACTACTATCTCCCTTTCAACAAATCCGTTGAGTCTTGACACGCTCAGACCTGATTACACAGGTGGAGTCGGTGTCATGTACCTGCAAATCCTGCAACCAAGCAAACAATGTACATGCATGTATATATATATAAAACATTAAAACAGTAAACAGACACACCGTGCGGAGAAAATCACAGATATCGCAGGGCACTCGCAAGCGAGTGATGCGATTCTGTTCTCCACACCAATACACTCACAGAAAACTGACTCAATATATGTTAGTCCATCATAAGCATGTGCATAACAATAACAACTGAAATTAAGCATCTACGCTAAATCATGTCATGTCTGAAAACAATAAACATCACACATAGTATCATCATGTCACACAATAATCCATCATCGCTCAAAAATAGCGATCCAAGTATCCAACAAAATAACAAAGTCTAATAGTATGAGAAAGTATCAACAGAAAGCATAGCATAAACAGAGGGGTACTACATGTATGGTAGAGGAAAAGGTCCCTGTGGAGAGTCCTCTTTGTCTTGACCTCCGCAGCCTCCTATCACTACTACTCCCAAAGTAGTAAACGGGAAGAGGCCCGTTGCCGAGGCACTTGAGCTGACTCCCTTCGCTGCTTCTCAACCTGCTCTTGCTCTTGTTTAGGAGTCTGGTCCTTCACCATAAATGACTGAAGTGGACACTCCCATGGCTGAGCAAGAGCCCTCCATTCCTTCACAACCCTCGACCTCTGGTTCAAAGAGTCGCAGAAACCACCTTGCGCGCAAGCGGAAGCACCGGAGAAAGACTCTCATGGCTGAGTAGGCCACCTTACAGAGGAAGGATGATGAGACGACCACCCTTGCTTCAGGGCCTCCCACTATGTCCTCCTCTCTCCTCCCCTTTGCTTCCATTCAAACCAGCTCTGTATCACTTTTGGCTTCTGCTGTGAGTACGAATGCGCTTGACCCCAAGAAGGTGCAGATGCTCATCGCTCCTTCAGTGGAGCCGCCTCTCTTGATGTCCCTCCTGGATGTCTTGCCTTTCCCAAAACCCGTAGATATGACGAACACTTTGGTGGTGTCTACTGTGGTTTTCTCTGCCTCCTCTTCCTCTGCGCCTCTGGCTTTGTCTGTGGGGAGTTCACATCCCTTGACGAAGTAGAAGGTGGAGAGTGGTCCTTCCAGCAACGAAGGACATAAGAGGAGCCCACCTCTGAAAGGTGGTCTCGCTCTGACTTGTTTTGTCCTAATGACGAAACTAGTCCCGACTTCTCCTGAGTTCCTCACCGTTCCCGAATCACTCGGTGAGCCTAGTTGTGAATCTTGGGTGCAACCTTCTCTGTCTGTTGAGGTAAAACATGGCACTCCTATTAAGTGCATGTTTAACTCTTTGGATGAGGTTCTAACCTTGTCGGTGATCTTCGCAAAATCGCTGACCTTAACTCCACAAGAGCTTGGTGGAGAGAACCTTGCGGGGCCCTCTTCCTTAGCCCTTGTTGCGGGAGGTTCAGATGCTCCTCTTAACATTCCACCATTGTAGGCTCGTCCTCCTTCCCCCTACGACGATCTAGAGTGGGAAGCGGATGACCTCTTGGTGGATCAATGTTAGAGGGAGGCCTCTTCTTTATCTTTAGTGTGTGTGTGTTGTGATGTGTTCCCCCATGATCGTGCTATGTGTGCTTGGATGACCCTTGTCACCCCTGTTGGTGCTTGGATACAGAGGTGGTTTTTGTGTCGTAAACCTTCTATTTATATCATCATTCTTCCATGCTTGTGACTTGATTTTTGATTAATTGGGGACAATTCAAAGTGTTGGGGGCATTTAGGCTTCCATCCATGTTGACCCAATTTTTTATTTTTACTTTGTCTTCTCGTGCATTCTTCACATGGTCTGATGTAGTAGGGGGTTGATGACAGTTCATTATATGTGTGTGTGTGTGTGTGTGTGTAGTTCTGACCTCGAAACATCAGGCTACCCCTATGCCCTTTGTTTGTGTCTTCTTTTGCTTTTCCTTTATCTTTCTCTCTTCTTTGCTTGAGTTGTCCCTCTCATGTGTGACAATGCCACTTCTTCAACATTTTGATTTTCAGAAAACGCATTTGTTGCCAACAAATCCTTTCTCGAGAATCTTCACAAAATTCTTTTCAAGAATCACATTCTCGACTTGAAACCCCAATGGAACGTGTTTCCTTCATCATGGGTTCACAAAGAAAGAACTTGAGAACCTTCATTCGAGATGGGAGTAGCTTTGACCTTCCCCTCTTGTGGGGGCATATTCTTCCTTTCGAATTCCTTGATGAAGTGAACATCTTTCAAAAGGATTCCTTGATGACGAATCAATTCGAGAATGAAAACACTTGCTTTCGAACAATGCATCCTTTGAGTGGACCCCTTCTTCATGCCAGGGTTCCCAAGGGACCCCTTTGAAAGTCTTCCAACTTGTTGACGGTCTGTGCGACTGTTCGCTTACTTGCCTGCGTTACCGCTTTTTAACATGTTCTATCTGTGGGTAAACATGTCGCTTTACAGGTGCGCTTGTGAAGCCACTTTTTGACTTTGTGGAGTCCCCTTCCTTTGGTTTCCTCCATGTGAGAGATCTTGGGGGATACCTTCCTGTAGGTTTGCGGGTTTGTAGGGTGCTTTCTTGGGTTTCCTTCATGCGAGAGATCTTGAAGGACACCTTCCCTGCAAGTTTGCGAGTCTGTAGGGCGCTTTCTCGACTTCCTCCATGTGAGAGATCTTGGGGGACACTTCCTTGTAGGTCTGCGGGTTTGTAAGACGCTTTTCTTTGGGTTTCCTTCATGTGAGAGATCTTGGAGGACACCTTCCTTGTAGATCTGTGGGCTTGTGAGGCGCTTACTTATTGGGGCTTCCTTCATGTGAGATCTTGGGGGTTGCCTCCTTGCAGGTCCGTGGGCCTGTAAGACACTTTCATTCTTCAACTTTATAGTTCTACGGGGCTATGAAGTCCTTTACTTGTCTTGCACTCTTGAGTTCGCCAAATTGTGGTTTGCTTCCTCGATGGTTCAGGTATACATTTCTAACCTTACTACTTTGATCTACTTTACCGGAGCACTCATTAGTATTCATGCTCGCTAAAGTGGGGGAAAAATGTATAGGAGTGAATTTGCACTCCTTATGCAAATTCCCCTTTTACCCTTCCTCACTTTAAACCAAATTCGAAGGCTAAATTCCACATAAGCCTGCTGCCTTCGTTCCACTTGGCGTCCGTTTTGTGTGTCGGTAGAGGAATAATTGTCAGGGACGCCCGCGCGGCGTGCAGATGTTTGCGTGGCGCACTTACATCCTTGGCAGATTCTTGTGTCTGGAGCTTGCAGAGGCGTTACAATTCCCATTGGACGCGCTTCTTGGAGCTAGCTGGCAAACAAAGTCTTTTGTGAGATCATTCTTGTCACCTTAACTCTCATTTATTTGCTTTATCACATTCGTTCGTATTTGTCTTACTTTATGGCTTTGTTTTGGCCCTTTGGAAGTGACTAGTTAGACCATCAGCCTGTTTTCTGGTGGTTCACCTTGTCTTTTTAGTCCTCTAGTCGTACAAACACTAGCGCACCTGAGAGATGCCAACGCACCGCGTTGTTGTCCTGAAACCGCGCTTTCATCCTCAGGCAGAGAGCTACTTAAGGCACAATGTTGAACCTGAAAACCTGCTCGCCTAGCCCCATTCTAAGTTTTTGGTCTGCAGAGTGATTGAAGGACCTTATAGTCCTCATCATTCTTGCCCCTCATTTCAAAACACTCTTTTAAGCTGAGGTAAGTTAGGGCAGCCTTCCGCTCTTGGGTCTTCATGACTTGGGGCCTTGAACGTGGTTGGTCCCCCTCTCTTACAAATGTATTAGTATTTGATGTGGTTGCTATTTCTAGTCATGTGGGTTTTTTCCTTATAGTAGCTTGGAACCTTTGTTATTACTTAGATTTTGATGCTTGTGTTTTTCGGATTGGTGCATCTTCACTTGGCCTATTCCTTTTATTCCATATGTGACATGATGGAGGGTGAGAGGAGTTATTGCTTGGGAAGTTGGCCAACATAGATGTTATTGCATGTATCTTGTTGGAGCATGGGAGCATGTTGAAGATTCATAT
This sequence comes from Sequoia sempervirens, assembly GCA_007258455.2. Classification (NCBI taxonomy): domain Eukaryota; kingdom Viridiplantae; phylum Streptophyta; class Pinopsida; order Cupressales; family Cupressaceae; genus Sequoia; species Sequoia sempervirens. The sequence continues at coordinate 718,580,075 of VDFB02271358.1, read as the reverse complement.
GGCTACATGGCTAGCTATGACGGCATGTTTTATTGAGTCACCCTTAGTCAAAGTATACGAGTGAGAGAATGTTGGGAAAAAAGGGGTGTTGTACATGTTGCACAAGAAAATAAATATTTTTATTATGTTAAAATAAATATTTATTTGTGGCATATCTTTGGAGATGTGTTTAGCCACATTAAATATTTATTTGGGCCCACTTGTAAACTTGTCTTGTAACATTGGTTAAAATTTTTATGCATGGGTTACATATTGGAAAAATATTTAATATTGGGAAAACTTAGTACCAAAAAGTAAATGTTGTTGTCAATGGTTTTGTGCTCTCATGGTTTTGCCAACACCACACTTGTATTTGTGGGAGCTTGATTCTATAAAAGCAAGTAGATGTTTAGTGGTTGGGTTGACCATCATTTGTATTAAGCTTTCTTGTAGAGTGCATTGTGAAGCGTCATGGGATGTGTTGTTGCATGGTCATCCATTATGCTTGGACACATGGAGTATGCATTGGAGGAACTTGATGTTTTAGAAGAATTTATGGAGAATTTGTAAGTGTAGTGCAATATTTCATTGTTAAAAAATACATTGAGTGTGGATGCATTTGGAGGTTGGTCTTTTTCCTCACGAAGGTTTTCCCAAGTTATATCTTTTGTAATTTTGTGATGTCTATTTGCATTGTAGTTATTTTGTTAGCTTGTACACATGCTTTTCTCTCATAGGGTTATATAGGAAATGGTTTGATCAATTTGATAATTTCCTAACAAGGATTACTTTGCCTTAGACTTAGATACAAACAAATTTATTCAAAGACTAGGTATTCAAACAAAAATACACTAGGGGATGGAACATAAGACATAAATTAAGACATTTAAGTAGGCTTTGTATGTGAATAGATCTAAGGACCATAACAATGACAATGACAATGACAATAACAATAACAAAGAAGAAGAAGAAGAAGAAGAACAACGGATTGGAACTTGTCTCAAAATTTGGCCTAAAGCCTTAGAGAGTTGTTTTTAAGTATACAAAGAATATATTTTATCTTGATATTTATTTCAAAGATTTTATATCCCCCCCTTTAATTGAATGATTCTCTTGAATGATTAATTTGTATTATTAATTAAGTTGATATAATTTTTTTGGATACCCTCTAAACCCCATCTTTAAACCCTTGCATAATGGGAACATCCCAAACTGCCTCCATACATCACTTCCAAACGAGATCAAGACGTAATAATAATATAGTTATGCTTTCTAAGCTAAGTTTGATGTGAATTGTTTATGCATGTACGTAACCCTTTCAGGGGCACTATTTCCCCATATAGTTCCTCTATGATTGCTACTCATGAAGGGAAGCAATTAAATTCAAAGTCATTGGTTGTCATGAATATTACTTGTTTTCTATTTCCATCTAATGTCTAGCCCTAATAAAATAAAATGTCATCCCTTAAAACTAAGTAATGAAATTTCTATTCATATGGTTTGTAAAATGATTTTGTTTACCCTTTGAAAATTAAATATCAAATGGAAACCTAAAAATCTAATGAAGTCGTATGATGGTTTTTACAATTTAATAATTTAATCTAACATTATTTTGGTTCATTTGAATTATCTTTTTAATTTGCAATTAGAGGGAGACTATTTGTCCATTGGATTTTAACCAACATGATGTTCTTTATTTCTTAGTAATTTATAGGGACAATGCTACAAATGTCCTTGTTGTAGTTGTCTTAGGCTATAGATGTAGTAGCTCAAAGTACAATGACATTACTCGTAAATATGAGCCAAAGACACCATTAATATTGAACATTGCTATAGATGTAGTAGCTCAAAGTACAATGACATTACTCGTAAATATGAGCCAAAGACACCATTAATATTGAACATTGTTAGTTTTTGTTTCAAGTCTTGTTTAAGGTTACTAGCTATGTAAAAAAAAACTAATATTTTGTATTTTTGCAAAATAGTTTAAACTTAAAAATTAATAATAATTATTTTTGCAAAATAAATTAAACTTAAAAACTATTACTGATTGGTTTTGAAAATAAATTAATTTTGCATGTTCAACTTAAATTTTGAAATAAATATTCTACTATACTTACATATACAATTAAATTTGCATAATTAAATCAAAACTAGGACCATAAAAACAATTAAGATATTGAACTACATTTCCTTGAAATATTTGACAAAAATAAAACATTCCATTAACATGATCACAAGAAAATCAAATTTAAAAAAAAATAGAATTACTTTTAAAAAAACTCAACTTAAAGTAAATTACTTTAATTTACCAAACTTATCTATAATCTATTGATAAAGTTGAAAAAAATAGATTAATTAAAATCAATCTAATATTAATTTAATTATAAATTATAATTATGAATTCTTTAATTTTCTTTAATTTTATTTTTAAAAATATAATATTTTTTCCTAACCATAAATTAAGTAAACTTAATTAAATCATCATATATCAAATAAACTTATTTATATATATATATATTAAATATTTAACTTTATATATCTATTAACTATATATATATATTAAATAACATATTATTTATATATTTTTATTTGCATCAATAATGAAGGATGAATGTAATATTTGCTATCTTAAATAAAATGGGCGCATAATACTTATTTATAAAAATAAAAATAATGTAATAAAATTCAAATTAGTTTTATTTATTCCAAAGGCCTTGCCACTTATATAAAGAGTTGCAACCCTTTATAAAGTTTCAATATATTTGTTGAATTCTAATAAAATTTAAATTAACTTAACTAAAGTCTAATAAAAATTTAAATTATTAAACTATTAAATTTAATAAGATTTAATTAAAATTTAAAATTAAAAAATTTAAAATTAAGTTCTATATAAACAAGAGCTATAGGTTAGTGAAGTTCTTGTCAAAAAGTTATAAAATAGTTATGTTTTAAAAAGTTAGAAATGAAATTATTGATGACAAAAAGTTATAAAATATTTATGTTTTAAAAATTTAGAAATGAAATTATTGATGAGGTGGGATTGTTGTGTAACAAGAACAAATGATTAAGCTAAGGATTGTATTTGTTGTCATAACTTTAGTTCTACAGAATTCTTAATTACCAATTCTTATATGAATTCAATTGAATGCCTTTCCATATCATTATGGAAAATTTTATTATTGCAAGCCTAACTCTAACACTAATTAAACCCTGACCCTAACCTATTGAACTCGTATTATAACCCTAACTCTAACACTAATTGAACTGTAATCATAACCCTAAGTATCATTGAAACCTAACCCTAATTGTATCAAAACCCTAGAGAACTCTAATTAAACCCTAACTCTAAAATAAACAATAACCCTTACCTTAATTGAACCCTAACTCCAATGGCAGCCCTAATTTAAGACTAATCTTAACCTTGACCTTAATTAAACCCTTATTGAATTGTAACCCTAATTGATCCCTAACCCAAATTGAATACTAATTGAACCCTAACCCTAAGTGAATAGCAACCTTAATTAAACTCTAACCATAACCTTAATTAAACTCCAACCATAATCCTATTTGAATTTTGACTCTAATCATAACCATAATTCAACCCTAACCTTAATTGAACCCTAACCCTAAACATGAGTTCAATTAAGTTTAAGGTTCAAATAGGGTTAGACTTTAATTAAAATTAGGTATAGGATTGAATTAGAATTAGGGTTGGGGTTGGGGGTAAAGATTAAGGTTCTATGATAAAGCTTGGGGTTAGTGTTAGGGTTCAATTGGGGCAACAATTAGTATTAGGGTTAGGGTTATGGTTCAATTAGGGTTTCATTAATGTTAGTTATAGAATCATAGTTATGTTTAGGGTTGGATATAAAATTAGAGTTAGGTTTGAAGTTAATTAGTGTGAGTTTTAGGGTTGGGGTTATGGTTAGATTTATAATTAGTGTTAATATTGGGATTAGATTCTATCACTTTAATAAAATAATCTTCTATAATTTCATTCATTTTTTTTGAAATTATATAATTTAAAATATTTTCAAATTTACCTATGTTGATATATGAGAGATATAAAAAATTTATACTTAAATTTATATTATATTTTATAGTTAAATTTAAATTATATTTTATTAAATTGTTAAAAAATTTAAGTTGCTTATAAATAATTTTATGTGTTCTTATAATTAACTTCACATTGTGTATAAAAGGTTTAAGTTATGAATGTTATAATATACAAAATAAATTTGTTTTCAATGTTAATTTGTTAGTTTAAAAGGTTTAATTAGGGTTATAATTTAATTAAAATTAGGTATAGGGTTGAATTAGGATTAGGGTTGGGGTAAAGATTAAGGTTCTATAATAAAGCTTGGGATTAGTGTTATGGTTCAATTGGGGCAGGGCTTAGTATTAGGGTTAGGGTTATGGTTCAATTATGGTTTTATTAATGTTAGTTTTAGAATCATAGTTATGTTTAGGGTTGGATATAAAATTAGAGTTTGGTTTGAAGTTAATTAATGTTAGTTTTAGGGTTGGGGTTATGGTTAGACTTATAATTAGTGTTAGTATTGGGGTTAGATTCTACCACTTTAATAAAAATAATTTTCTATAAATTCATTCATTTTGTTTTGAAATTATATAATTTAAAATATTTTTAGATTTACCTATGTTGATATATGAGAGATATAACATTTATCTAAAGTCTATTATATGTTAAAAAATTTAAGTTGCTTATAAATAATTTTATGTATTTTTATGAATGTTATAATATAAAAAATAAATTTGTTTTCAATGCTTATTTGTTGATAGATGTTAATAAAAATAAATAAATGATGTTCATTAATAAATTATAAACTCTCATTAATAAATTATAATTGAATTATATTTTAGAATAAAATACTTTGAACTAATATTTTAGTCATAAAATTGTTTTATTTTTATTTTTCAAATATTAAATTTTATAATTATAATTTAGATGCAAAATAGATTAAAAAAATCATTAACAAAGTAAATCAATATTTCATTTCAATGTAAAACAATCAGAAATCTTTCAACGATTATTATAATCAATGGTTGAGGTGACTATATAAATTAAATGCAAAAGGTTTGGAATGTTTTTTTATTATCCACCATGCGCTAAAATCACTTATATGGGTGAAAATTGTGTACCAATTAGATTCAAGAGAATTGATTTTTGAAACATATTTTGTTATATAATTCGCATCTATACATTAATAATACATTGATAATAGATTGAAAAATTCAAATAGAAAAATTACTCAAGTTCTCATTGGTTAAAATGAGAGTTATTAATAATTCTGGTGGTGCCTATAGTTCCTAAGAGGAATGAAAAATAAATTAAAACTAAATTTAAGAATTTTTTAATCAAAATTTAGGAGAAGTCAAAAATGTTTTTTTTTGGATAAAACATCAACTTTGAAAACAAGTTAAATAATTTAAATTTGATTGGAGATAATTTCAAACATTATCTTTAAAATAAACATAATTATCTCATTTGATTTTTGTAATATTTTTTTTCTATGAATAAATCTTATTTTTCATCTAATTTTAAAAGCAATTATTTTAATTATTTTAATTTATCTTTGTTTAAAATGATTATTATTTTAATTTGTTCTGTCTTTTAATTTTTTTTTATAAGGGGTAAATGCTTTTGACCTAAAGCTATGAACCAGTGAGGTCACAAATGGGGGACCTCATCCCCAATTTAAACATTCAACAATAACACCCCTAATGGAGCTTAAACCTTGATGGCAAGAACAACACAACAACTTAACCATCATATCATACCACTATTAGAAATTTGTTTTATCTAATTAATAAATATTTTAAAATTAATTCTTGTTTAATTTATTAATTAATTATTATTACCATTATTTATCATCTTCTATTACCTTTATAATTATTTAGAATATTAATTATAAGGTTTTATAATTTCAATCGGAAGAAGCCATGACAAGAGTGAACATTTCTACGAGCTTGCAAATTACATGAGTTGTCACATTTTATTGCATTTTGTATTTTAGATTTCTTTTAGATTTCTCTAGTTTATTGGAAACACTTAAATCATATGGGATCATCTTTAGTATATTTGAAGTTTGCAATATAAACATGTTTAACTACTTGCAACTTAGAATTAATGTTTCATGATTTAAATGTTGATTATTTACAATGTAAATTTGATGAATTTTATTATGTTGTTAATTGACAAGCTTTGTTTTGCATAGGGGCATAAGATCGTTGATTTATCAAGCTTTCCTGATCGAGAGTCCATGTGGCATTTAGAAGTTATTGAGGCATATGAGATGTTCTACAAGTCATCCATGATTGAATGACGACTTTCTATCTTGGTACTTGTGATTATATCTTTTTTTTTGTGTATTTTGTAATGATAATGTGGTTATAACATATATTTTTACTTTTATCCATGCATCATAATTAATTTGTTCCAAAATTCATTGTTATCTATGCTCTTTTGTTTTAGTTGTTTTTTTGAGGTAATATATACTCTAAGAGATTAATGGTTGTCACCCTTGCAATGTTGCACATGAATCTCTTATATACAATTGAAAAACATATGCAATGTGTGCATATGGAAAAATAAATCACCTTCAACATAATATTAGAATTGAGATACAAAGAACCATACATCCATAAATCAAACCTTGATACATGTGGAGAAAGCTACCTTTTCCTAAGAACAATCAATGCCAAAATATTGCAGCTGCATTCCCTTGCAAACATGCAATTCTACAAATGCTTACTAAGGTTTTTCTCTAATCACAAAATAGGAAGAAACCTTCTTGTGTTTTTCTTGCAACAATTAGTTGGTCTCCCCACTTTTGTTAAAATAATTGCCCCCAACAAATACCATTTCATGGAGGTCCATGTATTCAAAGATAATACTAATAGTTCAACTCAAATTAAATCTCTCATTATTTTACATCTTATGCTTAACCTTCATGTCTTGTCCATGTTTGTTCTAGGAGACATTTTCATGCATAAACTCTAAAATTGCTTTAGTAATACTTTTTGCTAGACAAGGACTTGGTGCAATAGTTTTCCAATTAGAAATGGGGTGGCTTGACATGAATAATTTTGTTGTTTGAATGTGCTTGTGTCCTTGCATTTTTTCCATCACCTTGTCTTGTCTCCCATACTTCATTTGTCTTAGCACTTTTGTTATTACTTATCAAATGTTATTACTTGTGTCCAAGTTTGTGAAAAATCAACAAACAATCTTGATTGAAATGACCTAGGTTTGGTGGATTTTTTACCCTTGTTGACATGTCTTTTATGATGTAATTTTATAGTTTGGATATATGCATGCAACATAATTCAATTCCTTCGTGCTAGGTTAGATTTGTATATATAGGATATAGTAGCTCTTTGTAAGAATATTTAATCCTTGGAATTTTCTAGTTCTTGTTAGTGTTAGTGATACTTAGCCTTAACATTTACTTTTCTATAAATTGGTATTGTCTAGCCTTCTAAGGCGTATTTAACTATGTACATTTAAAACACACAATAAATACTATATGGTTTCTTTCTCCACTCATGGTCTAAAGTTTTCTACAGATGATTAATTTTCTTACAATATTATTTCTTATCTCCTAAATTAAAAGTGAGTTGTACTTAATTTTATCATAAGATTCCTATGGTTAGGTGCATTTTGTTATCTTATTCTATTGAAGGGATTCTAGATTTATTATCTTGGCATATTGTCGTTTCGTTTTCTATTTTAGCTTAGTTCTTTTTTAGTTCATCCTATGCAATTTTAAGTATCATCGAGAAAGGGTGGCCAACCCACTTAAGATGTTTTAAGATTTACAAAGTATCTTAGAGCTTACTAGTAATGTTGTCACTCTTAAACATATATTGATTTAAATAACTTTTAGCCACAATGCATGGAAAATTTGTGGCATACTCAGTGACAAAAATAATAATTTAGACTAAAATAAGCCCCACAACAAATATGGAGCTATACTGCTAATATTCAATGAAGAACTCGAGGACCTTGTTAAATAGAACACAAACTTTATTGACTTAGCAACTCCATTTCATCAATTCAACTCAACAACAAAATGGTAGCCTTTGAGAATCAACGAGGACAAGATCCTACTATATTTTGTAGTTCTCTCTTCAAAGGAGATCTAGATCAACATCTAGACTCCTAATTCTCTGTGGAAGATTTGCTCTTTCTCTCTACTTGGAAGTTAATAACCTTACTAGCTTTATTTGCATGAAGGCAAATGATGGCACTTCCCATAGTTCATTTTATTTCTTAGAACTTTGGAAGTCCACTATTGGTCCAACAATGAATTGATCTCCCAATTTTAGCCTTGAAGGTGTTGACATAAATATTATATGAAATGGTTCTACCACTTTGATAAACTACATATAATATCTTGCAATTATTTGTTCTATACACATCACAAATTTGATGTGGCCCTAATATTAATTTTAGTGTCCTTAAGAGGAAAAACCCATGACTAGTTTAGAGGTTTAACACCTAGGTCTTTTTTGATTGGGATGCTTTAGGTAGATTATGACAAAAAATATTCCAAGGCCATATTTTGATAGTAACCAAAGTTATCAGTTTAATATATCAACTACCCCTTTGTATCCCACACATCCCATTTATGCCTATTCAAACCCCTCCACTTGTTCAAAGAGCCCAAATAGTTCCCACTTACTAGTATACTCATAATGTTTTTAAGGCCATTGTTCTTGTATACAATTATTTGGCCCAAAAACATTATTTTTGGTGTTTTAGTTTGTGTTCCACCTGAGACTAATATCAACCTTGTTCATCAATAATATGTAGTGTCCCCCTTTAGTCCTTGTTTTTATATGGTACCATACTAGATATACATGAATGTTTTGGTTATCTACCTACTCCCCCCACTCTCATGGTATTTTCATATTGATGATTGTGTAATGTTATGGATGATTATTTAAAATTGTGGATACTATGACATTTTCATATGAATGCTTATCTAATTTTGTGGATGATTATTTGAAATTGTGGATATTGTGACATTTTCTTGTCACAATTACTTGATTATAGATTTTATGATATTGTTCATGTAGATGATTAACTATCAACATGGGTGTTATGACATTTAAGTTGATGATTATTGATATTGGGGATGTTCATGCAATACATTATTGCCATGTTCATTTAATGTAATGAGTAAACTATATGAATTTGGCAATCCATTAGTAGTTAAGGATGTGAGATTTTGATTGGTTGAATCCTTTTATCATGCTTAGAAGATGTATCTATCACCTTTGGGCTTCATAGTCTTGTTTGGTATACCGATTGATCTTGCACTTGGGCTTGATTATGTTTTAGATTTATCACTCCATTAGTGGTTAGGGATGTGAGATTGTGATTGGTTGGATCCTTTTATCATACTTATAAGATGTATCTATCACCTTTGGGCTTCATAGTCTTGTTTGGTATATTTGATGGATCTTGCACGTGGACTTAATTATGTTTTAGATTTAGCATTTCCATTTGATTGTATATCTTAATATATGCATTGGGTCTAATGATGTGTTGTGTAGTATGTAGGAAACATGATGATCTCACATAAGGAGAACAAAGGTGCCTCACAAAGGTTTCAATGCATCACTTCCTTATGTTGTGATGTGATGCCTTAAGGGGGGTGCATTTGGACTAGACACAATTGGGATGTCTATAGTGCTAGAGGGTTACCTTGGTGAGGGATGTTGTCCTTTATAACTCTAAGCTAGGATTAAGACTATTGAGCCTAGTTACTAGGCCATTAAAGCGAAAAATAGATGCATTTAATGTACAAAAAAGCATCCCACTCATAGTGTTGCAAGTATGTTGTAGATGTTGTCATTAATACCAACGGTATGGAGTTTGTTGGTTGTCATTGATGTCAATTAGTATGAGAGGTTGCTGATGATGATTGTCTCTATTGTCAGCAATGTGGCAATGTGTAGTTGGTTGCATATGCTACAATTTGAAAGGATGTCATGGGTTGCTATACCAATTGTTTCTTGTTACTCATGAATGTGTATATGATTTTATGAATGTTGTATTCACTGCTTGTTGCTATAAATTTGTATAGAAGGATCCCTTATAGTTTGTGACTTAGGAAAGTGCTCTGAAAAGGCTTTGGAGAATGTTTCGCATTCCTCCACATTTGAAGATATGTTCCTACGGTTTGAAGGTTAGAAAAAGTCAAGTGTTCAGTGTATGTGTTCTAGTTATTAGATATTGGATGTTATTGCTAAAGTTTCCTGAGTAAGTAGAGTGGTGACTGAATTGTTGTAATCATGGAAGGTTCTGAGAAACGCTTTGCATTTCTCTACAATTGTTGCAGTTTTGTGGTTTGGAGGATGTGTCTCTAATGTCTATCTATTGCATTTCCTCAAGTTTCAATTGCTAAAGTGTAAGACAAGTTGAGCTGTCAAATTTATATCTCAAGACTGTGTTGTCTAGGTTTGCGATAGATACTGGTTTTGTATATGTTTGCTTGCACCAACATATTGATGCATGAAGTTGTGAAAGAAGGGCATGGAAATATTCTTGAAAATCATTTCTTGTTTGTGATGTAATCCATGTGTTGTTATCTTGCCTCTTTGGTACTACTTGTGGTCTAGAGATTAATATTTCAAGGGTTGAGTGTTTGTTGGGTCAACTTAGTGTTCTAAGTTTCTTGTGACAAGTTTTTGTGGTGTGTGCCAACATAGGGATGCATGCAGATTTGAATTAGGTCTTTCTTATCTCTTGGCTTGGACCACATTGGATTTCCCTTTCTCGTAGATCTGTTGAAGTCGACTCAATATGGTCGTTGCACGTTTCATGTTCATACGTTTAAGGATTGCCGACAAGGAGAAACTTTTTGATGCTTGTGGATGGTATAAATGTAAGATTAGGTGTGTGATCAAAGAGGTACAAGTGTTTAATGTGCGATCAATGTAATTTTCTAACAACAATGCGCTAAAGGAAAAGTAATGTGTGCAAAGTTGCAAAAGAGTGTTTGATTCTTGCTAGAGGTAGTGAGCCAAAATTAGAAGAGTTTAAGTGGTGTGCAGAAGGCAATGGGCTGACCAAATTGTGTGAGTGCTGGAGGTAGTGAGCCAAAGGTAGAAGTGTACGTGTCAATATTGGAGGCAGTGGGCCAAAGGTAGAGTGATGTAAAAGTGCTAAAGGTAGAGAGTCGAAGAAAGCATAAGTGTTGTAGTTATGCTTTGTCATTTGATTCTTCAAAGAGTTGTATTTTGAGGTTGCAACCTCACTTTGTAAGCAGGGAGTTGTGAAATTCCTTAGGTTGAAGACCTTAAATTTGTTGTAACTGTTGATTCATTTGTGAAGCTAGATTTGGATATTAAATCCAAGTAGCTTTTCTCACCGTGGTTTTTCCCTTGTTGGGTTTTCCACATAAATTTGGTGTTATGGTTATGTGCTCTTGGTTTGAATGTATTATCTAATTAAGGTAGTTTTAAGTTTTGATTGAATTGATTTGAGGGATATATTGATTCACCCCCCTCTTAGTATATCTATGTTCTAACAATTGGTATCAGAGATGAGTTCCTTGGTGCAGCCTAATAGTTGAAGGTAGATCTTGGTTTAGGACACATGGCTCAGAAGGAGTCCTCTTCTAAGGCACCACAGTTTGATGAAAACAATCATGCCTTATGGAGTATGAGGATGGATGCCTATCTCACATCACTTCGTTATGACATTTGGAGAGTTGCAAAAGATGATTATGTTGAACCTACTCATCCTATCATTGATCCAAATGCAAAAAGTGCTCATGAGAATAATGCTAAAGCAAAGAATGTTATTTTAAATGGGTTAGCAAATTTTGAGTTTGTCAAAGTGGCGCAATGCAAAACTGCAAAGGAGATATGGGATAAGCTCAAGAATCTCTATGCGGGAAATGACAATGTGAAGCAAGCAAAGTTGTAGTCTTTTCGAATATTTTTTGAAAATCTAAAGATGAAAGAAGAGAACATTGCCGGCTATTTGCTCTGGGTAGATGAAGTTGTCTGAGGATTCTCCCCTAGAGGTTTGACTCAAAAGTTTTTGCAATTGAAGAGGCCAAGGATCTAACAAAGCTTACCATGGAAAAATTCTTTGGATCTCTCACAACCTATGAGATGAGAAGTGAAGTTTAGAGTACACACAAAAGAGAAGTTGCATTCACAATTGTGAAGAAAGAAGAAGCCTTTAGATCACCTAGTGATTCTGATGAACAGGAAAACTTTGTGAGAAAGATGAAGAAAGGATCAGGCAAGTACAAAAGTAAATTACCATTCAAATGCTTTAATTGTGGAACAATTGGTCACTATGCTTCTAAATGTCCTTTTAAAGAAAGTGAAAGTGGCAACACAGAATTCAAGAGAAACAATTTCAAGAAGAATCTTCTCTCTAGAGAAGAATACTGCTCCTCAGATGGAGACCACTGTACGTCAGAAGATGATGTATATGAATCCCTTTTCATGGCTTATGTGACCTCTGAAATTTCAAGCAGATCTATGGATGAAGAAGAAGGTGAAATTGATTTTGAAGGTGAACTTGTCTCCGCTGTTGAAGATCTGGATTGTGTAAGGAAATAAAACAAAAGGAAAAAGGCCTTCATTGAAGCCAAAATAAGAGAATGTAAATAGTTTGAAAAGGAGATCTTGCCACTCAAAAAGGAGTTGGAGAAAGCTATGTCCAAAAGTTAGAAATTGATGGCAAACCTAAAGAAAGATCCCATCATGTAAGTCGATCCTCTGCAAATAGGTTTAATCATGGATTCTTTTTATTGTTTCATTTGCAATAAATATGGACATAAAGCTATAGAGTGCAAATCTAAAATGAATGAAAGAAATTTTGTCAATAGAAATTGTGTTGCTTCTCTAGTAGATGCCAAGGTGACATGTCACATCTATAACAATATTGGGCATATAGTAAAGTTTTGTAAAAGTGATTTTGCAAAATTAGAAATTCAAGACAATTGATGTTGGGCAAGTCAAGGAAACAAGCAAAGAAAACTAGATGGTTGCTCAAATAGTATTTCATGCTCAGTTACAATCAAATCTCTAGATAATTGATAGTGGGTGCTCAAGTCACATGACTGGGGGCAAAAGAAAGTTCATCAAGTTGGTGAAATGGAATGTAAGATCAATAAAGTTTGGAGATAACTCATCAGAGAAGATCTGTGGAAAAGGCACTGTTAATATTGATGGAAAATCTAAGATTGAAGATGTTTTCCATATTGAAGGTCTCAAGCACAATCTTCTCAGTGTAAGTCAAATGTGCAACAAAGGATACAAACTCTTATTTAATGAGCAAAGATTTGAAATCTGACAAATAAAGTTTGGAAGATTTGTGGAAGAAGGTTCAAGAACTGAAGGAAACTTATACAAGCTTAAAGGTGTGAATGGAAGAAGTTTTCTTCTAGGAAAAACAAATGAATGTTGGTTGTGGCATAAGAGGATGGGACACATCAACTTTGATAATCTCATCAAGATCAACTCCATGCATGCAGTGAGAGACATGCCAAGGATTGTCAAACCCGCAAGTACCATGTGCAAAGAATGTCAGACTGGGAAGAAGACAAGGATAAAGCTCAAAACTAAGGAGTATTCTACTTCTAGACCCCTGGAGCTAATTCATACTAACCTATGCAAACCTACTAGAACTAAGAATCTTCAAGGTGAAAGGTACTTCATTTTACTTATTGATTATTTCTCTAGAATGGCATGTGTTACATTCCTAAAAGAAAAATCATAAGCTTTCAATACATTTAAGATCTTTAAATCAATGGTTGAGAATGAAATGAATGCTAGAATCAAGTGGTTGAGGATTGATAGAGGTGGTGAGTTTACATCAAGTGAGTTTGAAGAATTTTGTGAAGAGCATGGGATAAAGAGATTATTCTGCTGCTAGAACTCCTTAGTAGAATGGAGTAGTGGAAAGGAAGAATAGAACTGTTCAAGAGATGTCCAGAAAAATGCCGAATGAAGCCAAATTGTTTGATGTGTATTGGAATGAAGCAGCTCATACTGTTGTCTATATTCTCAACAGAAGACAACTAAGGGTGGATAACACCAAAACTTCCTATGAGCTTTGGTATGGGAGACCAAATACTATTAAACATTTTAGAATCTTTGGAAGTAAATGCTTCATCAGAAGAGATGAAGGATTGGGAAGTTTGATTCAAGATCAGATGAAGGAATCTTTCTTGGGTATTCAACCAAAAGAAAATCATATTGTAATGGCATGAATTTACACCCCTTGCAAATTCCACATTTACGCACCTCCTACCTTAGACAAATCAAATCCGATGATGCTATTCCATGTCCTTCATTCGCTTCCCATCCACTTGGCAGTTGTTTTTTGTGTTGGTGGAGGATATTCTATATGGGATGCTTGTAATGCCCGTCGTGCAAACCCCAGAGAACACACACAATGCAAATAATTTTTTTTTAAAATAATAAAGGTAAACATGCAATAACATTAACCATAACCACATAACAAATTACATAGCAATAACACACTAGATTCTCTGGGGCACGCGAGGTTACATTGCAACAACTAAACAAAAATAAAGATAACCATTACAACATAACCATTACTTTATAATAACCAAAAACAATGATACATCCAATAACCGTGATGCGATAACAATAAACATCACATAATTACATCCATGATACATCTCTTAATAGAGTTACAAATGAACCTAACTATTACATCATGTTATAATATTACATTACAATTTTGTTTGACAAATGAATTACATTGAATTTCCCAACATGGGGATTGATACAAGAATAATGAACATGAAGTACATCTGAACACTGGAACATCTGCACTGCGGAAAGCTGAGAAGACAAGACGCTGATGGGGAACCCAACGGGTGCGGAGCACGTTCCACCCAACCATGTGAATTACAAGTAACTCACCCCCCGTGCTTAGAGGTGACGAAGAAGTGAACCCGACCATGAATGTCAAACCGACTCAACCACAACATGATACAAAACAAGTACGACTCAAGCATGCAATGCACAACTATCAACGTTCACAAAACACATAGCAAGTCAAAACTAAGAACTCTTCACAATAACATGAAGTACCACCAAATAACAATCATGAAATAAATTTGCAAGAATTCAAAGCATCATAAAGATACAATATCCATAAGAACCGAAACAACATCCGAAATACACTTCCAAACAACTCTGAAACAATCACATAACATGATTCCACAATAAATCTAAAACAACCATTCAATACACAATTCCATAGGCAACAAGAAACAAGTCAAATGGATGTCAAGTGGGGAGGATCATCAAATAGCTCTCATTGGGATCCCCTGGCACTTCCTCCAACCGAGGCGCCGACACCCAACTATGGATCCCCTAGCCCTAAAATCAGAAACAACGAGGAGATTACAATATCCAGAAGCACTTACAAGCAAGGCACAAGGGCGTCAAGTGGAGAGTGTCATCGCATAGCTCTCATGGGATTCTCCTGGCCCTTCCTCCAACTGAGGCGCCGACACCCATCTATGGATCTCCTGGCCCTTCCTCCTAACTGAGGCGCCGACACCATAGGGTAGCTGATGCGGAGCCAATAGTCTCTCGTGAAGACGAGACTATGACTATGCCGACCACGGCCTTCTCAGTCTATCACTAGTCTAGGTAGCCCTAATGCATAGCCGAGGAATCAATGTTTTATTATCTTGTGTTTTTAAACTACCCAACCCCCTAAATCTATTGTTTAGGTTATCACTTGTTTAGCTTACTCATTCGTGGGTTATCCTGAGCCCTTCCTCATCCGAGGCGCCGCGCCCACGAAGAGCCACTCTCCCTATGACCCCTAACATGAATCAAAACTAGGCAAGGGTTGAACTATAACATAAAGAACATAATACCCAACCAAGAACATGCGAGGTATTAACCCTCTCGCAATCACCCATAACCAAAAGTCTTACAACGTCGTTCAACCCTTCCAAACGGAATACCAATAAATTTTAAACTTCGAAAGTATAGCCAAAACGAGGTTAACATTTAAAGCATAAAAACTCAACACAAGAACATACGAGGCAAACCATCTCGCGATAAATCGTAATCACAACGACTACAACCACGCACAACCATTCCAAATAATAAAGCCCAAAATCATGTAATATTCTAATCACAAAGATACAAGTATAAACATCAAAGGATATAAGACATGCCTCTGGAGAAGACCAAGATTTACAATAACCAAATGAGGTTCAAAACACAACAGAGTTCGCACATCACAAGGATAGGGTCAATAACAATAAATAGAAGACAATAAGAAGATCACACAATTATCTAACTCGAGAAGACGATTCGACCAATTACGTATAAGATCTCTATTTTATTTGACATAGAGTCGAAAACAAAGAACAATAAAATTATTGACAACTTATCTAATTTACTTTCTTTAATTTCTCAAAGATAATAAATTTCATCAAAACAAACAATCTACTTTTCATCTATTACATGCACTTAGTTTCCACGACCAAATTTACCATAACTATTTTACAATAAAATAATTTTACCCTATTATTTAATTTTATCCCAAATAATTCATACAACCTAATATTCCTTTTTAAAATAAAATAAACTTAAAATCAAATAGAACAATCATATATATATAATATTAATAAAATAATTCATCATTTATATTTAAAATCATTTATAACAAATTAAATTTCATTATACTAAAAATCACTTAATATTTTAATTCTAAAGAACATTTACATTTCTTTATTTTCCATATATACATATTTTAAAATAATAATTATATATATATATTTAAATATACATATATATATATATATAATTATAAAAACAAACAAAAATAATAAATAATAAATATCAATATATATATAAATATATATATTTATTTATAAATAAATATACATATATATATTTATATATATATAAATTTACATAATAAAAAAAAATGAAATCAAAAATAACATTATAATGGCCCAAGTGGGGACTGCCGCGCAGTCCCCACGGGCTGCTGTACGCAGCAGTCCGTGCCACAGTGGGGGCTGGGGGGTACGACCCAGTGCCGTCCCTCCTAACTCCCCAAAACTCTATAATTTTTTTTAATTTAATTTAATTTTATTTTTATATATATATTTTTTAACATTAAAACGCGTATGCGAATTTTAATTTCGCGATTTCTTATCGTTTATTTATTTATTAATTTTTTTACATAAAAGAACACTTTTAACAATATTTTATTTTTACATCAAATTTCGTATTCAAAACCTCCAAATCTGTGCCGAGCACCGGTACGGCCATAACTATGGCCTGAGCAAAATTTCAACCCACTAAATTACCAGTATAGAAAACAATAAAAAATAACACAAAATACTATATATATATATACATTAACATACCAAATAAAAGTACAGAGGGCTAAAGTATAAACCACAGAATAATAAAATACAGAGCAATGTATACATTCGTTCATATATCAATATATTTACAAACTTCACAACTATTATTCTCAACAAGGAAATCTTTTCTACAATCTTATTATTGTTAAGTTGAACATTTCATAGGATAAAGGTTTTCTGTTCTGCCAAAAATTGGTACAGTACAATAACTATAACTATATATATATATATATTTTGATTTCTAGTCTAATATCTTTCCCTAGTTTCAGTTCAAACAGTAGTTTTCCTTATTCAATACATTTTTCTTTTCTAAAGTCTTATTTCTCTTTCACCAAATAATCTAATTTATTTTTCCTGTTTTCTAAATCAGAAGACCAGAGAGAAAGAGTAGGTTAAACCTGGAATCCTGCATTTATTCGAGAACTTGATGAAGATTGTTTCCGACGGTCTTTACGAAGAGCTCCTCCTTCCTGCTTCAAATCTTTTCTGAATCACCGTGCTCAAATCTCGAACCGATTCTCTGTTCAGAAAACTTCTCCAAAGCAACCCAGTAACAGATTTCCAATTCCTTTCAAGAACTCTCCTCAAATAAAAAACCAAAAGAATCCAATACCCTTTCTCCATTTTCAGAATACAAGGCCAAAATCTTATTCAACTTCTGTAACAATCCTCCTCTGTGTGTGTGTGTGTTTTTCCATCACCAAAAAAAATTCTTAATTAAATAAAAAGGTAATATCCCTCCCTTCAAAACTCCAAAAATCAAAATAAAAGAAAAACATTCTTTAAAAGCAAGCTTTTTACTCAAATCTGTATTCTTATTGGATCACACAATCTTTTTATTCTTTTATTTGTTTTATTGTTTTAATTTCCATTTTTGCAACTTTACTTGCACATCACATTACTTATTTAATTTAAATAAATTATTCTAATAATTATCCTCCACCAGATAATTGATTAGAATAATTAAGACACATTTAATATTCAATTATTATTTAATTGAAATATATGACTTTCACAAATAATTAAAATCATCTAATTATTTAAAAAGAATTTAATTCTAACATTAAAACAACCAATTATTTCTATCATTAAAAACGAATACACCACAACATATAAAGTTCCAACATTAATCAAAAGACGACAAAATCCAAAACATAAACCACAAATGACGACAATTACAACAATGAACAATACTAATCAAACGAGACGATCTAACATCATGGGACGGGAGGACTTCATCGTCACCTCTGTTTCAACATTTAACCGTTGGGTTATTGGTGCTCGCCCTGTCCTGCCGAAGCAGGTGGAATCGAGACTTATACCTGCAATTCTTGCATACAAACAAAGTTGTGTACATGTGCATACATATATATATATAGATCATCAAAGCATTAAATCGAAGTACTGCATTGTGAGAAGGAATCGCAACATAGCAGGGCACTCGCGAACGAGTGATGCCATATTGTCCTTCATCACACCTATTCTAACACTTATAATCTATTTGATAAAATAACATTTCTAAACTATCAATTCATCTCATGACATAATTCATTAAATCATTGCATCATAATATAATTCTGAAAATCAACTAACATAACCAACCATAATGTCCTATAAAATAATCATGTCTACTAATGGAATAACAGCATCATCAAATGTCTAACTAACCAAATCGCACAATAACAGTACCATCATAGTCACAAGTAGCAAACAAATGCATAACAAAGTAATAAATCCAACTAGCAAGAGGAGGGGTACTACATCCTCCCCCCCATAAAATCGGCTTACTCTTGGAAGCCGGTAAACAAAAAGGGAATAAGATTCCCAAATACAGGAGGCATCCTCACACACCAAGACGGTGAACTAACCACCATTAGAAACTAGAATCAAGCTCACACATAAGAGTAAGAAATAATAATACAAGTATTAGTAACATGGGGGTATTACATCCTCCCCCCCAAGGATATGGCTTACTCCAGGAAGCCATTAAATAGATAAGAGTAAGCACACAACAAACATGTAGAGATCATGCCAAAAACCACACACATAACTCACACCACTGGAAACCACATCACCCAATGACACAAGGGTTCATAGTGCATCCCTGATAGGAAGGATATCGGTGCATTGCGCACTACACCGAGGGTCCTATCCATTCCCATCAGTTTCCTGCACCATTGCCCTGAGACCGGCTAACGGAAGAAACTTAGGTTCACAACAAACACAACAAAACAAATGAAACTCTAGACTCTAGGGACAAAACGCAAGGTTACATAGTGAGCACACATAGTGCCCAGTGTATGAACCTAGGCTCTGATACCAAGCTGTAATGCCCGTCGTGCAAACCCCAGAGAACACACACAATGCAAATAATTTTTTTTTAAAATAATAAAGGTAAACATGCAATAACATTAACCATAACCACATAACAAATTACATAGCAATAACACACTAGATTCTCTGGGGCACGCGAGGTTACATTGCAACAACTAAACAAAAATAAAGATAACCATTACAACATAACCATTACTTTATAATAACCAAAAACAATGATACATCCAATAACCGTGATGCGATAACAATAAACATCACATAATTACATCCATGATACATCTCTTAATAGAGTTACAAATGAACCTAACTATTACATCATGTTATAATATTACATTACAATTTTGTTTGACAAATGAATTACATTGAATTTCCCAACATGGGGATTGATACAAGAATAATGAACATGAAGTACATCTGAACACTGGAACATCTGCACTGCGGAAAGCTGAGAAGACAAGACGCTGATGGGGAACCCAACGGGTGCGGAGCACGTTCCACCCAACCATGTGAATTACAAGTAACTCACCCCCCGTGCTCAGAGGTGACGAAGAAGTGAACCCGACCATGAATGTCAAACCGACTCAACCACAACATGATACAAAACAAGTACGACTCAAGCATGCAATGCACAACTATCAACGTTCACAAAACACATAGCAAGTCAAAACTAAGAACTCTTCACAATAACATGAAGTACCACCAAATAACAATCATGAAATAAATTTGCAAGAATTCAAAGCATCATAAAGATACAATATCCATAAGAACCGAAACAACATCCGAAATACACTTCCAAACAACTCTGAAACGATCACAGAACATGATTCCACAATAAATCTAAAACAACCATTCAATACACAATTCCATAGGCAACAAGAAACAAGTCAAACGGATGTCAAGTGGGGAGGATCATCAAATAGCTCTCATTGGGATCCCCTGGCACTTCCTCCAACCGAGGCGCCGACACCCAACTATGGATCCCCTAGCCCTAAAATCAGAAACAACGAGGAGATTACAATATCCAGAAGCACTTACAAGCAAGGCACAAGGGCGTCAAGTGGAGAGTGTCATCGCATAGCTCTCATGGGATTCTCCTGGCCCTTCCTCCAACTGAGGCGCCGACACCCATCTATGGATCTCTGGCCCTTCCTCCTAACTGAGGCGCCGGCACCATAGGGTAGCGATGCGGAGCCAATAGTCTCTCATGAAGACGAGACTATGACTATGCCGACCACGGCCTTCTCGGTCTATCACTAGTCTAGGTAGCCCTAATGCATAGCCGAGGAATCCAATGTTTTATTATCTTTGCGTTTTTTAAACTACCCAACCCCTAAATCTATTGTTTAGGTTATCACTTGTTTAGCTTACTCATTCGTGGGTTATCCTGAGCCCTTCCTCATCCTGAGGCGCTGGCGCCCACGAAAACCACTCTCTCCTATGACCCCTAACATGAATCAAAACTAGGCAAGGGTTGAACTATAACATAAAGAACATAATACCCAACCAAGAACATGCGAGGTATTAACCCTCTCGCAATCACCCATAACCAAAAGTCTTACAACGTCGTTCAACCCTTCCAAACGGAATACCAATAAATTTTAAACTTCGAAAGTATAGCCAAAACGAGGTTAACATTTAAAGCATAAAAACTCAACACAAGAACATACGAGGCAAACCATCTCGCGATAAATCGTAATCACAACGACTACAACCACGCACAACCAATCCAAATAATAAAGCCCAAAATCATGTAATATTCTTATCACAAAGATACAAGTATAAACATCAAAGGATATAAGACATGCCTCCGGAGAAGACCAAGATTTATAATAACCAAATGAGGTTCAAAACACAACAAAGTTCGCACATCACAAGGATAGGGTCAATAACAATAAATAGAAGACAATAAGAAGATCACACAATTATCTAACTCGAGAAGACGATTCGACCAATTACGTATAAGATCTCTATTTTATTCGACATAGAGTCGAAAACAAGAACAATAAAATTATTAACTTATCTAATTTACTTTCTTTAATTTCTCAAAGATAATAAATTTCATCAAAACAAACAATCTACTTTTCATCTATTACATACACTTAGTTTCCATAACCAAATTTACCATAATTGTTTTACAATAAAATAATTTTACCCTATTATTTAATTTTATCCCAAATAATTCATACAACCTAACATTCCTTTTTGAAATAAAATAATTACTTAAAATCAAATAGAACAATATATATATATTAAAATATATAATTATATATATAGCCATTATAAACAAATATTAATAAAATAATTCGTCATTTATATTTAAAATCATTTTTAACAAATTAAATTTCATTATACTAAAAATCACTTAATATTTTAATTCTAAAGAACATTTACATTTCTTTATTTTCCATATATACATATTTTAAAATAATAATTATATATATATATAATTATAAAAACAAACAAAAATAATAAATAATAAATATCAATATATATATATATATATAAATATATATATATTTATTTATAAATAAATATACATATATATATTTATATATATATAAATTTACATAATAAAAAAAAAATGAAATCAAAAATAACATTATAATGGCCCAAGTGGGGACTGCCGCGCAGTCCCCACGGGCTGCTGTACGCAGCAGTCCTTACGGACTGCTGCGCACAGCAGTTCGTAAGGACTGCTGTGGCAGTTCGTGCCACAGTGGGGGCTGGGGGGTACGGCCCAGTGCCGTCCCTCCTAACTCCCCAAACTCTATAATTTTTTTTTAATTTTATTTTATTTAATTTTTATATATATTTTTTTTAACATTAAAATGCGTATGCGAATTTTAATTTCACGATTTCTTATCGTTTATTTATTTATTAATTTTTTTACATAAAAGAACACTTTTAACAATATTTTATTTTTACATCAAATTTCGTATTCAAAACCTCCAAATCTGTGCCGAGCACCGGTACGGCCATAACTATGGCCTGAGCAAAATTTCAACCCACTAAATTACCAGTATAGAAAACAATAAAAAATAACACAAAATACTATATATATATATACATTAACATACCAAATAAAAGTACAGAGGGCTAAAGTATAAACCACAGAATAATAAAATACAGAGCAATGTATACATTCGTTCATATATCAATATATTTACAAACTTCACAACTATTATTCTCAACAAGGAAATCTTTTCTACAATCTTATTATTGTTAAGTTGAACATTTCATAAGATAAAGGTTTTCTGTTCTGCCAAAAATTGGTACAGTACAATAACTATATATATATATATATATATATATTTGATTTCTAGTCTAATATCTTTCCCTAGTTTCAGTTCAAACAGTAGTTTTCCTTATTCAATACATTTTTCTTTTCTAAAGTCTTATTTCTCTTTCACCAAATAATCTAATTTATTTTTCCTGTTTTCTAAATCAGAAGACCAGAGAGAAAGAGTAGGTTAAACCTGGAATCCTGCATTTATTCGAGAACTTGATGAAGATTGTTTCCGACGGTCTTTACGAAGAGCTCCTCCTTCCTGCTTCAAATCTTTTCTGAATCACCGTGCTCAAATCTCGAACCGATTCTCTGTTCAGAAAACTTCTCCAAAGCAACCCAGTAACAGATTTCCAATTCCTTTCAAGAACTCTCCTCAAATAAAAAACCAAAAGAATCCAATACCCTTTCTCCATTTTCAGAATACAAGGCCAAAATCTTATTCAACTTCTGTAACAATCCTCCTCTGTGTGTGTGTGTGTTTTTCCATCACCAAAAAAAATTCTTAATTAAATAAAAAGGTAATATCCCTCCCTTCAAAACTCCAAAAATCAAAATAAAAGAAAAACATTCTTTAAAAGCAAGCTTTTTACTCAAATCTGTATTCTTATTGGATCACACAATCTTTTTATTCTTTTATTTGTTTTATTGTTTTAATTTCCATTTTTGCAACTTTACTTGCACATCACATTACTTATTTAATTTAAATAAATTATTCTAATAATTATCCTCCACCAGATAATTGATTAGAATAATTAAGACACATTTAATATTCAATTATTATTTAATTGAAATATATGACTTTCACAAATAATTAAAATCATCTAATTATTTAAAAAGAATTTAATTCTAACATTAAAACAACCAATTATTTTATCATTAAAATCAAATACACCACAACATATAAAGTACCAACATTAATCAAAAGACGACAAAATACAAAACACAAACCACAAATGATGACAGTTACAAAAATGAACAATACCAATCAAACGAGACGATCTGACATCATGGGATGGGAGGACTTCTTCGTCACCTCTGTTTCAACATTGCTTACCGTTGGGTTATTGGTGCTACATGCAATCTGCCGGCAGTGGAATCAGACTTATACACACCCAATTCACACTGTCTGACGAAGTTGTGTACATGTGCATACATATATATATATAGATCATCAAAGCATTAAATCGAAGTACTGCATTGTGAGAAGGAATCGCAACATAGCAGGGCACTCGCGAACGAGTGATGCCATATTGTCCTTCATCACACCTATTCTAACACTTATAATCTATTTGATAAAATAACATTTCTAAACTATCAATTCATCTCATGACATAATTCATTAAATCATTGCATCATAATATAATTCTGAAAATCAACTAACATAACCAACCATAATGTCCTATAAAATAATCATGTCTACTAATGGAATAACAGCATCATCAAATGTCTAACTAACCAAATCACACAATAACAGTACCATCATAGTCACAAGTAGTAAACGAATGCATAACAAAGTAATAAATCCAACTAGCAAGAGGAGGGGTACTACAATGCTAGTGCGACACATTGTCATCCTAATAATATTCTTGCCTTTGGAATCCACAGAGGCTTTACAACTCTCCATTGGTGATGAAGTGTAACATTTCTGTGCCATTGACTGATCTCGAATGACTCATTTGCCTCTAATTTCATCTTCAAATTGCTATCTCATTCATTCTCTTCAACTTCTTGATCATTCAGACATTGGACAACTCTTTCTTCACTCTCCTCACAACATTCTCACCTCCATTGAAGAAAAAATAAGTGTTTTGTGGAATCAATCTCCTCATTATTGCAGCAACGTTGACATTCACAAGCTTGTGAGTTCACTCCTTTGCCTATTTTCTTTGAGTGCACTTGGTTGAAGGTGATATTGTTCCATCTTCCATTCACTTAGCATCATTGTATTGTTTTTCGTAGCATATTGATGTTTAGTATAATGCATAGTACTTCCATTTCAATACCTTTCTTTATCGCATTTCTCCTATCATTGCTATATTGGTTGTCTATGGAGGTGTAAACACCAAAGCAGGAGATTGACTGTGGTAGTCCTCTATACACAGGCCCAACATTTTTCCATCTTGCTTGTGTAGGTTTCTCGTTGAGTGAAGACTTTGAAGATATCAACTCATGGGTAGGAAGGTGCACTTTGCTCACTCTCTTTTTGTCAATTCATAGATTAGATCAGGTTAAAGTATTCTTGTTATTCTATTATTTTATTCCTTTCTGTTTTTGTCTGTAACGCCCTGCCTTGGTTACCGTTATAACAAAGTGTAAAGAGTAAAGTTAACCGAACAATTTTTTTTTTATAAGATATTAATTTACATAATTTCCATAAGGTTTCCAAGACGACGTTACTTAAACCTTACACATAAACTCAACACGTTATCATAAACATAATACAAATTTAAAACCAAGAATGGTTTAGTTTGCAAGACTTATAACATTTGAGAATTCATAGGTTCATATTACAACATGAGAGATTTTAATAAATCTCAATACATCCAAAGATGATACAATATAAACACTCTTATACAAGAGATAACTTTTACAAAGCATAAAGTGTTCATTTAACATCTGGCATAATTATCCACGAACAAGCTCTGCATCATCAGTCATGATCAAAGAAGTAACTGGAACTAGCTACAAGCTTAGGATCATCTGCATGAAAATACAAGGAAGAATAGAGCACGGTTTCCTCCCGACCACGTGGAACCAAAAGGTCCACTCCCTCCGTGCTAGGAGATAAATGATAGGTCCACAAGCAAAGAAGACAGAACATAACATTTACGGGGTTTACAAATTACATCACGACATAACGTTTACAATCATAGCAGATAAAACCTCAGTAACACAACACATCAAAATAATTTTGAACAGAAGGAACACCATCATGATATAGACTAAGAGTGTCATCACATCGTCGGGATAGGTTACCTTGGTGAATCTTCCTAGACTACCGGCCCTCTCTCCAAGAGTTACCCTGGTAGCCTCTACCGATTCCCGGCCCCTATGCAGACCAATGTGGAGTCACTTCATCTTTCAAGAGGACAAGATGACGACTTGCCATTCCAGGCCTTCTCAACCTTTTCTCAACCTGAACAAGCGTTAAGACAATAGGCGAGGGACACTTTTATCTGAATTAATGTTTATAACTTCCCAACCCATAATTCATTACTTAGGTTTTCACTGAATTAACACACCTACGATAGGTTACCTAGACAATCACTTCCGGATTTCGGCCCCTACCGCAAGCCACTCTTCTATAACATGACTCAACATAAAACCAATCTAGGGGTAGCTATCAAGCACATAGATCAAAACCTCAATGTTTATGTCCTTCACTAGAGACAGATCATAATCCCTAAAAACACCCTTTATCAAAAGCAAAAGTGCAAAGCTATAATCCCCAAGTAAAAATTCTTGTAATTGAGCAATATGATCAATACGTAAAACACTAACATTACTTTTTCTCTTTCCTAGATTTTAAAGAAATCCAAGTAATCATCATTATCATCAAAAATACATTCACAACCAATAGTTTCATTTAATCATTCTTAATGAATTACAATTTTCTAATAAACAAACTTTTGAGAATATCATAAACTAAAGTGTGCTAATGTTTACAATACGAATCTTGTTTAACTACTTTTGATGAAATAAAAATAATCAATTCAAGGTTGTGTGTAAACACTCCCAAATGAGATTTAACAAATTTCAATAAATACAAATATTCTTAAAATATACCATAATCGTTATTGTTTTTCTAATACTTCCGAAATATATATATATATTTTTTAATACTATATTATTATAACAATATAAATTCTTTATATAATAGAGTTCCAATACCTTAAAATTATAACAACAATATAAATTCTTTATTTCCTAAATAACATAATCAAACATCTAACAAATTATTTAACTAAATAATATGATAAATAATGTTATTGGTTCTTTTATCTTTTATTTATTTCACAACATAACCTATTTATTTATTTAATAGAAATTTAAAGAAATACCAAAGGTCACCATTTAAACAACTTGACAAATGTATAATTATATACATAAATAAATTAAAGATGCTGAATGGCAGCAAGAACGGAAGTAATATACTAAAAAGAGGATAACCTTTAATCATGCATTAAGTTAGGCGCATGCAATTCACTATGGGTTTATTAACATGCATATCATGGTCTTAACCCACCAGTAAGTGTATTTTGGACAGTAAAGATTGTAGGAGTTCATGCAATGACTCACTATTGATATCTAATGAAGGTTTAACTAAAACATAACTCTACATGCTATAATAACGCACTGAGGTTCCCTTATAATAAAAGAAAGATTAAAAACCAATGAAGATTTATTTACTGTCGCTGAGAGATCAGGTAGAAGAATAGCCATTAAACGCCATGGTAGACAAACATTCCTTGAAATGAAAATATAGGTGGTCAAAACTTTAAAGACACAAATATTCGTTGCCAAGTAGAGACAAGTGCAGATGAACCAAACTGGACACATGAAATCAATAACAGAAGAACATGGTATCATATTGGAGATTCTTCATTGTAGAGTTAAAGATTATCGGATGAGGAGCAATTTTAAATGGTACAGATATATTTCCTTAGAATTAAAAATTCTTCAATCTCTAACCACAGCCTGCGCGGAATTTACCAGGTGAGGAATGCTAAGGCAAAAAGAAATAGACCAAGGAGATACCAAAGAAAATCAGAAGCATAAAATATTACTTCAGTCAAAAGCGTAGATTTGGAGGATAAAGATTTAATCATGCCATACACAAGATTTATAATATAGCTTATTTTTGTTTGATAAAAAGAACACCAACAAACTGAACCTAAGTCGCATGGAGGATGTGAAGTGATCACACATATAAACATTCAGTTCCTGATGCATGACAGAAAGAGTTAAGACAAAGTAAAGTCAAGAATTGCCATGCAATCCGCCATGATATCTCATTGAAGCATAAGTAACTTCAACAAACTCTATGCCTATAATGCATGCTCAGCACAGAAAGAACATTGACACGGACTTACCAGTCTATGCATATGAAGATGAATTGCAGGAGAGAATTCTAAGATTCTTACACCAAGAGAACAATTAGAAGAAGAATTCAATACACAAAAGGTATTGCTAAGTACATATAGGTGCGTATTAAATCAATATTAAACTCCAAAACTAATTACAGCTAGCGCACAATCTCCTGGCAAGATTTGTTACGGTTTAAGGAATTGGCTCAAGAAGATATTATCATATATCAGAAGATTAATAACTACTTCTGTTATTTTCTCTGGTATAGAAGAAACACCATACAAAATGAATACTCATTGAAAGGAAGTCTTTTGTTTAAACTTAACAAAGATATCAGGAAAATTCAGTATCCATCGACTATAAGAAATAGACTCTTAATCATCAGTAATTCCAATAGTAAATGATATAAGGCAGTGGCTAAAAAGGAAATAACTTACTCAGACTATAGCAAGCGTTATCAGAGGACCAAATATTTATGAATTCAGGAAGGATATTAAAATCTAAATATACTAAACACCAGCGCTTGATCAAGCAATGCAAAGGTTTTATTAATACTATGGACAATTATCAATGGTGAGTATATCAGGCAACTTAATTTGTAATTTTAAATCTATAAGGGAGTAAACTCAGGCGAAAGGAGTTGTTAACTATAAATATTATTATTCCCTTTTAATCATAACGAATAAAATACAGAGATAATACCGCTTTACCAGGCAAGCTGTGTAGTAAATTTCCATGACAAAATTTTAGAGAAGTCTTCTACAAGAGAATAACAATCTACATGTTCCTATAATGTAACCTCAGATTAAATTTATACTTCCCATATGCGAAACGCGTGCTTAGGATAATTCTATACAGTTTTTAGAGAGATTAAGATAGGATTAAAAATGAAATAAAAGAGATGATAATTATAAATTCAGAGATTCATCCTTTAAAATACTATCCAGATTTTATTTTGTGCATTAAATTAGATATATCTATAAATCAACAGATATACAGGAGAAATCAACCTCTGTTTTTAGATCTAAGATCTTATTCTAAATTCTATTTCTTTGTTTTCTCAGCACCTTAATTTTAACTATATTTTCAATAATCTTTGATTGATTATTCTAACAATTTCTCTGTTTTATATGCAGGTTTGATATACCATCACTTTTCTACAAAGTTTATTGAAGAAATTTTATAGAAACTTTAAAAGAAGAAAACCTGAACAATCTTGGAAATCGAGTGAAGCAAATTCGGAATCCCTTTTGCTGAATCCACTATCAATTTCCAGACTTCGACGGCGAAATCCCAATCAATCCAACTTCAAACCTCGCTTATCAACAAAATCTAAAAAGAAAAGTTCTTCTAAAACAATTGCCGTGAAACAAAATTGCTAAAAACTGCTACCC
The DNA here is from genome assembly GCA_007258455.2 of Sequoia sempervirens. Taxonomy (NCBI): domain Eukaryota; kingdom Viridiplantae; phylum Streptophyta; class Pinopsida; order Cupressales; family Cupressaceae; genus Sequoia; species Sequoia sempervirens. Next base: position 718,550,556 of record VDFB02271358.1, on the reverse strand, counting down.
TTAGAATTCTTCCTGTGAATGTACAATTACCCATTTTCCAAAAGATATTAATTCATGCAAATCACTTTCCATCACAAAACTTAACTGAAAGTTCATTTCGCATTGTAAATAGCTCATTCAGTTCAACTCAATCTTTAAAATATCAGAACAAACCTTTAACTGGCAATCAAAGATTCTTATCTCTTCAAAAATATCTTGCTTTAAAAATATCTATTTCACATATTTCAAGTTGCTCAATTAAATCAGCAATAATAATATTTTAATAAAAGCATTGCAAAGAAATAACTTTCACTGATAAATTTAATAACTTATTTAATTTAACTTAATAAATTAAATCATTAACGTTAGTTGAAACATTAATAAGTATTTAATAAAATTAAATATTATATTTGCAAACACAAAACAATATATATTTGAACATGACAAGACAAACTGAGCTACACGGGGTAACACAGAGATACTCGTTCAAAGACGAACGATGGTTTAAAAGGACCTGTCAGTACCTCCAACAACTTAATTATATTGAATTAGGGTACGCTCAGACCTAACAAGTAGGTGGAGCCGTTACCCGGTACCTGTGTCTATAGAAAACATCAATGTTAGAACATATATATTCACATGTTAGAAAACACACTGTGAATAAGAATTGCAGCGTAGTAGGGTACTCACGAATGAGTAATGCCACACTGTCTTCTTCACCGACACACATGAGCAAGATAAATCATAAGCAATAGTCATAAACAATAAGCCACATCATGAATGAATCTATCATAGTATCATCAAACTAATCACCTCAACATAAAAAACCATATGAAAAATCGTAAGCTAATAAACCATATCAGATATATGTCAATCTCAATAACATCACGGAAACACAACCAGATAAATAGGACGTAAATGTATCATCCATAGAGTATAAAAAACAACATAATGTTAGAGTTATAACTAAGAATACACAACATAAAAGAACAGAGTGAATCCAAAGCATTCATCACCAAACCAAAAACAAACTAAAAATAGGATGTCATAGTGGAGGAATACTATAGGATACAATTCATAAAATGCTGAAGATAGATTTCCACCCAAAGAGGTAGCTCTATTTCATGCTATTTTGGCCAAACTTGTGGACTACCTGCAAGGTCCATGCATCTTCTTCACTGCGAGTTTGGTATAATTTTCTTTTGGAAGTCTCCCCTTCTTCAAGTGTGCCATCACCAAGTCTCCAACCTTGAATTGGACATTCCTATTCTTTAAATTTTCCTTTTCCTTATACTTCTCAACATTCTTTTGAAGGGTTTCTTTCACTTGTTGATGAATATCCCTAATTGTAATAGCAAAGTCCTCACCTTGAGCACTTCTCCTAGCAACTCCTTGTAGATCTCTTAGTTCATAGACCCCTTTAGGGTGCATGCCATAGACTACCTCAAAAGGGCTTCTACCAATGCTCCTATTCATGGAGTCATTATATGCAAATTCAGCCTGAGGTAAAATTAGATCCCAAGCTTGTCCATGCTCCTTGGTAAGGAATCTTAAGAGGTTTCCCAATGATCTATTCACCACTTCAGTTTTTCCATCCATTTGTGGATGGTATATTGAACTAAAGGATAGATTTTTTCCTTGAGTTTCTTCCACAAGGTCCTCCAAAAAGTATTCAAATGAATTTAGAATCCATGTCAAAACAATGCTTAAAAGCAAAGAGCATGTAACCTAAAAAACCAAAGAAGAGACTGCTTATAAGGAGATGCATCATTGGTGCACTTGCATGAAATATGCCATCTTACTAAATCTATCAACTACCAATAAAGATAATTGAAAACCTCTTGGGTTCTAGGCAACCCAAGAAAAATTCCATACTACACACTCCCAAGGCCTATTGGGAATGGGTAGTGGCTGATAGAGTCCTACTTTTGATGAAGTTCCCTTTTCCCTTTGACATATTATGCAGCCTTCCACACACCTTCTCACATCCACTTGCAACTTTGGCCAATAGTAAAATCTCCTAACTTGTTCTAAGGTCTTTTCAAGGCTAAAGTGACCTCCAAGACTCCCACTGTGTTTCTCTCCATGATATCGTCCTCATTGAGAATTTATGGCCACACACTGGCTTCCCATTTGGAGAGAAAACCATTCTCTAATAAAATCGTGAGAATCTAATGAAAAGAATTCAAATATTGTCACAAACATTGTATACCTCCTTGAAATTTGAATCTTCATGATACATATCCTACAATGCTTCAACCCCCATGCTTTGCAGTTGGATCTCTTGCACTACAAGTGCCCTTCTACTGAGAGCATCTGCCACCTTATTTGCTTGGCCCTTCTTATGCTTTATTGTGAAAGTATAGGCTTGCAAAGACTCCCACCACTCCTGCAAAGCCTATGACTGAGTTTGTCCTCTGCATTCAAAGAACTCAAGGCATGATTATCAATATAAACAACAAATTATTTAGGTAACAAGTAGTGCCTCCACTTTTTGAGGGCTTGGACCATAGCATACAATTCCAAATCATAGGAAGAATACTTCCTCTTTGCTTCATTCATCCTCTCACTGTAAAATGCAACCGGTCTACCTTCTTGGCTCAAAATAGCCCCTATTGCTTGATTGCTAGCATCACACTCAATGGTAAAAACTTTATCAAAATCAAGGAGCACAATTATAGGCTGTTGTGCTACTCTCATTTTTAGATATTCAAACCCTTTATTAGCCTCATTGGTCCAAGAAAACTTACCTTTGTTACCTCCTTTGATGGTGTCCAAGATTGGTGCACAACTTGGATAAAGTCTCTTCATGAACATTCTATAAAATCTTGTGTCTATGGAAGCTTCTACATGTCCCATGGATTTTGGTGTTGGCTAAGTATGAATAGCCCACCTTGAAGGATGCATCTTCAAATTCTCGATGACAAAACCAAGGTAGACTAGTTCTTCCTTCATGAATTCACACTCTTTCCATGCTGACCTGTGAGCTTCTCCTTGTAACCTCCTTAGAACCATGTCAAGGTGCTTCAAATTTTCTTCTTTAGACCTTCTAAACACAGGGATTTCATCTAAATAAACTACAACAAAATTTCCAATGAAAGGTCTCAATACCTCATTCATAAGGCGTATAAATGTACTAGGGAAATTTGATAA
>VDFB02271358.1:718359547-718547324 GCA_007258455.2 Sequoia sempervirens | reverse complement strand
TGACTATACTTTATGCTTTCTGTCTATAATGACTCCCAACACCCTATTGAGACGCCAATTACGCCCTATTGAGATGCCAACGCGCCGTGTTGTCGTTTGTGTCCTGTACTGGAGTCCCTTGGCAGTGAGCTGCCTAAGCTATAGTCCAAACTCTAGAAACCTGCTCACCTAACCTCCTTAAACATTCAAGCTTGCTAAAGGAAATCAACAACCTTGTTGCTCTTCCTTTCAACCTTAGACTCTCTTGAAACAAGTCCCTTAACTTGAGGAAGATCAGGGAAACCTATTTTTCTAGACCCTCCAGTGACCTGGGGTCTTGAGCAGTTGGTCCCCCTCTTCTACACATATAAATGCTACAATAAAAGTTTGAGGAAAGTAGTTGAAGGTGTAAATGTCAGTGTGGATGAAGAGTTTTATCAAAGTACACATGAGCAAGAAGACTGCTAGATTGATGAATCTACCTACATAGAGGAAGAAGAAGTTGAAAAGGAGGAAGCTCAGGAAAAAGTCTCCAAGACTCCTACCAAGTATGTTTAAAGGAATCATTTAGAAGATCAGATCATTGGAGATAAGAATGGAGTGTAGACAAGAGGAAGGTTTTCAAAACTAAATGAATAGGTGAATTTTTCTCTGTTGTCAAGAATTGAGCCAAATACTTTTGTTGATGCCAACAAAGACAGAGGATGGATTCAAGTTATGGAAGAATAGCTGAATTAGATTGAAAAGAATCAAACTCGGGAGTTGGTTCCAAGGACCAAAGACAAGAATGCAATTGGAACAAAAAGGGTATTTAGGAACAAGTTCAATGAAGATAGAGAGGTTGTAAGGAATAAAGCAAGATTGGTTTGCAAAGGACATTCATAGGTGGAAGGAATTGAATTTGAAGAAACATTTTCCCTGGTGGTAAGAATGGAGGCCATCAGAATGTTTCTTGCATTTGTTGTTCACAGAAAATTCAAATTTTATCAAATGGATGTGAAATTTTCCTTCCTAAATGGTGAGTTATAAGAAGTATACATAGAACAACATGATGGATTTCAGCTATCGACAAATCCAAAAATGGTTTGCAAACTTAAGAAGGCTTTGTATGGTCTCAAGAAAGGTCCCATGACTTGGTATGCAAGGTTGGACAAGTACCTATGTTTGCAAGGATTCAAGAAAGGTACTACAAACAATAATTTTTATTTCAAAGTAGAGGATGAGAGGATTCTAATTGTTGTAGTATATGTTGATGATATAATCTTTGGAGGAAATGATAAAATGTGTAAGAAGTTTGTTGAGGAAATGGAAAAGGAATTTGAAATTCCTATGCTAGGTGAGTTGTCATTCTTTCTTGGACTTCAAATTGTATAGTTAGATAATGTCATTTTCATCTCTCAAGAAAAATATGTTAAGGAAATGCTAAAGAAGTTTGGTATGGAAGACTATAAACTAGTGAGTATTCCAATCTTAGTTGATTGTTATTCGAGTAAGGATGTTGTGTCACCAAAGGCCGATCAAAATTTGTATAGATCTATGATTGGAGGCCTACTATATTTAGTTGCTTCAAGGCCTGGTATTATGTAGATAATTTGCTTGGTTGCATGATTTCAAGCCAATCGAAAAGAAACCCGTGTAAAGGTTGTCAAGAGGATTTTTAGATATTTGAAGAGCACTCTAGACTATGGACTGTGGTATAAAGGGGTAATGATTTTTCTTTGAATGCTTATACTGATGCTGATTGGGTTGGTAGTGTTGATGATAGAAGAAGTACCAACGACAAAGCTTTCTTTTTGGGAGAAAAAATTGTCTCATGGTTTAGCAAGAAGCAAGACTCGGTGTCCTTGTCAACAATAGAAGAAGAGTATATTGTTGCAACATCTTGCTAATACTCAATTGTTATGTATGAAGCAAACTTTGAAGGATATCAATGTGATGGATGAAGAACCCATTCCAACTTTATGTGATAATACAAGTGCCATCAATATTTTAAAGAATCCAATGATGTATGCTAGAAACAAGGACATATCTATCAAGTATCATTTCTTAAGGGAGAAAGTTGCAGATCGGGAAGTAAGATTGGAGTATGTTCCCAAAAAGGAGAAAATTGTAGATATCTTTACAAAGGAAATTTCAAAGGATACTTTTGAATATCTTAGATAGAAGCTAGGGGTTGTTACCCCTTCTAAGTAGATACATAGTTGGTGCATCTGTCCAAGGGGAGCAATTCAAGACACATTTTTTTTCCTTGGATTGATGAAGGCTACCTCTCAGGGGGATCAAGTAGAAGAATGTTGAAGCTTATGTAGATAATGGAGAGCTTGTATGCTATGTCAAGCTCAGTTACAAACCATTGACCCTTTGTCCTTGATTTCAAAGGGGGAGAGATAGAGCAAGGGGATGGACCAAGGGGAAGATATTGCATATCTTTGTAATGTTGCTCTCATTGGTGTTGCCATCAATGCCAAAGAGGGAGATTGTTGCAAGTATGTTGCAAATGTTGTCATTAATTTCAACATGGAGTTTGTTGGTAGTCATTGATGTCAATCAGTATGAGAGGTGTGTGATGATGATTGTCTCGATTGTCAGCAAGGTGGCAACATGTAGTTGGTTGCATATGCTACAATTAGGAAGGATGTAGTGAGTTGCTATACCAATTGTCTCCTGTTACTCATGAATGTGTAAAACATTTTATGAATGTTGTATTCACCTTTTGTTGCTGTAAATTTGTATAGAAGAATTCCTTATAGCCAGCGGCTTAGGAAAGTGCTCTGAAAAGGCTTCGGAGAATGCTTTGCATTCCTCCTCATTTGAAGATATGTTCCTATGGTTTGAAGGTTAGACAAAGTCAATTGTTCAACGTATGTGTTCTAGTTTTTAAATCTTGGATGTTACTATAGAAGTTTTTGAGTAAGAAAAGGGGTGATTGAACTATTGCAATCATGGAAGGTCTGAGAAATGATTCACATTTCTTCACTGTTGCTATTGTGGTCTTGCAGTTTGGAGGATGTGTCTCTAATGTCTATCTATTTCGTTTCCTCAAGTTTAAGTTGTAGAAGTGCACCACAAGTTGAGCTGTCAAAGTTATATCTCAAGATTGTGTTGTTTGGGTTTGTGATAGATACTGGTTATGTATTTGTTTACTTGTGCCAACATATTGATGCACAAAGTTGTGAAAGAAGGGCATGGAAATATTCCTAAATATGATTTGTTTCTTATGATGTAGTTCATGTGTTGTTATCTTGCCTCTTTGGTATCGCTTGTGGTCTAGAGATTAATATTTCAAGGGTTGAGTGTCTGCTGGGTTGACTTAGTGTTCTAAGTTGCTTGCGGTAAGTTTCAGTGGCATGCATCAATATAGGGATGCGTGTAGGTTTGAATTAGGTCCTACTTATCTCCTAGATTGGACCACATTAGATTTCCCTTTCCCATGGATGTGTTGAAGCCAACGCAATATGGCCAGTGCATGTTTATATGTTTCAGGATGACTGACAAGGAGAAAATTTTTGATGCTTGTGGATGGTATAAATTTAAGATCAAGTGTGTGATCAAAGATGTACAAGTGTTCAATCTGTGATCAATGTAATTTGCTGAGAACAGTGTGTGGAAGTCAGATTAATGTGTGCAAATTTGTAGAAGAGTGTTTGATTCTTGTTGGAGGTAGTGATTCGAAAGCATAAGAGTTTAAGTGGTGTGTGGAAGGCAATGAGTTGACCAAATTGTGTAAGTGAGTTTTGGAGGTAGTGAGCCAAAGACATAAGTGAAAGTGTGAATACCAGAGGAAGTGAGCCAAATATAGAGTGATGTAAAAGTGTTGAAGGTAGAGAGTCAGAGGCAACAAGAGTGTTGTGGTTATGCTTTGTCATCTGATTCTTTAAAGAGTTGTATTCTGAGGTTGCAACCTCACTCTGTAAGTAGCATGAAGTTGTGAAATTCCTTAGGTTGAGGGCTTTAAATTTGTTGTAATTGTTGATTCATTTGTGAGGCTAGATTTGGTTAGTATCTCCAAGTAACTTTTCTCACCATGGTTTTTCCCTTGTTGGGTTTTTCACGTAAATTTAGTGTTATGGTTTTGTGCTCTTGCTTTGAATGTGTTATCTGATTAAGGTAGTTTTAAGTTTTGATTGAATTGATTTTGAGGGATATACCAACTCACCCCCCTCTCAGTACATTCGTGTGTTCTAACACATAGTTCATGATGTTAGGGGTCATGAGTACATATGGTAATTTAAAGTTCTTTTAGGCTGTTGAAAATGGTACTAAGAGGAAAGGTAGGAAACATCTTTTCCTTATTAGGGATGTTCTAAATCCATCTCTTATGGTTTCAAAAAATTTCTAATTAGAAAATTTTGGATTGATAAAAAAGAAAGGGAACTAAGAGTAAGAGGAGAAAGAGCACTTTCAACCATTTGGAAATCCAAGAGGTAGTGGTTCAAATCCCAATGGATCAAGTTGCCATTGTTTTGGTATTGTCACTAAGTTTTTTGTGTTTTTTATGGATAACATTCAATGTTAATAATTTTGCATTATTGTGCTACAAGATGGATGACCTTTGCATGTTTGGGGGAACTTTTGGAGAAGCTATGCAACCTAGTTTTGGGTTTCAGATGGACTCTAATAGTCCTACAACCCAACTAAGGTTTAGGGGAAGTTAAGGAAATTTGACAACCTACCCATATCTCTAGGGGGAATTCAATTAATTCTTGCAACCCATAATTTTTAGTTTTTAGGTTTATGATAAAATGTTTTAATTTACATTACGGATCCTATAAATGAAGGTAACCTTGGGGGATTTTCCTTTTCTTTTGTTTGAGTTGCTTGTGTGATTGTAAAATGGATCTATCAGTATTTTGGTTTCATTATATTTTATCTACTTACTATATTTACCCTAGTGTGAGTGATTCAATTGTTCACTTATAATCTTAGGTGGGTTGTGTGTGATAAGCAAGGTGGAAACCAAGTGGGCCATTTGGGATAGGTGCAATTGATGTATTTATAGAGTAACAATTTGTATACTTCACACTTAATGATATAAAGTTTCTACAATCCATAAACATGTTCATTATTTTTTTTGGATTCGATTGTGTCAAAGTTTTTGTGTTAATGTTTTATATCACACTCGATGATCCAAAATGTTGACACAAACTCTAATAGAATCGAATCTAGAAATAATAATGAAGTACTTCACACTTTCTATTCTATATTTTGTACTTATTTTAGTGTTCATCATCTCTAGACATGATTAAAACCTATTTCTCATATTCTCATCTTAATTTCCTTAGGTGTGCCTAACACTTAATCTAGAACTTCGATGTCATTAGAATATTCTTCCTCTCCATTTGTAGTGTTGTGTCCTAGACACTAGTGTTCTTGTGACCTTGACCATTGTATTCATGATAGTTTTCACCTTCATTTTAAATTACTTATGCCAATGATCAATCACAAGCCCTAATTAGTATTATTGATAAGCTTAAAACCTATTTAGATTTTTATTTCCAAAATCCTTTAATACCCAAATCTACCTATTCAACTTCCACCTTAATTCCCTATTTTTCCATTTGTTAGCCATATAAATGAAAATTTATTTAGTATGTTTTAAAAGAATGAATTATTCTTAAGTTATTTGATTTATGTGAATATTAATCCAATCGGTTGAAAATGGCTAAACAAAAATTCTTGTAGTTGGATGCATTTGGGAGCTATGTAGTGAAGGTTGTCGAAGATCTGTAGTTTTTTAAAATTATCTTGTTATGAAACAAGAAAAGACATTTACTATATTGTTTTAAACTTGTGGCCAACAACTACATTTTGGTTTTATGTGATAATTGTAAACCATAAACTCTGTTTGAAGCTGTTTTATTTACTAAAATATCATTGGATGAAAAGACTTCTTTTGTGGTTATGGGTTGTAGGCCAACATAACCAAATCAATTATCTTCAACATTATGGTTACAAACTTTTATATATATGTATTACCGCCATATAAAGGAACACTCTTTTTAATCTAAAAAAACATATTCAATACTATAGTCTATGCTTCGAGTAAGAAGTGTTGCAGTAGCATTTCTTAATCACCTTGTTGACCAGGAGGAATGGCCCACTCCTTAGGAAGCTTGGTGATATCTTATTGTGTTTTTAGTTAAGTATTTTTTATTATTATGGTTGTGGCTTCATTTTTATTTTCATGTATGATTCATGGATAAAAGTGATCTATTTATGAATAGTGTATGACATTTTCATTTTGGTTATTATTTGAGAATTCAAAGGCATATCTATATTTCTTTTTCTAAGTGAAGTATTGCTTGATAAGTATTCTAAGTGGTTTGAATGTTATTGTTGAAAACAAAATAATTACAGGTTTGTTCATGTCACTTTGTTCTTGTAGCAGAATCAATAGAACTTGTAGTAGGACTATTTTTTTGTAAGGGGTGTTTTTATGGTATTTCTAATCTTATGTATTAGAATTTCCTGCATTTCATCACACTTATCTTACTACCTACAACCCTTGAGAAAATTTCCATTACACCTTTCATAAGTCTATGCCCTAGATTGACAAAATTAAATTGAAATTACAAACCTAAATTTTAGCCATCATTTGGATATAACTTTGAAATTAATCCTTTCATTTTTATCCCAACATTTTGTCATTGTTGTCTGGGAAAGGCAGTAAAGGCATGATAATCTAGTAATTTGAGATAGGACTAGTGTGTCAAGGAGAAAGTCCACATAATTGTCGACCTTGCCTAGGTAATTACCCTTGGTTTACATTGCATCAAGTCATATAGTTGCATGAATCATGATAGAGATGAGAAAGGTAGATTTGTCAAACAAACTGTAGGAAGTAGCTCACTAAAAATTGAAAAACCAAAACAAGGAGTTAAGCCACAACTCAAGGAGGAGGATGTTGAGTCGGATTTAGACAAATGCATGATTGAGTCCACTATTATAAAATTTGCAAGTGAATGAAATGAATTAGATATAGAATCTCCTCCAAGTGTTCCTTTAGAAAATTTAAGCAAAACAAAAATATCAAAGAATGTACTTGGTACAAAAAATATTAGTGAACAACCTAGGGTCTCACATGCTTTGGGGGGTGTAGAAAGGAAAGAAGTAAAAACTCAATTCAAATGAGATTCATTAGTGTTTGATTGTTATTGGACCTCATGTGTATTTCAATCATGGAAAAAATAGGAGCCAATCATGAAGAAGAATGAGCTTTACCCAATAATAACCCTATCACATTTTAGTTTCCCATTGTTGGTCTTGAAGAAGAGGCACATATGAAAAATATACCCCATTCTGCTTCGACAGTCTTTCAAGGTCTTTCTATTGAGGGTCCTAACATGTTTTTGTTTGAATTTTATGTGTTATGTTGTAGTTATGATTATAACAATGATGTTCAAAAGCTTAAGTTATTCCCAACTACATTAAAAGATGCTACATTACGATGGTTCATGGGACTTGGATGATAATCTATTCACATGGGACAACATGAAGGAGTGATTTTTGATAAAATATCAAGAATATTGTAAGAAAAAGGAGGCATGTGATGAAATCTTTCAAATATCCCAATAAGAAGAACAATTGAAGATTTCCTTGAACTATTCTCATTTAGCCTTCAAAGAACACTACGACCCAGAGTAACTAATGAGGCTATTAAAATGCTTTTTCTAAGAGAAATTCATGATGAATGTATGGATGCTTTTAATCTTATTGGAGGTGGAGATATTTATAAATTGACATTTGATAAAATTTGTGAAATTTATAGGAATTATTTGAGGTCTCATTGACCCATTCAAAGTTATCTTGGAAAGAACGATTCCCAAGCTGGTGCATTAGGTATTGCCAAGCGGGAATTAGGTATGTTACTTGATGATTTAATAATTGATCTTTTGAGTCATATGGGAAAACAAATACATACTTTATATACAGATAAGAAACAAGAAGAGGCTAAAAAAGCACTTGCTATATTTTTTTCTATTTATCATAAGAAACACACTAGTGAAGAATGTCCTTATAATAAAACTAAGATATCTTCCCTAGAAGAGGCTAGTAGGAACACCTCTTTGTGACCATTACCTATAGATATGACAAAAAATGGAATTTATTGAAGAACCTGTTTATTATATGGCTCAACGTACGACTTGGAAACCAAGAAATATGGCTCTAGGGATGATCAATGAATTAATTTCTTATAACATGGGACATAGTGGACAACATACCTCCTTTCCATATTTTGGATGGAATGTGGTGTAGGGGCACCATGGCAATTTTTCCAATTCATGTAAATAATTGCTCAAATGTGGATTTTGTGGTAGTTTTGTCTTAGTGTGATGCTATTAAGGTCTATTCAGACCATTTTTAGTGTAATTGGGTCATGTAAGGTGCACTTGGCGAGTCTTGTAAAAGTTGCATAGCAACTTTGGCAAATTTTGTTTTGTAAGAAGGTGAAAGCTCACCAATTTGAAAGTTGGTTAATGAACCATTGGAGTCAGTTGTAAGAAGCATAAATAAGCCTCAGGGGACTTGAGGCAAGGTTTTGAAGTGAAAACTTGGAGAAAACACTTTAATGTAAACTTATTTTTCTGAAATTTGAAGCATTTTTCTATGTTACAGTGCTTAATATGGTTTTGTACAGAAATATTTTGATCTCTAACCATTTGGATTACATGGAGGGATGAAGTAGCTTTCTTTTGCATCCAATATGATCTAAATCCATTCAATTTTGTGCAAGTTATACACATTTTTTTGAAAGTTGCCCTGTAAAGTAGGCTTTCTAGGGTTTGGTAAATAAATCATGCATTTCTAGCCATTCCACAGTTGGAAAATTGTGAAACTTGATGGAATGGACTGTTTAGTTGTGCTATACATGTTTTTGGTAGTTTTAGAGTAGGGAAATGGAGGTTGCAGTGTTTTGGAGAAAACCCTAGCCTAACATCTTCATGTGTTAGGCCTAGTTGATAGGATTTTTGTTAGGACAAAAAAATAGCGAAGGAGATTGATGAAACAAATGGAAGAGAGGGACCCTATGTGACATTTTGAAGCTTTTGGAAAGAAGGTTTGATGTGTGGAAGTCTTATTAAGGGTACTTGCTTTTGAAAAGAGGGGTAATTAGGCCTAGTTTTGAGAGGACGATCCATTTTAGTGTAGATTGTTACAATAGGTGAAAGTCAAGTACATTGTAATAGGCCTTAATGGGTATCTATAATGGTGTCCTATTCATGATTGCACGACTTTCTCTAAAAGATATGCTTAAAAAGGGTGAATTGGAATACTACGAGGCATAATGATGTTTGTGAAGGAAGACCAATAGAGAGAGTTTGTAGGCCTTGAAGACAAGTTGATTTTGGTGGATCCCAACACCTTCAACCTTGCTTTGCATTAGTTGGTATTAGAGCTTAGGCTTTAGATCATTTATAAAAAAGATTTGAGTTTGAAGAAGAGAAATTACAAGGTAAAGCATATAAGATGCCTCCTAAAGGTGGTTCAGTTGTTGCTAGGGAGATAAGAGCCCTAAGGGAGTCTTAGGAGGTTCAGTTGTTGCTAGGGAGATAAGAGTCCTAAGGGAGTCTCAAGAAGCTATGGCAGCTAGGATGGAAGCACTTGACAAAAGAGAAAAGAGAGATAAGGGTATTGCAGATGAGAGTGACCCTGAAGATGAGGAAGAGGGTGAAAGTGAGCACCCCCGAAAAGGATCACATGAGCAAATGGATCTTGAAGAAAGGAAGTTTCTACAAGTGCTTAAGGTTGTGAAAGGAGAGACACAAGAAGTGAAGATGGAGCTACCTATGTATGGTGGAAAAATGGATGGTGAAGAGGTGATTGAATGGATTGATGGATTGGATAATTATTTTGACTACAATGAGGTGCTTGGGGATAAGAAGGTCAAGTTTTCCAAAACCAAGTTGAAGGGACCAACATTGACATGGTGGAACTATACCCAAGAGGAGAGAACAAATTAAGGTAAGCCCAAGATTAATTCATGGGATAGGATGGTGGTGAAGGTGAAAAGTCAGTTCTTGCCTGCAGATTATGAGATTCAAGTGTTTAGAAGGTTGCAAAATTTAAAACAAAAAGAATTGGATGTGGCAGCATATATTGAGGAATTCCACAAGCTGACATTAGTTCTGGATACATTGAGAATGAAAAGGAGAAAGTAGCAAGGTATTGAATGGTTTGAGGTCCAATATTCAGGATGAGATAAGCCTCACTACTCCTAGGATAGTAGAGGAGTGCTTTCAAATGGCCACTAAGGTAGATGAAAAGATAAGGAGAAGGCAAGAGAAGCAATCTAGAGGCAAACAAAAAATCTTTAGGGGCAGAGGAACCTTTAGTGGAAGAGGATCATCAAAAAGAGCACAAGGAGAACAAGGTGGAAATCAGGAACAAAGCAATGAATCAAGGGGCAGTTTCAGGGGTACAAGGCCAAGTGGTAGAGGTAGGTTCAATGGAAAAGGTAGAGGGTTTAATAACTTCTCTGTGAGGTGCTATAATTGCAACCAATTCAGACATCCTGCATGGAAGTGCCCAGATAAACAAGGTGCAAGTTCTCATGGAGGAGAGAGGAGGACTCAACTAGTGCATGAGGAGGATAATGAAAGTGTTAATTCAACTTCCCTACATTCTGCTCCAAAAGTAGGAGGACACTAATCAAGGTGTGAACCATTAAGGAACCCCCACAAAAAAAAGCATTGTTTAGGACAACTTGCAAATCACAGGGAAAGGTATGTAAAGTGTTTGTTGATTTTGGTTCAACTGATAATATAGTTTCATTAGAGATGGTTGAAAAACTTAAAATGAAGAGGAATCCACATCCAACACCCTATAAAATTTCATGGCTCAATAAGGGGCAACAAGTGCTTGTTAATGAGCAGGCTTGGGTGGAGTTTAACATTGGGGCCTACAAAGACAAAATATTGTGTGACATTGTCCCTATGGATGTATGCTGACATTGTCCCTATGGATGTATGCCACCTAATCCTTGGAAGGCCTTGGAAATTTCATAGGAAGGCCAAACATGATGGGGAGAAGAATATTTATGTCATTGAAAAGGATGGAGTGTCATACACTCTCACACCTTTGCAAGAAGATGATGGTGCTGTTCATGAGGGACCAAGTGTGATGATTGTTAAGTAGAAAGAGGTTTTGAAGAGTTTGAATGAGGAAGACATTGGTTATGCCATTGTTGGTAAACCTATTTCAAATGTAGCAACAATAGATAGAGACGAGATGCCTAAGGAGGTGTAGGTCTTATTGGACAAGTATGAAAATATAGGGGTGAAAGAGCTACCAAATTCGTTGCCTCCCATCAGGGATGCGAGTCATCACATTGATCTTATACTAGGTGCAAGTTTTCCTAACAAACTAGCATACAAGGTGACACCTAAGCAGAATGAAGAGATAAGAAATCATGTTCAAGACTTGTTGGAAAAAGGGCTGATAAGAGAGAGCTTGAGCCCTTGTGTTGTGCCTAGTGTATTGGCACCTAAAAAGGATGGAGATTGGAGGGTTTGTATTGATTCAAGGGTGATCAATAAGATCACAATCAGATACAGATTTTCTACACCCTGGATGGAGGATTTTATGGACAGTTTAGCAGGTGCAAGGTATTTCTCAAAGATTGATTTAAAAAGGGGATACCATCAGATCATAATAAGGGAAGGATATGAGTGGAAAATTGCTTTCAAGGCCAATGAGGGTTTGTATGAGTGGCTAGTGATGCCATTTGGGTTGTCAAATGCCCTAAGTACATTCATGAGGCTAATGAATGAGGTTCTAAAGAATTTCATACAATGTTTTTTTGTGGTATACTTGGATGATATCCTTGTGTACAGTAAGACAAAGGAGGACCATTTGGAGCACCTAGATAAGGTATTCAATAAACTGAATTAGGAGAAATTGATGATCAATCTCAAGAAGTGTGAATTTATCAAGAAGGAGTTTGTTTATCTTGGATTTGTGATTTTAGAGGGGACATTGAAGATGGATCCCACAAAGGTAGAGGCCATACTCAGTTGGCCAACACCTACATCAGTTGGAGAAGTAAGGACCTTTCATGGGTTGACTAGCTTCTATAGGAAGTTCATCAAGAACTTTAGCCACATTTGTTCACCAATCATTGATACCATCAAGGGTGAGAAGAGGAATAAGTTTCAATAGACAGCTAAGGAAAATACAAGTTTTGAATACCTAAAGACTAGAGTGGCTCAACAACCTATTCTCACACTCCCTGACTTTAGCAAGGTGTTCATAGTGGAATGTGATGCAAGTGGGTCTGCCATAGGTGCAGTTTTGAGGCAAGAAGGGAGACCAGTGGAATTCTTCAGTGAGAAACTCAATGAAGCCAAAAGGAAGTATTCTTCATATGACCTTGAGCTCTATGCAATGGTATAGTCACTCAAGAAGTGGAGGCATTATCTCTTACCAAAGGAGTTCATTGTTTTCACAGACAATCATGCATTAAGTTTCTTGAACAGTCAAGGTAAGTTAAATCATAGGCACATGAAATGGATGGAGTACTTGCAGGCATACACCTTTGAAATCAAGCACAAGAAGGGACAAGTGTAACACCCCCGCTAAACAACCCTAGGGGAAGTTGCAATTAACAACATAAACACAATATATATTTTTTTTAAAGAACAAAAAACATGAAGGTTCACTACACAATGCCAACAACCCCTAAGGTTACGAGACTGAGTTTACATCAACCCAAGCATGAAACATGAATTAAAACCATAACATTTAATTGTTTGATAAATTAATGCGCATACATTCCATCCATGATAAAATTAAATCAAGCCATAAGAATTCCACATGATCCCAATAATATACTTTACAATAAGATTACAACACTCATTCCTCGAATGAGATACTTCCAAAAATATAAGGATTACAATTTACAACTTCCACCTCGATACAAAGAGGGGTATTAAATTACATGATAACTGAAAGAATAAAGCATGAAGAACTGGATCCCACGAGCTCTCCAATTGGAAATCTTTTCCACACGAACAAGAAGACGACCCAACGGATTTAGATGCACGTTCCACCCAATCATGTGATACCCGAAGGCTCACCCCCCATGCTAGGAGATAGTAACAAGGAATTCCTAGGCAAGACCATCCACCACTAGACACAAGATACTAACACTGACACAACCAATCACATGAACCATACAACCATATGAATAACACAAGTACAACTCCAACACTATTGACAAAGGTCACATTGCTTCCAGAAATAAAATAGATTGAGTATGATAAGAAAACCATATACATAAAACCAAATACCAACTGTTGTTGTAGAAAGAGTGTCATCACACAACTCGTCATGGGATCTCCTCTAAGAATCTTCCTAGGCTCCGGCTCCCACTATGAGTTGTCCTGGTGGCCTCTACCGAATCCCGGCACCCATGCTCACTCATACAGAATCAAATACCTCTCGTAAGGACAAGATAGATGACCTTTCCATTCCAGGCCTTCCCGTCTCATCCCAAGTCCATACAAGCCCTTGCGTCCATGAGCGAGGCTCAATTATCTTAATTAATGTCAAAAACTACCTAACTTCTAAGTACATTAATTTAGTTATCACTTGATTAAACCACTTCTGAAGGTTTCCCAGTTTACCTCTTTAGGCTCTGGCCCCTAACAGAAGCCACTCTTCTACTTGACAACAAACCAACCAAAACCAATCACCAAGGGAAACCCAAGTGCATACCAATACGATAAAACTACTCCAACTCTAGGAGGAACACAAAGAAAACTCACTCCAAACACTGGAGGCAAAAAAGGTCAAAACTCTCTCCAAACACTGGAGGCAACAAAGGTCAAAACTCTCTCCAAACACTGGAGGCAACAAAGTTCAAAACTCTCTCCAAACTCTGGAGGCAACAAAACACATACTCCACTCCTAATCCAAAGGAGACACAAAACCCATAACCCACTCCTAATCGAAGGGAGGCACAAACCCAAGACAATCCAAAGGTTGACTATCATAACAATCCATACAAATAAATGAAACCCTATTTGGAAGACTTCAAGACATTTACTCAATTTGCACAACAACACGAACGAGGGAGAATGCATAAGGAAAGACAATTTGATGATTAATCACCTACTTTAGGATTTCCTAAATCCAAGCCAAACAAAGAGATATTGTTTATAATCAAGTACAAATAATTAAATTTGATTGCAACTACTCCAAGGTAATAGAAATTACATTGATCATAACGAAGAAATTAGACTAACACTTTATCTCCCTATTTCTCCAATTACCCAAAATAATTAATTCATCTTGCTAGTTGGAAACATTTGATTAAAACAAACAATCTTGTTTCAACTTTGATAATAAATAATCAACTTGAATTAACTATATTAGAATACACATATATATTAAATATATATATAAAATATATACTATTCCAAAAAGAAAATAAAAAATGAAGAAGAACTTGGTGTTTTCTCCCCAAGCTTGAAGACTTTAGCAATGGTGATTCCAAATCTCTTCTTCAACTCCAAATTCAGCCACAACAAAACTCTCCACCAAAATCAAAACTTCCAATAAAATGAAATGGAAAATGCTAAAATAGAACTTCCCCAAATTTTTGGTCAAACCCCTAAAATATTCCTCCCACTAAATTTATTGAACATTTTGGAGGATATTTCCACTTTTAATTTTTTTTTAAAAACAATTTACTTTCAAAATCATATTTCATGCATTTCACAATTTCATTTAAAACCAAAAATCTCAAAGTTGCAAGAATATGTTTTATCCAAAATTTCAAAAGGTAAAATATAACCACATTTCTATTTTTATTTTAACTTAACTTTAAGTATCCAACATGATTTCCATTTTCATTGTAAATTTAGATCTAAATAAACAATAATGTCAAAACAACTATTTCATTTAATT
Source organism: Sequoia sempervirens (assembly GCA_007258455.2). Taxonomy (NCBI): domain Eukaryota; kingdom Viridiplantae; phylum Streptophyta; class Pinopsida; order Cupressales; family Cupressaceae; genus Sequoia; species Sequoia sempervirens. The sequence continues at coordinate 718,532,435 of VDFB02271358.1, read as the reverse complement.
TATCACCATTAACGTAGTTAATCAATAAACTGAAAATGATTTTATTAATTAAATCAAAATAATCAATGAAATAAATTACATTTCAACATTGAAACTAGATATGTTAAATCATCATTTTAACCATACCCACCATTTAATAACCTTTAAAATAAGAAAAGAAATAGTTAACCAAGGAGGAATGAACCAAATCAAAACCGCTAACTCGACGACAACTATGACTAGGGTGATGACTTGGCACGGAAAACCTAGCTACTATCTCCCAATCGATAACCGTTGGTCAATGGACACACTCAAACCTGTGAAATTAGGTGGAGTCGATGTCTTGTACCTGTTAACCCGCGAATAAAGAGCATATCAAACATGCATATATATATATATATGATATAATAAAACACACTGTGAAGGGGGAAATCTCAGAATCGTAGGGCGCTTGCAAGCGAGTGATACAATCATGTCCCCTTCACCAATATAGACTTTAAAACTGACGAGTCTAACAACAACAATATAATTAAAGCATACGAAATTTTGATTAAATAATTGCTACGCTAATTCAAAACATGTCATAATGATAACATCTAAATAAAATACCATCACATCTAAATATAATGTTTACATCGCTCAACAGATAGCGGTCAAAAGTAACCAAGTATCAAAGTCACAACATAACATAAACACATAACAAAGAAAAACACTGCCGATCAAAAGATCCAAAATGGAGGGGTGTTACAACAAGCAAATAAAGTTGAAGATGCCTTGAGTAGGAGATCTATGATGGTGCAATAAATACAACTCCAAAGTGTGGGAATAGATGCACTAAAAGGTATGTATAAGGATGATGATGATTTCAAAGATGCATTTGTTGTTTGCAGTCAACCTCAAGATGCTTTTCATAGTGAGTATTTTGATTTTGTGTTCCACTATGGTTTGTTATTTAAGGGGGCTTAGTTGTGTGTGCCAAAATGCTCTATGAGGGAAAATTTGATAAGAGAGAAGCATTGTGGTAGTTTGAGTGGACACTTTGGGTTTGATAAAACTTTAGAGCAAGTTAAGAGGTTCTATCATTGGCCAAGGATGCATGTGGATGTCAAGAAGTTTGTAGAGAGTTGTGGGATATGCTAAAGGGCTAAAGGATCAAGTTCTAATGCAAGACTCTATCAGCCTTTTCCAATACCTAACTGCCCATGGGAGTCAATCAGCATGGACTTTGTTTTGGGTCTGCCTAAGACACAAACATGGTATTACAATATTTATGTTGTTTTTGATAGTTTAGCAAGATGGTCCATTTCATTGCTTGCAGGATGTTCAGTTCAAGGTTGGGGACATAGTGCTTGCACATTTGAGTAAGGGGATGTTTCCTTAAGGAAAATATACCAAGTTAATGATGAAGAAGATTGGACCTTGCAGGGTGGTCCATAAGTTTGAACAAAATGCTTATGAGATAGAACTCCCTCCCGGATTTGCTATCTCACCCATATTTAATATTGTTGATCTTTATCCTTTTAGAGGGTCTGTTTTTACAGGTGAAGAAACAAGTGTAGCAGGAGCTAAAGATGAAGAATGGGTTAGAGACCTTCCACCTATCCAACCAGTGCAACTTGAAGCAATATTGGACACAAGGGAGGTCAAGCAAACAAAGAAAAAAGTATACAATAAACACCTTGTCAAGTGGCAAGGATTGCCTCATGAAGATGTTGTATGGATGTCAGAGGATGGTATAAGGAAACATGGAACATCAGTCCAAGAATTGATCTCAGGTGGAGCCTAAGATTTTTCTGTCCTAGGGTGTATGGTGTAGGGGCACCATGGCAATTTTTCCAGTTCATGTAAATAATTGATCAAATGTGGATTTTGTTATGGTTTTGTCTTAGTGTGATTGTAATAAGGTCTATTCATACCATTTTTAGTGCAATTGAGTCATGTAGGGTCTACTTGGAAAGTCTTGTAAAAGTTGTTAGAATGTTGTAAATTTGCATAACAACTTTGAAATTTTTTGTTTTGTAAGAAGGTGAACAGTCACCAATTCGAAAGTTGTTTAATGAACCATTGGATTCAGTTGTAAGAAGCATAAATAAGCCTTAGGGGACTTGAGGCAAGGTTTTGAAGTGCAAACTTGGAGAAAACACTTTAATGCAAGCTCATTTTTCTAATATTTGAAGCAGTTTTTTGTGTTATAGTGCTTAATATGGTTTTGAATGGAAATTTTTTGATCTCTAACCAATTGGATTACATGGAGGGATGAAGTAGATTTCTTTTGCATCCAATCTGATCTAAATCCATTCAATTTTGTGCAAGTTATATGCATTTTTCTGAAAGTTTCCTTGTAAAGTAGGGTTTTTAGGGTTTGGTGAATAAATCATGCATTTCTAGCCATTCCACCATTGGAAAATTATGAAACTCGGTAGAATGGACCGTTTAGTTGTACTTTACATGTTTTTGGTAGTTTTAGAGCAGGGAAATAGAGGTTGTAGTGTTTTGGAGCGAACCCTAGCCTAACATCATGTGTTAGGCCTAGTTGATAGGAGTTTTGTTAGGACAACAAAATAGCGAAGGTGATTGATGAAAAAAATGGCAGAGCGGGACCCTATGTGACATTTCAAAGCTTTTGGAAAGAAGGTTTGATGTGTGGAAGTCTGATTAAGGGTACTTTCTTTTGAAAAGAGGGGTAATTAGGCCTAGTTTTGAGAAGATAATCCATTTTAGTGCAGATTGTTACAAAACAACCATAGTTGCAAGTCAAGTATGTTGTAATAGGCCTTAATGGGTATCTGTAATGGTGTCATGTTCATGATTGTATGAATTTCTCTAAAATATATGCCTGAAAAGGGTGAATTGGAATACTATAAGGCACATTGATGTTTGTGAAGGAAGACCAATAGAGAGAGTTTGTAGACCTTGAAGACAAGTTGATTTTGGTGGATCCCAACACCTTCAACCTTGCTTTGCATCAAAATGGATGATAGAAACAACCTCCATCTTATCCACAATGGCCGAACCCATATCAACATGCCTCAAAAACTTGGCAACTAACATGGAGGGCAACACCACCACAATTTCCATAATATGCATCATACCTTGTACCACACACCATTAGCGCATATCCTCCACCACAACAATGATTTTTACCACCTAATCCAACACAACCACCAAAGGCCATTCCCATGCATGCCCAACCTACACCGAATCCAAATAATATGGTGGCACAACCCATTTATAATAATGAGGTGGTAGGATACCCAACTTATCATGTTAATACACTAGATATTAATGGGTTACAACTTAGATTTGGAAAATCTCTTCCAGGACCTATAATTACCAAGTTAGAAGAACCTAAAGAAACACAACCTGGTATTGAGGCAACAAAAATAATTAAATTGACATTATCTTCATATCTTGATCAATTTAAAAAAAAACCTACTTAGAAGGAAGTATTACAACTTGAGTTTTATTTTATTAATGAATAAAAAAATGTTAACATTAAAATTCCTCTTTGTAGGCAATCAAGGACATTCCCATTTACACTAAAACTCTTCAAGACTTATGTACACGTAAGTAGAAAAATAAGCAAGACCCTATGGCTGTCAAAATTATTGGACAAATTGTAGATCCTATGTTGGGAAAAAAAATAGTTCCTAAATATTATGATCTAAGAAGCACAATGATTCAGGTACAAATTGCTCATATTATTATTCAAGATACACTTATTGATGTGGGTGTTGTAAATATTATGACTAGTGAAACTAAAGACAAATTATGTCTTCAAGGACGTAGGCCCACTCCTACAGTTCTCCAAATAGTTGATCAACCTTTAGTTAAACCCAAAGACATGATTGAGGATATTATTATTTATATTGATTGATGGGAATACCCAATTGAATTTATGGTTTTACAACCTAAAATAAAGTTGGGTGATACCGTTGATCTTGGGATGACCTTTGTTGGCCACTGTGGATTCCTTTATTAATTGTCAATCAAGTAATATGATTAATTCTAATGGTGAACTAAAAAAAACAATTAACATTGTATCCACTAACACAATCTTTATTGTAAACAGATGATCCTCTGTGGGTTGATAGTGACTTGGATGAATCACTTCCTATATTAACAATTAATCAAATCCTTGATTTTGATGAATTATTTGAAGATGCTATTATTATTAATTTCTTTTAGAATTGATATTCATCTAATGATTTTATGGAAAGACTACTTTTTCACTCTTGCACAGATAATAATTGTCCATTTGGGAATTTTCCCTTGATAGGTGACCCACAATCTATACAATATTTTATTACATTGCATCATTGTTACCCCATGATTGCCTATATAGCCCATTCTTGTCTACCAAAACATCCATACTAAATTCATTACCATCCACTTCACAAATGCTAATTATAAATTTACCTACACAATCACAAGAAATGGAAATCTTACTTGGTCACACAATTAATATTAATCCACACTCAAGCACTACACAACTTCATGAATTAATTACTATGTTGCGAGATTATAAAGTTGTATTTGCATGGGCATACCAAGATATGTGTGGGATACATCCGAACACTTGCATACACCATATGTATATAGAAGAAGGAAGTCACCTAGTAAGACAACCAAAAAGATGAATAAATCCCATTTTGTGTGAAATTGTTATGGAATAATTACAAAATCTCTTAAATGTAGGCTTTATTTACCCAATTTTAGATAGTCAATGGGTTTCCTTGTTGGTTGTGGTGCTTAAACAGAATGGTAAGTGGTGAATCTATGTGTATTATAGATCTCTTAATAAAACAACTAAAAAGGATCACTCTCCATTACCATTAATTGATCAAGTTTTTGATACTCTTGCAAGTAAAAAGTTATTTTCCTTTTTGGATGGTTTCAACGGGTATAATCAAATCAAAATTGCATTAGAAGACCAAGCTAAAACTACTTTCACTTGTCCCTGGAGGGAATTTACATACAATATTTTACCTTTTGGTTTGTGTAATGCTCCTACAACTTTTCCAAGGGTTGTTTTAAGTATCTTTGTTGACCTTATTCATGAATGTGTGGAAGTATATATGGAAAATTTCACTGTGTATGGTAATACTTATGAAGAAGCTATAGGTAATCTTGAATTTTTTTTGCAATGATGTGAAGACAATAACTTATCTCTCAATCATGAAAAATGCCATATTTTGATGACATAAGGTATAGTGTTGGGTCACTACATTTATTTTAAGGGTGTTAAAGTTGATCCTAGAAAGGTAAAAATAATTTGAGAATTTCCTATACCTACTTGTTAAAAAGATGTTCATAGTTTCCTAGGCCATGTAGGGTATTATAGAAGGTTTATTCAAAATTTCAATAAAATTTCTTTACTCTTTTTGTTTTTCGAGGAAAAGACAATATCTTCTCATGGACATCAGAGTGTTAGCAAGCCTTTGAAAAGATTAAAGAAAAGATTATTACCACACTAGTGTTACACGGTCTGAATTGGGAATTACCATTACACAACAACTGATTAAAGAAAAGATTATTACCACACTAGTGTTACATGGTTTGAATTGGAAATTACCATTCCACACTCATACTGAGGTAAATTACACAGTAACTAAAAATGAATATTTAGTTGTTGTATATGCACTTAATAAATTCTATCATTATAACATAGGTTATAAAGTGTTTATTCACATTGATCATTTTACAATTCACTTTTTAGTGAATAATCCCATTGTCATTGGAAGAGTTATCAAATGGTTATTATTGTTACAAGAATTTGATAGTACTATACTTGATAATCCTAGTTGCGAGAATGTTGTTGTAGATTTCTTATCCAGATTACAACATCATGATGAACCTTCCCCAATGGATGACACCTTTCCAAATGAACACCTTTTTCCATTTATGTTAAGAGTCCTTGGTTTGCTAACATTGCTAACTATTTAGTCACTTGCAAGTTTCCTCCTCATTTCTCTCCTAGAGATTGTAGGAAAATTTTTGGACTAAGTGGTCAGTACACATGGATCAATAGGTTTCTCTTCCACATTGGTATAGTGTCATGCATCAATGTGTAACTGAAGATGATGTTTTTGATATAATTCAAGCATGCCATATTGAACCATGTGGAGGATACTTTGTAGCCCAATGAACTACCAAAAAAATCCTTACCTTAGGATACTATTGGCCTACACTACACAAGGATTGCAAGAGGTATGTTTAGCATTGTGATAAATGTCAACATATGGGTTGACCGATGTGTTCAAATGAGATGCCTCTACAACCACAATTATCTATTGAATCATTTGGAAAATGGGGTTTAGATTTTGTTGGGCCCATCAATCCTCCATTCATAAATAAATATTATAGCTTGGCTTTCATAGATAATATTACTACTATGGTTGAAGTTATGGCACTAAAGCATGCATGGGATAGCTGTTGGGAATTAAATTGTCTCAACCTTTTCAATTTCCTAGCATAAATATTAGTTTTTTATGCTTATGTTGTAATTTCTTGCTCATATTAATTTTTTATCTAATATGACTTGGCACGGTGAGTTGTCAGCATATCGAGAGGTGACATGGATGTTGTGGTCACCACAAGGAAATGTAGTTATCCCACTTTGGGAAGAGATTCTTTGACATGTGTTGGCACCTTTGAGGGATTCTATGATGATTTTATGACAGATTCTTATGACAAATTCCTATGATGATCTTATAATGCATAAGAGATGGATTCTATGATAGTTTGTAAAGTGTTGGAAGGCATATTTGCATGGGGAAAGTGGGCACCCAAGTTTGACCTATGATAGGTTGTAAGAGAATATAAGAGGCATATTCTATTTTTAGTCTGTTATGAAAGATTCTCTTACAATTGTAAGAGTTGTCATTTATGATGAATTTTATGATATTGTAAGGAATTTGTCATACATATTTGAGGAAAATTTGGGGCACCCAAGTATGGACACATGTAAGGGGGTAAGAAATGATTTGACAAGTGTCACATGAGTCAACTATGTGTTGGAAAAATGTTCTAGATGGATTTGGGCACCTGTCTCTTGTAACTTGCTCTAGAAGCTACCTTCATGCTTGTAATATATTGGATGTCTTGGAGTGGGTTTTTTAAGTTGTATTTGCAAGTATCATTATGCTATAAAAATAGCTCCAGAGATCAACATTTGTATACTCTTGGAAGAATTTGCATTGCAAGTGTGTTGTAATCATTTGATTAGATAATACATTGTGCAGGTTTTAAAGGGGTTTTTCTCCCAAAAGGGTTTTCCCCACATATATCTTGTGTTGTGAGTTTATTATACTTGCATGTGTTGTTATTTTGATAATCTTCCTATTATGTATCTCTCGTAGTAATTGTAAAAGAGATTAAAAACTGTACATCTCTCCTCTTAGATCAATGTTAGGAAACATTTCCATGGACCTTGCTTCCTTTCAGTTGGTATTAGAGCTTGATCACCTTTGATTCTAGTTGTTGGGTAAAGGATTTTTTGTGTTGATCTTTGTTTGAGTGGCATCTTGCACAATAGACTTGTAATGTTTGTTTTAGGAGATATGGCTAACACATCTAGGAGGTTTGAGTTAGATAAATTCAATGGAGGCAACTTTGAATTATGAAAATTCAAGATGGGAGACCTTTTTGTGGATAGATATTTATGGCTCACGGTATTCGATTCCATGCCAGTGGGCATGAAACAAGAAGACTAGGATTAAATGGATAAAAAATCTAAGGGTCTCATAAGACTCGTTTTGGCCAACTCTATCTTGTTATATGTTCATGAGGAGAAAATGACTACAACTTTGTGGAAGAAAATTGCTCAAATTTATCAAGCTAAATCCCTAGTAAATAAGTTATTCTCGAGAAAGAAGCTACACTCTGTGAGGATGGAGGATAGAGGATTTTTCGTAGATCATTTTAATTCGTTTAATATGTTTGTTGCCCAATTGTCCTCTTTTGGTGTGAAGATGGAGGAGGAGGATTGTTGTATGAAATTATTGTGTTCATTACCAGATTCATGAGACCACCTTTTTATGGCCATTGAAAGTACCATTACCACTTTCAAGATGGACGATGTGGTTGCATCTCTATTTTCTATGGAGATGCAAAAATAATCAATTGAATTGACTAAGGAGGCTCTTGCAATTTGTGGTAGACGCAAGGAGAAAGGAAAGAAGAAGGATAAAAAGAAAGAAAACAATGCAAGATCCAAATCCCATGGGAGATCTAAGTCTCCTAGAAAGTACAAGGATTTTTGTTGGAATTGTGGCAAACCTGGTCCCTTCCATAAGGAGTGCAAAGAGGAGAAAAAAAAGAGAAATAATGATTCTGATTCAAATAAGTCTTCTTAGGATGATGGTGAAGCATTTGTCGCTACCTTGGCAACACATGCATCAAAAGATGTGTAGTTGATTGACTTTGATGCATCATTCCACATGACCTTGCATAGGTTTGGTTTTTGAAGTATGAAGAGTTTGATAGTGGGAAGGTGTACTTGGGTGATGAATCTCACCTAAATATTATTGGTTGTGAAAGAGTTTTGACTAAATTCCTTGATGGTAGAGTGAAGGGGATCGATGGTGTGTTGCATATCCTTGGTTTGGCACAACACCTATTATCTATAAGTAAATTAAATGATGTGGGTGTGCAGGTAGTTTTCTCAAATGGAGGACACAAGATGATGAGAGGAGCTATGGTGCTTGCTAAGGGTGTTTGGATTGGCACTCTATTTCAGCTTGATGCATGCATTGTGCAATGCAATAGTTATTCTGTTATGGAGAGATCTTTAGAGTCACTGTCCTCACCATAAAAAACAATAGCGAAGAGGACTGTTGCATCTACTTATAATGGTTGTGCTTTCTGGGTACCTAAGGGTACTCATTCTATGGAGATGAAACTTCCAATTGAGAAAACTATGGTATAGAACCAAAGGCTTGGCCACATTGGTGAGGAGGGTCTTAGAACCTTGAAAAATAAAAATCTTGTTGAGGGGATGAATGATTGTAATTTTGAGTTTGATTTTTGTGAACATTGTATTTATGGAAATAAAAACCATGTGCAGTTTTACTCCCATTCTCACAAATATTTAGATATGTTGGATTTGATTCATTATGATGTATTTGGTCCTATTAATTTTTTGTTGATTGCAAAATCTATTTATTTCGGTCCATTCATTGATGATTATAGTAGAAGGACATGGGTTTATTTCCTTAGAAGTAAATCTAAACTCGTTAATAGATTCAAAGAGTTTAAAGCTCTTGTAGATAATTAGAAGGATACAAATATTAAATGTTTGAGGATTGACAATGGCAACGAGTTTGTTTGATAGATTTTGATAGGTTCTATTGGGATACAGTAAAGAGAGTATTCAGGTATTTATAAGGTACTTCCAATTATTTTTTATGTTATCATGGACATCCTATAGGATCTTTGCATTTAGTTTGTATTTGTGGATTCATGGATTTAGATTGTGTAGGTGACATTGAAAACAAAAGATCCACCATTGCCTATGTGTTTAATATGTTTGGTGGTACTATCAGTTGGATGAGCAAGTGACAAGATGTAGTTGATTTTTCCACTATAGAAGTAGAGTAAATGATAGCTACTCATGATTATAAGGAAGCCATTTGGGTTCAAAGATTATGTTCAAATATTGAGCTTGATGTAGGGATGATTATTGTTTAAAATGATAGTTAGAGTGCTATTTTCTTAGCAAAGGATCCTACCTTCCATGCTATAAGAAAACATATTGATGTTCAATTCCATTTTTTCCATGACATGGTGGAAGATGGTAAGGTGCAGTTTGAAAAAGTTGATACTTTGACGAATGTTGTAGATTCCTTGACAAAGCCATTGAGCATAGAGAAGTTCAAATGGTGTTTAGAGTCTATGGGCCTATTGAACCTTAGTAGTTGATTACATGATTAGATTGGCTCTTGAAAGGCATTTGACAAGTGGGAGAATGTCAGGAATTAGGGTGTCTCAACGTTTTGAATTTCCTAGCATTAAATATTAACTTTATTATGAGTATGTTGTAATTTCTTGCTCATATTATTTTATCATCTAATATGACTTGGCATGATGAGTTGTTAGCATATTGGGAGGTGACATGGATGTTGTGATCCCCACAAGGAAATGTAGGCGTCCAACTTTGGGAAGAGGTTCTTTGACATGTGTCAACATCTTTGAGGCATTCTATGATGATTTTATGATAGATTCCTATGATGGATTCCTATAATGATCTTATGACATGTAAGAGTCGGATTCTATGATAGGTTGGAAAAGTGTTGGAAGGCATCTTTGCATGGGGAAAGTGGGCACCCAAATTTGACCTATGGTATGCTATAAGAGAATGTAAGAGGCATCTTCTATTTTTAGTTAGATATTCTCTTACAGTTGTAAGAGTTGTCATATATGATAGATTCTATGATATTGTAAGGAATTTATCATACATATTTGAGGAAAACTTGGGGCACCCAAGTATGGAGGCATGTAAGGGGCTAAGGAAGCATTGGATAAGTGTCACATGAGTCAACTGTGTGTTGGAAAAATGTGCCACATGGATTTGGACACCCATCTCTTGTATATTTCTCTAGAAGCTACCTTCATGCATGCATTTCTCTATATATTGGATGTCTTGGAGTGCGTTTTGTAAGTTGTATTTGCAAGTATCGTTATGTTGTTGGAATAGCTCCAGAGATCAACATTTGTATACTATTGGAAGAACTTGCATTGCAATTATTTTGTAATCATTTGATTAGATAATACATTTTGAAAGTTTTAGAGTGTAGGGTTTTCCTCACGTATAGTGTTGTGAGTTTATTATACTTGCACGTGTTGTTATTTTGATAATATTCCTATTGTGAATCTATCATAGTAACTACAAAAGAAATTAAAAATTATACATCTCTCCTCTTAGATCAGTGTTAGGTAGTGTTTTTGCATACCTTGCTTCCTTTCAATACTGAGGTGGCTGATTTTTTGTATACTAAAATTTTCACAAGGTTTAGTTTGCCAAGAGAAATTGTGACTAATCAAGGACCATAATTCACATATAAATTCATGCTTTAGTTCGTGAATATGAGATTCAATATCACAAGTATTCTCCATACCATCCACAAGCCAATGGTCAAGTTGAGGTCACCAAAAAGGAATTTGAGAACATCCTTACCAAGATAGTAGCACTTCATCAAAATGATTGGGAATCTTGACTTCTATAAGTAGTATGGGCTTATTGGACAATGTGGAAGACCACCATTATTCTTACACCCTATAAGCTTGTCTATGGTAAGAAGGTAATATTTCCTATTGAGTTTGAAATTAAAATTTACATATTTCTTTGGACTTGGGTTTGAATCTTACTGATGCCCAAAAGATAAGAATTGAGCAACTCCATTCTTTAGATGAAATGTGTCAACAAGCTCTCTTTCATATAGAAGTAGTTCAACAACAACATTCTCTTTGGCATGATCATTTCATCTGCTACTAGTCATTTTATCCAGGAGATTGAGCACTTTTGTATGACTCTAGATTCTAGGACTTCAAAGGAAAATTTTATACTATGTGGCTTGGACCTTATGAGATTGAAGTTTTCTACAATAATGGTGCAGTTAAACTTTGCATTATGGACTCAAATCACACGACCCTTATTGTTAATGGTTATCATTTGAAGTTTTTGAATAGATAAGCAGGGTATGGTCCCTAATCCCAAAGAAAAAATTTAAATAATAAACAAGAGGCCTAAAGGCTAATCAATCCAAAAAAAAAAAAAGAGAAGACATTTTGGCAACAAGAGACAAAAAACCATATATGGAATGCAAGCTATGAAGAAATAGACATGTACACCTGAGCAAAACTGAAGAAAACAACAAAAAAGAACCCATCACAATGAAGAACATTACTCCTTAGGTCTGTTGATAAGCTCCCAATCCTCCTTTAACATCTCGAGGTTGTTCTTCTAGGCATTCTCAAGGTTTTCTAAAGTGTCCTTCCTCAAAGTCTCTTCTTCTTGGTTCTTTTCAATATTTTGTTTCAAATTCCTCAATTTAGATTGACTTGTGATGGTACCAAATATAATATGATTCATTATAACTTTAGTGATGAATATAATGCAACTCATTGTATTATCTAGGTTGGTAATCTTCTCCTTCAAGAAGTCTCTGTCACTATTTGACTCAATAAAGTTAACCCTACTCTATAAGTCCTTTATCTAGTTTTTAAAATTTTAAAGAGACATGGGTCCCAACTCACCATATTTCTTTGAGCTCTCCCTTTCTTCATTCTTATCAGCATTCTCCTCCTTCTAACTAGAGTTCTCCTCTTCCTCATTTCCTATATTTATCTCATTCATTTCAATATCTTCAACCTCTTCCTCCTCACTAATGTCATCCTCCTCAACCACATTTTATTCTAGATCATCTACCTTTTGTAGGCTATTATCCTTTCTCTCCTCCTTAGAAAATGGGAAGTACTCATATGAAGATTCCAAAACTTTCCCTTTGTGATCCACACTTTTATTTGAGTTATTCACTTTGGCTAAGTGAGTTGACCTTCTCTCACCTATCCCACTAAGATCACAATTATGGACATATCGCCTTCATCCAAGATCTCTATTACATCATCCTTCTCACCCTTACTCACTAAAAGGATTTAAACTTTATTTTAGAAGTAGTATGATTGGATTTTTATTTTTTGAGAGGGGGAGATAGATTGCACTTCAACTATGGTAGGGGTCTAAGAAACAACATTTTTTTGAGAGACAAGTTTTGGGATTCTTTCCATAAGGGGGATTATTCAAAAGTAGGTGAGGATTGTATTATGATGGATTTATTATAGAGGTTTAACAACTTTAGCAGGGCATGGATGAGGAGTAATAGATAGCACATGGTTATAAATTCTTAAGATAAGACCCTGGTGCAGTGAAGGGGAGGCCATCTTAACAATGCATTGATGAAGGGATGACAATAGAAAAAATGAGATATTGATTTTTTCTTTATGCATAATATGGTTCAAGAAAGGAAAATGATACCTATGAATGGATTTAAATCTTCCCTACAAAGTAAAATAGCACATTATATGTAGACTTACCAGATTGAATGGAACTGTCAACTTCTCCCTTTCATAGTCATTTTAAAATCTCCGTGGCTTCTCTTTTTCAAAGAAATTATTTATAAATCTTTGATAGTTTTTGTTTCTCACTTTGACCACCTTTATCCATTTACATTATAATCTTGCCACCTCTACTATGAGTCTAGGAGTCACCTCAAACTAGATACCACCAATTTAAACTCTCCCCTGTGTTGCATACACAAGACAACTGAGAGGGGGTGAATCAATTGTACATTAAACCTTCAAAACCCTCATAAAAATTTAGATCCACACCAACTTAATTAACCCTTAATCTATTAGAATGATTTAGCATGAAAGAAAATAACAAAAACTAAAACACACCAACACCATGCACAATAAAACACCAAATTTATGTGGAAAACCCAAGAAGGGAAAAACCACAACAAGGATTAGCTCACAATATAAATTAATTGCAACACCAAATACAATAGGTTCACTGTCAAAAGCTCACTACTAGATTACAAAAAAGAAGAAAGAAGAATGTTACAATGAGAAATCCATCTCAATGCAAAAAAAAAGTTCCACCACAACATCACTAACACATTCACAAATTTTTTGAAGATAGTAAACACCTTCTGCTCATTGCTTCCAGTAGTCTAACTCATTAAAGCTCGCACTGCACTTCACAACTTTACCACTACACACCAATCCTCCATCAACACAACACTTATTTATACCTTCTTCAACCTTGAAAATATTCTACAAGGTCGTCTATGCACCTTAAATATGAAAATTCAAGTTAGTTTGGCACCAAAACATTCTCATGGTGGAAAGGAATGGAGGTGGACCACATCACACCTTAAATCAAACCTAAAATCCACTCATACACACTATGCCATGCTTCCACAATCATTGAAGTAAATCTACAATTAGTGTAAACACCCAATGTCGATCGAACCTACATAAATACCATTAAACAATTTTGTGCATGCTTCCTATGATCCAAAGATGACTCACAAACCACACACAACACTTGAACACAATATGGAATATTCCAAAAACATGCTGAAATCTAACAAATTCCTTCACAACAACTTCCACCTGAAGACCAAATTTATCATGTACAACTAGATAATCCTCCATAAACTGTAACTCAACAAATCAACTTGTGACATACCAAAGCAAAAAAAATTGATTGAAGGTAGATATGAACCTTATCAACACACTTTCAAAACTACAAGACTAGAAAACAAACTGTGGAGAAATGCAGAGCAAAACCATTTCTCCCATAAAACACTACAACACAGTTCACACACTAGTGAACAAAACTTTCTCTATACAACAATCTAGACCAAGAAATTCTATATATAGCATCTATGAACACCTTTGATCAATATATCCGAACCACACAAGCATAACTTCAACGCAGAAGAAATGCGTAGCAAAACTAGACCACTTTGTACACCAGAACACCTCTACAACACACTGTTTTCTCTTTTATTCAAAATTTCCCAAAATCACTTGGAAACCAAGCACTAGAGACACATTCTCATCACCTTCAGTACTTCCTCATCACCATCAGACCAATTGCAACATAGCTATGCACCCATAAACAAAAGCTTATCAAAGCAGTACTAAAGGTTGACATCAATAACACTTACTAATGACAACATAATGAAACTAATCAAAGCATCATCACAAATTTTCAACCATCACCAGTTGACATCAATGAAAACACAAATATAAGCCTATTGACATCAATGACTACCAACTACACATACTTGCAACAATTTCCCCCTTTATCATTGATGGCAACACATGATGTGAAAAATCAACAACATAATATCTCTGATCACCAACACATTGCTCCATATCAACTCTTTCTCTCTCTCCCCCTTACATCATACTCTTCCTGTTCACTTTAATCTCTCTCCCTTTCTTTAACAAATGAACATTTTTCACATTATTTTCTCTCTCCCCCATTGAATGCATCAATGACAAAAGGAAACATTTGCATCTCTTTCCCCCTTGACATCAAACATGCATACTCTTTGCCCAAAGGCAATACCTATAAGGGACAACAACTGCTCTCCAACTAACTTTTCTTTTTACTGCACTTTGTTTTCTTCACGCCTTTTCTGCACACTCCTTGGTAGGAGTACACAAAAAATTGTATCAACCAACAACCATTACACATATCATTTGACATATTTGACAAAGGATAACACCAACCTGCATCAACAATTACTCCCCCTGATTGTAACAACCAACAATGCCACTACCTACTCCCCTTGAGAGGTAGCCACCAACATCAATCCAAAACAAGGAATGAACTTGAAATTGATTGGACTGATGCATATCCTTATGCATCTAGTTTAAAGGAGGGGTTATGACTCCTAACTTCTCCTGGAGATACTCAAAAGTATCCTTAGAAAGAGCCTTAATGAATATATCAACAACTCAATCATTTATAGGCACATACTCAAGCTTTACTTCATTTTATACAACCTTCTCTCTCAAAAATTAATTCTAGATAGAGATATGTTTTGTCCTTGAGTGCATCATTAGATGCTTTGAAATGTTAATAGCACTTCTATTGTCACAAAAGATAGAAATCGGTTCATCATATAGTACTTTGATATCCTTCAAGGTTTTCCTCATCCACTACACCTGTGTGTAGCAAAATGTTGTTGCAATATATTTTGCCTCTGCATTAGATAAAGATATTGAATATTTTTTCTTGCTTAGTCAAGACACCAATATGAATCCAAGAAAGAATGCACCACCACTTGTACTTTTCCTGTCACCAACACATTCCACTCAATTTACATCTGTATAAGCACTCAGAAAAATAAGTATCCTTTGGATACCATAAACCATGTTCAGGAGTGCCCTTCAAGTATTTGAATATCCTCTTTACTGTTGCAACATGCGACTCTAGGATGTTCTTGAAATATAGCCACAATACAAATTGAATTCATGATATCCGGTCTAGTAATAGTTAGATATAGCAGTCCTCTAATCTTTGATCTATATTTACTTTGATCAACCTTAAGAGATTCATCATTCATACTTAGCTTGCAACCAGTAACCATAAGGGTACATATTGGTTTGGTATCCTCCATCCAAAATTCTTCAAAATTTCCTTGACATGCTTTGATTATAAAATGAATATACCTTTCTCTATCTGATTGATTTGCAGCCAAAGGAAGAAATTCATCTCCCCAAACATAGACATCTCAAACTCTTTTTGTATCTCTTTTGCAAATCTCTTACACATAGCTTCATTTCTTCCAAAGATTATATCATCAACATACACAACTACAATCAAGATTTTATCTTTTTCAACTTTTAAATAAAGATTACTATTTGTGGTACCTTTATTGAATCCTTGATGTATCAAATACTTATCCATCCTTGCATACCAAGCTTTGAGAGCTTGTTTCAATCCATAAAAATATTTCTTCAATTTTCAGACCATATTTGGATTATCTGATAATTGAAATCCTTCTGGTTATTCAATGTATACCTCTTCTTCTAACTCGCCATTCAAAAATGAAAACTTCACATCCATTTGATGAAATTTGAAATCCTTATTTGTTGTAAAAGCAAAAAAAATTCTAATAGCTTCCATTCTTGCCACCAGAGAAAATATCACCTCAAAATCTATTCCTTCTACTTGTTAGTAGCCCTTACACACAGGCCTTGCCTTATTTCTCACTACTTCTCCATTCTCATTCACTTTGTTTCAGAATACCCATTTAGTTTCAATAAAATTCTTGTTTGTTGGTCTTGGGAAAAGTTCCCAAGTCAGTTTCTTCTCAATCTGTTGTAGTTCTTCTTCTATAGAATTGATCCAATACTCATTTGTATGCTTCAATCGTTGTTTTAGGTTTAATTTTAAAGAGTAAGCATAGATATACTTGTTCTTCAACCATAATATCTTTTGTCCTTGTCAACACACCTTTGCTTTTGTCACAAATGATTTGATCTCCATAATGATTATTTTTCACATACTTAGGAGTCTTAGGGATCCTTTCTAGAGCTTCTTCCTTTTCAATATAAACTTCTTTATCCTTACCTTCATCTCTGTCATTTTCTCTACAAGAGGACTCATCTGATTCATATCCATCTATAACCATGAAATCATTATGTAAGTCTTCACCTAATTTGACACTTGCACTCTCAACAATCTTCTTCAACCTCTTGTTGTAGCACCGGTAAGCTTTGCTTCTTGTAGAATATCCAAGAAAAATACCTTCATCAGATCTTGTATCAAACTTTCCTAAGTTTTCTTCATCTCTTCAGATATAGCATTTTCTTCCAAACACTCTGAATTATTTGACAATAGGGATTTTTCCATACCACAACTCATAGGGAGTCTTTACACTATGTTATTTTCTTGAACTCTATTAAGAATGTAGATAGTGGTATGAATTGCTTCTCTCCAGTAGACTTTTGGTAGGTTTTCCTCTTTCATCATTGTTCTTTCAGCTTCTTGAACAATCCTATTCTTTCTTTCAACCACTCCATTTTGTTGAGGAGTCCTAGGGGCAGATAAATGCCTCTTTATTCCATGATTCTCACAAAAACTACTAAAATCATTGTCAAACCACCTTTGTCAAACCTCAATTACTTTATTTTCACATCAATTTCATTCTCAACCATAGCTTTGAATGCTTTAAACTTATCTAGAGATTTTGGTTTTTCTTTGAGAAAAGTAACCCATGTCATTCTAGAATAATCATCAATCAATAGCATGAAATGTCTATCATCTTGAAGACTTCTTACTTTGGTAGGAACACAAAAGTCTGTATGCACCAACTTCAACAATCTGATAGTATATTGTTCTTTGACCTTGAAACTTCTTCTTTCTTACTTCCCAATTTGACATTCCTTGCAAACAACATTGATGGGCTTTGTAATATTTGGTAGATCTCTCACAGCTTGAACTAAATTGATCCTCACTAAGCTATCAAAATTTATGTGACACATTCTTCTATGTCATAGCCAACTTTCATTAATTTGTGTTATAAAGCAATGACCATTAGCACCTTTAAGCTGATAAACAATTCCATCTATCCTTCTTCTAGTAGCAACCATAGTTCCAAAGCTTTTTTTGGTTCTCATATCCATCATTCTGAAACATAAGATTATAGAATTTGCTACAAATTTTTCCAACACTCAAGAGGTTATACCTTAGACTCTTAACATAGATAACATCATTTGTATTATGCTTGCCATCAAAACTAATAGAACCTTTTCCATATATCTTAGCAGATGTATCATCACCAAATTTAACTAGAGCTCCTTCATATTTCTCAAGTCTAACAAACTTACTTTTGTCACCGGTCATATGATTTGAGCATCCACTATCTATGATTCAGTAGTTCTTCTCCTCTCTACATGAAAATTAGTCACCATAGCATTATGACTTGCTTCCAGAGCACTTTCCTTCACACATCTCTCAAATTTATTAGAATTAGATTCAAATTTTATAGCCATGAAAAATAATTCACTATCCTCATCATCCTAATAGTTAGATTCATCATTACATATACTAGCATCTTCTCTAACATAATAATTTTTTTTAATTGTTTTACCTTTGTTTTCTTTGTTCTTGTCATTCAAAGCTCTATTTGGACATGTTGAAGCATAATGACCTATCTTTCCACAACTGAATCATTTAAAAGGTGACTTACCTCTATATTTACTAGTACCCTTTTTCATTCTCTTCACAAAGTGTAGCACCCCTTCATTTTTGCTTTTTGATTGAACAATGTTCTTTTTTGTTATGCTTTGTATCTGTTAATACTTTGACTATGGTACTTGGTTACTATTTGATCACAAACTGTAAAGCGATGTGAATGTTATATTTTGTTGTGATGGTATTTTATTCTGATGTTATCATTATGGCATGCTTTGGGATTAGCTTAGCAGATATTTGAATTAATGATGCTTTATGCTTTCGATTATATTATTGATGTTAGATTCGTCAGTTAGTAATATTGTATTGGTGAAGGGGACGGGATTGCACCACTCGCTTGCGAGCGTTCTGCAATTCCGCGATTTCCTCTTCATGGTGTGTTTTATTATGTTATATATATGCATGCTCGATATACTCTTTGTTCGCAGGTTGACAGGTACATGACATCGACTCCACCTAGTTTCACAGGTTTGAGCGTGTCCATTGCCAACGATATTCGATTGGGAGATAGTAGCTAGGTTTTCTATGCCAAGTCGTCACCTTGGTCATAGTGTATCATTGGGTTTTAGTCAGGTTAAGTTGCTTTAATGTTGTTTATCTCTCCTTAATTTTATTTAATTGCAAGTTGGAAAAGGTAAATAAATGGCTTTATGTATTTAAGTTGTTTATTAAATTTATCTGTTTATAATGTTAGATATGTTATTTAATTAATTAATTAATTTAATTTAATTAATAAAATAATCTAATTTGGGATTAGATTTATTTTATTGATTAATCAAATTAATTGTGTTGAATTGAATTAAGTTATTCATTTTGGAATTAATAGATATTTTGTTTGAATTTGAAAAAATGAAAATATGTTTTAATTTACTTTTAAAAAAAAAAAGAATGTAAAAGAAATTAAGATATTTCTTATTCTGTTTTTGAAAATTGATGAGGGTGGTTGGATAGATATTTCATTTTTTTTTCTATCATTGGGTTTTTTTGATGGAGTTTTTGAGGGAGAATGAAAAATTGAAAAATAAGGGAGGAAAGGGATTTTTGGTTTGTTTTTGGATTTGGAGAAGCAAGTTGGATTTCTTGAAGGAGCTAGAATCAGAAGAAGAATTCAAAGCACCATTAACAACCTTTCAAGCTTTTGGAAAACAGGTTTTCTTCTATTAATTTAGTTTTCATTTTGAAAGGGTTTTACAATTTTTATTATGCTGCTGTAAATATTTAAACTCTAGTTGATTTGCAAGAAAACCCATGTTCAAATCTTGTTTCAAAACATTGAAACTTTAGTTTAGAAATGAATTTCTTCAAAAAAATTACATTATGGCTGTAAATAACTCTTTTTTAGAAATTATTTGCTCAACTAAACTGTTATTTTGTTTTAGGGGAAATAAAACCTTGTTTTGAAATGGAAAAAAATTGGGTTTTAAAAATCCATAGGGTTTTTTGTGTTTTGGAAAATTTTTATAAAAAAAATTTAAACCCAAAATTTTGGGGGTTTCTGGGGGCTCAGCCCATCGTGCCCACCATGGGAGGCGTTGTGGAGGGAGCTGCGCCCAACGCCCCACACAACCACCCACGGTGGAGGGAACAACTGTGTTAAACACAGCTGCCGCCACAGTGGTGGGTTCGTCTGTGGTTAACACAGTTGACTCCTAAAGCTTGGTGCGCACCCCAACAAACCCGCACTTTTATTTCGTGCTTTGACTTTTTTTCAAAAAAATAAAAATAAAAATATTTTAATATTTAATATTATATATATAATATTAAAATATTAATATATATAAGTCATAAAAATATATATATTTAATATTTAATATTATATGTGTATAATATTAAAATAATAATAATAATAATAATAATAATAATAATAATAATAATAATAATAATAATAATAATAATAATATATGTTAGATATTTCATTTTTTTTTCTATTATTGGGGTTTTTTATGGAGTTTTTGAGGGAGAATGAAAAATTGAAAAATAAGGGAGGAAAGGGATTTCTGGTTTGTTTTTGGATTTGGAGAAGCAAGTTGGTTTTCTTGGAGGAGATGGAATCAGAAGAAGAATTCAAAGCACCATTGACAACCTTTCAAGCTTTTGGAAAACCATGTTTTCTTCTATTAATTTAGTTTTCATTTTGAAAGGGTTTTACAATTTTTATTATGCTGCTGTAAATAGTTAAACTCTGGTTGATTTGCAAGAAAACCCATGTTCAAATCTTGTTTCAAAACATTGAAACCTCAGTTTAGAAATGAATTTCTTCAAAAAAATTGCATTATGGCTGTAAATAACTCTTTTTTAGAAATTATTTGTTCAACTAAACTGCTATTTTGTTAAATTTGATATATATATATATATCTATTTGAGAAATTCATATATATATATATACATACATATATATATTTATATGTAATATGTATTTTGATTTTTTTTAGGGGAAATAAAACCCTGTTTTGAAATGGAAAAAATTGGATTTTAAAAAAATTCGCAGGGTTTTTTGTGTTCTGGAAAATTTTTATAAAAAAAATTTTAAACCTAAATTTTTGGGGTTTGCTGGGGGCTCACCCCACCATGCCCCCCATGGGAGGAGTTGTGGAGGGAGCCACGCCCAGTGTCCCACATAGCCACCCACAGTGGAGGGAACGATTGTGTTAAACATAGCCGCCACCACAATGGAGGGTTTGGCTATGGTTAACACAGCCGCGCCCATAACTATGGGTTTGGCTGTGGTTAACACAACCAACTCCCCAAGCTCGGCATGCGCCCCAACAAACCCGTGCTTTTATTTCATGCTTCGACTTTTTTTCAAAAATAAATAAATAAATAAATTTTAATATTTAATATTATATATATAATATTAAAATATTAATATATATGTCATTAAAATATATATATTTAATATTTAATATTATATGTGTATAATATTAAAATATTAATATATATATATATATATATTATTTATATAAATAATATATATATGTATATATATATAATATGAGGTTATATTATATGTATATATGTATGTATATTATTTTATATATATAGTTGTGATGTATTAAAATATTGATTAAAATGGTGGGATGATTTAAATATAATAGTCAAATTAATGGATTGATTTTTAAAATAGTATATTTTGATGGAACAATTATTTATTTTAAAACGATATGCTCTGGATCATAGAAGTAAATGTTTATTATTTTTTTTAAGAGCAATTAGGGAATTACATATCTAGTTAAATTTTATCCTTTGTCTGAAAGAGACATAATTTAATTAGTTTTATTGCAGAAACAAACTATTGAATTTTATTAAAGGAAGTGGATTTAGGGAATCCAAAGTAGATTTAGTTCCTATTAAATTGCTCTTTTAAATGTGATTTCTTCTGTTATCGCTTTGGGGGAAATTGATTAGAAGGGTTGTTAAGTCTTCCAGGTGGGGTTTTCATTTAGTTGTGTGGGTTGTCGTAATATGTTAGTCAACCTTTGGATTGCCTTGGGTAGTGCATCTAAATGTATCCAGTTAGATACCCGATTATCACGAATGAGATGTGTTGACTTTATGTCGTGGATAGGGATTTAATATCCTTAGGTCGCACTTGTGTACCCTTGGGGGTTGTGGAGTTATTCCACATATTGTCTTAGAGGAGTGGCTTGCAATGAGGGCCAGTACACAAAGTGGTGCCAAGGTAACTCATTGTAAGTTAGTTAATCCAGTGATAACGTGAATAAACTGATTAGAGGAATAGGTAGTATCAAACACTTAATAAGATTAATTTTGCCTCACTCATGGACGCAAGGGCTTGTATAGACTTGGGATGTGATGAGAAGGCCTGGAATGACAAGATCGTTATCTTGTCTTTACGAGAGATAACTGATTCCGCATTGGTTTGCATGAGGGGTCGGGAGTCGTTAGAGGTTTCTATGATATCCTGAGAAGGGGGTCAGGACCTAGGAAGACTTACCAGGATATCCCATGTAACATTGTGATGAAACTTCTCCTAAGTCAACAGTATGTGTGTATCAGTGATGCAATTGATTATTTAACTCTGGAAACATTGTAACCATTGTGTTAAGTGATGTTGTATTTGTATTTGATTAAGTTCAGTTATGTTTTAGCCTGTATCTAGAGGTAGATGGTCTTGTCTAGGAATCCTTGTTACTATCTCCTAGCACAGGGGGTGAGCCTTCAGGTATCACTTGGTTGGGTGGAACGTGCGCCTTACTCCGTTGGGTTTTCTTCTTGTTCATGTGCACAAGATTTCCAGTTGGAGTGCTCGTGGGATCCAATTTCATTTCATGCTTTATTCATTTCAGTTGAATCTTGTAATTTACTACCCCTCATTTGTTATCGAGGTGGAAGATGTAATATGTAAACATGCATATGGGATTTACCTCATTTGAGGAATGAGAGTTGTAATCTTATTGTTAAATGATTGTTATTTGAAATCATGTGGTATCTCTTATTCTTTGATGTAATTTATCATGTATGGAATATATGTGTTCTTAATTCTTTAAGTAATTAAATGTTATGGTTTCAATTTATGTTTCTTGTTTTGGTTTTAAAGTAATCTCAGTCTCGTAACCTTAGAGGTTGTTGGCAATGGGTAGTGAACTTGCATGTTAATTGTACTTAAACAATTTTTTTTTGTTGGTGTGTTTGAATAGTTAATTTTAACTTCCTCTAGGGTTGCATGGTGGGGTGTTACACAAAGTTTGCTTCAACATCATCAAAATCCTCTTGATCTAATTCTTCAGTCTTTTATGATTTTCCAGCCTTGAAAGTAGTCTCAATTTTTATATTACTTGAACAAAATTCTCTTAATTCAAAAGTAGTTAAAGTGCCAAGTAGATGATCTCTAGAGTAATTATTTATATTTTGAAACTCCTCAATAGAAGAAACCTTATGACTATAGGATTTAGGTAGATTTATCAATACCTTCTTTACCACCTCATCATCTTCAAGATTTCCACCAAGCCTCTGATGGAATTGACTACTTCATCCACTTTCTACATGTAGCTTGTAATGTTTTCATCCTCTAACATCCACATATTTTCAAACACGATCTTTAGATTTTGCATCTTATTTTGCTTGACCTTATCATCTCCTTCATAAGTTCTTTCCAACTTTTTCCATATCTCATTAGTATTTTTAAGATTCATAACTTTCACAAGTTCAGTATTAGAAATACCACTTAAAAGAGCATACCTTGCATCACTATTGTTTTCATGGGCCTTGATCTCATCATCAATGCTCAAACCATTTGTAGGAATAGTGTATCCAGTCACAACATACTTCCAGACTCCGTATCCAAGGGATACCAAAAAACATTCCATCCTTGTTTTCTAGAATACATAATTTGATGTATCAAACAAAGGAGCATATCTCTTGTGTGCCATCCTAGATCTACCTCAAGTGGTTAATCATTCTTCCAAGAAACCTTTCTCTAATACCAATCATTGAATGTACCAAATGAGAGAGGGGGTGAATCAATTGTACATTAAAACTTCAAAACCCTTATAAACATTAAGATCCACACCTGCTTAATTAACCCTTAATTTTTTAGAATGATTTAGCATGAAAACAAAAGACAAAAACTGAAACACATCAACACCATGCACAATAGAACACCAAATTTACATGGAAAACCCAAGAAGGGAAAAACCGCGGTGAGGATTATCTCACAATATAAAGTAATTTTAATACCAAATATAATAAGCTCACTATCAGAGGGCTCACTACCCAAAAGAAAGAAGTGGGGTCAATGTGAAAGGCTCATTGCCAAATTAAAAAAAAGAAGAAAGAAGAATTTTACAGTGAGAAATCCATCTCAATGTACAATTTAAAAATCCACCATAATATCATCAACATATTCAAATCCTTTCTAAAGATAGTAGACACTTTTTTCTCACTGCTTCAAGTTGTCTAGCTCATTAAAGCTTGCACTACACTTCACACTTCACAACTCTGCAATTCGCATTATACACTACACACTAATCCTCCATCAACACAACACTTATTTATACCTTCTTCAACCTTGAAAACATTTTGCAAGGTTGGCTATGCACCACAACTATCAAATTAAAATTAGGTCAACACCAAAACATTCTCATGGTGGAAAGGAATGAAGGTGGACCACATCACACCTTAACTCAGACGTAAAATCCACTCATACACACTACACCATGCTTCCACAATCACCAAAGCAAATCCATAATTAGTGTAAACACCCAATGTCAATCAAACCTGTGTAAGCACCATTAAAAAATTAAGTACACACTTCCTATGATATGAAGATGACTTGCAAACCACACAAAACACTTGAACACAATCTAGAATATTCCACAAACACCCTGAAATCCAACAAATTCTTTTGCAATAAATTCCACCTAAAGAATAAAATCATCCTATACACCTAGATAATTTTCCATACATTGTAACTCAATAAATCAACTTGTGCACACCAAACCATGAACTTTGAGTGAATGTAGATATGAACCTTATCAATAAATGTCCAAAATTTCAAGACCAAAAAACAAATTGAAGAGAAATGTAGAGCAAAACCATTTCTCCCAGACAACATTGCAACACAGTTCACACACTAGTGAACACAATTTTCTTTGTACAATGATCTAGGCCAAGAAATTCTAGATATAACATCTATGAAAATCTTTGATCAATATATCCGAACTACACAAGTAGTTCTTTAGCACAAAAGAAATTCAGAGAAAAACCAGAACACCACTTTATTATACTAGAATAGCTTTGCAATGTTTTTCTCTTTTATTCAAATTTTCTCAAAAGCACTTGGAAACCAAGCACCGAAGACACATTCTCATCACCTTCAGTACTTCCTCATCACCATCAAACCAATTGCAACATGGCTATACATCCATAAACAAAAGCTTATCAAAGCAACACTAGAGGTTGACATCAATAATACACTAATGAAAAAATAATAAAACTAATCAAAGCATCATTACAACTTCTCAACTATCACCAATTGAAATCAATGACAACAAAAAAATAAGCCTATCGAAATCAATGACAACACCAACTACACATACTTGCAACACCCTCCTTCCAAGAGTAATAGAATTTGGAGGTGAGCTCATCATTGAAACCCTACATGGCTAGGAAGAAAGGAATGATGCATGCTTCCTAAAAAACCTCCAAAGTTCTACATTTTTCTTGAGAGGGATACATGAAAGGGGTTCTAAGAAATTCCTAGGCCCACACATCATACACCCAAAAATATTTGACCACCTTTGCTAGGGACCTAAAAAAGCATGTAACTTTCCACTATGGATGTGACAAACCAAAATAGAATTGCAATGGAGGCCCTTTCTGTAATCGCTATAGGTAAAAAAGGAAAAATCATGTTTCAAGAAATGAGCTAGGCCAATAATGTGAATTTTCAAGAAAACAAACCACTTGTCTTGATTGATGAGTCCCAAGGTACGCCCATTAATTTGAATCTTATGCATATTAGGCATAGTTGGGGGATTAGACATGGGGTTCATGTGAGAATTAATATTGCCATGCTTTTCCATAATTGCATACCTCGTATACATATCCATATGATTTGGAAGAACATATTATCACTCTTTAATGTCCTTATGAATGATTAAGAGGATACCCCCTTTCTTACTCCAAAAATCCACCTTATTATAATTTTTGTATACATTCGTATTTCCCTTTCAATATAATTATTTGGCCTTTGTCCTTCATAATATGCATTCAATAATTCCATTAAGGATGTACCATTTAATAAAAAAATGGAGGAAAGATCATATAGTATAAATCTTTGTTGTGATTGGACAAGAGTTGCACCTTATCATAATAATAATTTTTGATCCCTTTTCTTCTCATAACATCTTTAAAATATAAAGTTAAGAAATTTAAACTCTTGGAACTATAATGTTTCCTAGTACTATGAAGGGGGAACTGAGAGTCTTTCACAGTCACCTTAGTCATAGAAATCATGCTATTTTCATATATCATTGTAAGTTTTTAAGGTCATGTTAATTCCTAATCTCTTTCCTAAAATTAGGTCTTTTCTATTTTTTGAGGGGCATCATCGTAATTCCACCTTACCCAGTGTGGATAGGAGATCCCCACATTGGAAACAACATTTTCCTCCCTGTTTCCTTCTCATATGTGCAGTTTAACTTATATTGATGGAGGCCCTTAATTGTCCTTTTTGAATCTTCTATTAGGTTAGTTACTATCTAAGGAGTGACAAAGTCTCTCTTGAGAATATCTATGATCAACTTGGAGTCTCATTCAATAAAAACTTTGTTATAGCCCCTCTCTCTCACTCTCTTTAGACCCCAACAAATAACAATTGCTTCAACAACATTACTAGTGCAGATGCCCATATTCTTTGTATAGCCTTCAATTAGATAGCCCTTATGATCTTTATAAATCCTCCAATCGTAGTCAACCTTGGGTTCCCTTTGGAGCAATTTTTAGAATTAAGATTTATCCAAATTTCGTCCAAAGGGATCCATAGTTATCTTTTTTCTCAAGAGCTTTTTCCCAATTAATTCTATTTAAGTCTTTTTTAATTCCCTAATTCTGTTTTATCCTAAGATCCCCATATAATGGCATATTTTTTGAAAATCCATAATTTTGAGAGTTTAAATTATCCTAAATTTGTTGTTTTATACTTAAGAAGATCTCCATACTCCTCCTCTGATCTCTAAACATTTTGTTATTTATTTCTTTCCACAAGATCCATGACATAAAAGGAGGAAACATATCTTCAATAACTGGGTGACTAAAAGGACAATTGTTCCATTGTTCCACAAATTCCCTTAGATAATGGAGAAAAACTCAATCTACTAGTAAAATTCTTAAAACATACGTCCAAAGTTCCCTAGAAAAGGAATAGTGGAAGAACAAGTGATTAATACTCTTTGCCTCTTCATAACAGAGGGGGCATCTGTTAACAAACACAAACCCTCTTCTATTAAGAACATTTATGGTGAGGATAATACCATGAGTTGCAACCCACCAGAAATGGTTAATCTTGAGAAGGAGTTTGGCATTCCAGATCTTATTCCAATCAAAGTTCCGAGGGAGGAGTATAAGTTGCTCCATCATAACATAGGAAGATATAGCAAAGAATTCCCCTAAAGGGATGCCACTCCAAATCCATTCATCCTCTCTATTTTGTGAGAAGAGACAATCACCAATAAGAAGGTCCAAGAGTTGAGAAGTATCAATCCTTTGGCTCTGTCTACCTCCCTTGAGAACCCAACTCCTAGTTAGTTGTTCCCCAATTTTTTCCAGTTTGGACTAATACCTCCCCAATCAACATAATCATGTACGTAATTCCCATTTATCCTCATAATCCTCTGCTTAATTTAATTTAGATGATTTATTGTGGATAGTACCGGACCAATGCTCCAAGTGTCATCTCAAAATATGATATTTCTACCATTTCCCACCTTCCTAATTCCTTGTCTAGGAATATTTATTATTTTCATAATGTTGTTCCATATGACTGGGCCCCTAGGCCAATCTAGAGAGAACATAAAACTTATAGGATTAGAATTTCCTAGATATTTAGCTTTTAAAATATCCACCTAGTCCTTGTTACCTTCTGGGAGATTCCAACCATTGTTAGAAAGGAGGGCTTTGTTAAAAAAAATTAACCTTCTAACACCAAGGCCTCCATATTTTTTAGGAGAGCAAACTTTGTCCCAACTAACAAGAGAAATCCTAGCTTTCTCTTTCATTCTAGTCCAAAGAAAATTTCTTTGGATTTTCTCAAATTTATTAGCAATGAAAGGAAACATCTTAAAAAGATAAAGAAAGTAGACAGAGATATTTTGAATTGAGTATTTTAGGAGTTGAAGCTTACCCACCTAGCTTAGAAGCTTACCTTTCCACTCTACTAGATTTCTTTGGATCCTTTCTAAAATTCAATTCTAGTAGGTGATAGTGGGATTTTTGGTGCTTAAAGGGGGGCCAAGATAGGAGCTAGGAAAAATAGCATCTTGACAGCCTAGAATCCACATGACCTTGTCTTTCAGTATATAATTTGTATTGAAGAAATAAACATTTCTTTTAGAATAACTAATGTGTTATCTTGAAGCCTCAACATAATATTGAAGAATAGATATCCAATTGGATGCTTCAATAATCGACATTTCATGAACAAAATGGTATCATCCACAAATTGCTGATGAGAAGTATGGAGAAGGAAAGATGCAACTTTAATCCCTTTGAGAGCTTCTTGATCCAAATTTTTGAAAGCTTCTCCCTATAACTTCAATGATAATTATAAAAAGATAAGGAGATAGGAGGTATCCTTGTCTTATTCCTTTACCATAGGAAAAGAGACTTTTAGGAACTCAATTATTAGAAAAGAATACTTGGGAGAAGTGACACAAGCTTTTATCAATTTTAAAATTTAACCTTTGAAACCAAATTTCTCAAAGATAGCAATCAAGAATGGCCAAGAGACCATGTGATAAGCTTTCCAAATATCCATATTTAAGACCATACCCGGTCTCTTACTTTTCTCCATAGAGTGGATGTATTCATGAGTGATTATAGCAACATCAAGGATTTTTGTAGCTTTGACAAAGCATTTTTTATTTATAGAGATCAACCTACCAAGAACTCCTTTCAACCTATTAACCATGATCTTGGAGAAGAATGGGCATATAGTCTTGTAAAGAGGAAACATCCTCTTTCTGGGGAATTAAAACAATAAATATTAAATTTAATTGATTTAGCAATCTTCTCAATCTAAAAAAAATTTGGAAACATCTAAAAGATTAATGGAGATGACTTCCCAAAAGTCTTAAAAAAAAGTAGGAGGAAAACCATAAGTTCTTGGAGCTTTAAAAAAGCTCCAAAGGAAAAGACCACATTCTTGACTTCTTGCAACATTATGGGTTTCCCCAACTCCTTAAGGTCCTACTCAGAAATCACCTTTGGGATAACCTAAAGGAGAGTTTCCATCCCATAATTGACTTATTCCTAAATTCCACCATTATCTTTGAAAAAGGAAACAACCTCATCTTCTATTTCTTCTTCACTTGTTAGAATAGTACGATCTTCTTTTACCAAGGATCTTATATTGTATCTTTTTATGTGCTTCATAATATATTGATGAAAGAATTTAGTATTGCTATCCCCCTCCTATAACCACTGAATTAGTATCCTATCACAAAAAAGTATTTCAAGTTTGAAAAGAGAAATCCATGTTTTAGATAGAGTTCTTGCCACCTCTCCAAGTACCTTTTAGGTACTTCATAAAAAAAATCCTCTTAGTTTATCATGATTATTTTTGCAGGTATGTGATAGGAACTTCCTACTTTTTGTCACTATATGAACTTAATCATTCCTATTGCTTCAAGTGTTTCTTGTTGCAGGTTCTCCCAATGGATAGCCCTTTCATGCTAATTTTGTTTACTTGTCTCACTAATTTCATATCCAAGAATTTTAATGGAATTTCTCTTCCTTGTGTCCTTTATTAGTTGGCAGTACCTCCATCAATGCATACATTGTTCCATACTTGTTCACTCCTTACCTCACAATTGGGTAAGTGAAAGAAGTTGGGAATTTTCAATAAAAAAATGTCAACAAGAATGGGTACCCATTTAGGAATGAGATCCCAAACCTTAGATCGAGATCTCATTCCTAAATGGGTACTTGTGCTATTTTAAAATGGGTACCCACTTTAAAATGGGCACTCGTTCTATTTTAAAATGGGTACCTATTCTAAAAAAATTGAAATCCCAACCCACTTTTTGAATTGGTTTTAGGCTTGGGAAAGGTTTGGTAACCCAACACTTAGCTTTTGACTTGCAACTAAAAAACTAGCGCAATGTCAAGAGAAATATCTGACTTTGGCAATATAGTTGATAGGTTTTTTTCAGAATTGGTTTATGCAATTAAAACCCATTATAGATCACGATGTCTAGTTTTTAAATATTAAATTATTTTATGATTGGATTATGTTTTCTATTTTCTAATTAATTTATAAATAAATTAGTCCATAATCTTGAAATGTCAAGATTTTTTTGTTTTTTAATAATTTTTAATCTATAATTTTTTTTGTAAAACAATTATATGACATCAATCTACAAAAATTTGTCTACACAATATAAAAAATTAGAAAAAATGATTAGTTTAGGTCAAATTATGGTGTCCATGTACGTTGGTTTTTGAAAAAACAACAATTAGGGCAAATAGAAAATTAATAAAAAAAAAAACAAAAAAAAACCTCATTAATCTTCAGTTTGTTACACATCTTTCCCAAAAATGAATTAAGGAAATACTTTCATTTAGGTCAAATTATGGTGTTCATACACCTGCATGGTATAGTCCTAAATAAGTGACTTTTAAAAAGTGGTTTTTATACATGCCTATTAAAAGTTAATTTGTATCATTTGGGTATTATAATAACTTAAATATTTGGAAACTAGACTCAAAATACTAAATTTCACATTACTGAACTTTTTAAAGATTCAATGTGTAAGTGCATTAAATTTTTAATTGAACTGTGACAAATTCTGAAAATTAGGAAAAATGCTCTCAATTTTTGAACATTTTTTTGACCCAACTTCTTGCACATGACCAATCATTTCGCTAGTACCTCTGCCATAATTCTATGGACATGATTCTACATTTCTCACTCCATTTTATTTTTATGATTTCCTTGAAAAAGCAGAGTACACAATTTTCGCTGATGTCACATCATCATCACATGACCTTCTACCATGTGCTCAGATCTACCAAGTGAATTCACACTACCTGCACTTCTAGCATCACATCCTCCACTTTTTGTCTCCATATTTTTTCCACGTCGAATGGTATTTCAATTGATCAATAACATATATTATTATTTTATTTTCTTAACTCATATAAGATTATTTTATTAGTACTAACTAATATGGAAGATGTCGAGACAATATTGTCCTTTATGTTGGGGGGGAAAGGAAACTAGTCACATTATTCTATAAACCTTTCACATTACTTTGTATCCAAAGCCTTCCAAATATAAAAGACATTCACATCACATGGGTAAAAAATATTATTATCCTATACACCATATCTCCATCATTATAGTTTGTATCTCATTTTTTCCCTTTTATTTATCCATATTTACTATTACTATCTCTCACCTTTACTGCGTATAGCCTTTTTTGTTATGTCACATTTGCTTCTGTCACTATGGGTGGAGCCCATGTCGGGAGGGAACCTACTGATATAACAAAAATGGAATTTGATAGGAAATTTTTAAAAATATTTTCACATGAATGGTGACATGTGTTATGCAAGAATTTGTGTGGTTTTGATGATCATATTGCATTAGAGTTTGCTATGTTTTTTGCTAAAAATGAGGTATCTTTTATGGGGATTACCTTTCCAATTATAGTTCAAACAATTGTTGAAGTCACTGGTTTACCCCAAATTGGTGAGGCATTCTTTCCTACAAGGTCTAGTTTTTTCAAAGATCTCAAACCCGTATGACAACAATATTTGTAAATAGATGAAGTTGTTGAATTGGTGCATGAATAGGGTATGAACAACCCTCCTTGCCAAAACCATGGGAAGTTGTTGCAAAGTTTATTTCTAGTATATTACTTGTGAAGGTAGATACACATGTTTTTTCTCATCATTTCACATTATTATATCATTTGCATAATGACTTACTTGTAAATGTACATTGTTATTTGTTTCATTCCTTGCAAAGAATTAGTAAAGAAGTGAAAAAGGGGAATGCAAATTCCCTTTCTCAACATGGTTTGATTAAATTCCTAGTTATTGAAGGTCTTAATTTGGTTGCTCCATATTTGAGTTGGGAAATTTTTATTCAAACCATGGAGGAAAAATAATTAAGTGACCAACATCCCAATGCCCTTGGTGAGGAAAACATGCTAATGAATGAAGAAGCCCCTAAAACCCATGACAACGAAAATGTGTCAATTTATGTGATAATAAAGCCACTGGTATTGAACCCAAGAAAATTATTGAAGTATTGAATCACCAAACCCTAGAAAAGAAACAAGAAAAGAAATACAAAACAAGGGTTGAATCGGAAGCTAAATTTCAAAACCTATTGGTTGTGGCTAGCATAATGGATGAAATAGAGCAAGAGATTTATGACTCTGATATGAAATTTTTATCCATTTCTATTAAAAGGGGTAAAGATTACATGAGTAGGGAGTGACAAAGACAAAACCGACAAACAAAAAAGGATCAAAAAATGAGGGAGAAAATAATAGTTGTATATGACCTTGAATCTCCTATTTTGAATGTCACTCTGATGGAAACCTCTACGGATGAATATGAAATACCTCCATAGGAACAAGTGACTAGATTCCTAACAGAGCGACAAGAAGTTGAGGAACCTTCCCTTGAGCTTAATATTTCCCTTATTTTGGAGAACTAGGGTGAAAAGAGGATATTCAAACAACATAACAGGTTTTCCTTGAAGATTAATTCTCTTCAGAATGCCTCAACCCTAAGGAGATAATTAGCCAACAAAAATAAGAAATTTAGATGTTTATGGATTGGGTAACCCAACTTAAAGCTAAGATTAAAGTTTTACAAGGGAAACTGTAGAAGACTTCCACAATTCGCCAACAACAAACAAAATAAATCTAAGGAATAGAAAACCAGTTAGTCCAATTACTTAAAAATATAGAGCAGCTTACCTCATAATACTTTTAAATATGTATGAAGGAGCATAAGCAAATAATTGAAACATTGAAGACCTCCCGATAGAATGACATTATGGTGACTGTGCAAATATTGGCTACCACATAAACATCCATGGAGTGCCTATGAGTTTGTAAGTAATTCATGTTGCATGAGGACATGCAAAGACTCATGGTGGGGGGAACATGATAAGATAAAAACCTTCTTGGATTTTTATTTCCAAAACTCTTTTTATGCCAATATCCACCTATTCAGTTTCCACCTCTATTCCCTATTTTTCCATTTATCAGCCATATAAAAAGTTAATTAACATGTTTTAAAATAATAAAATATAATTAAGTTATTGATTTATGGGAATATTAATCCAATTAGTTGAAATGGATGAGCATAAATTCCTGTAGTTGGACATGTTTGGGAGTTGTGTGTTGAAGGCTACCGAAGATCTATAGTTTTCTAAATTTATCATCTTGTTATGCAATAATAAAATGCATTTAGTGTATTTTTTAAACTTGTTTCCAACAGGCACATTTTAGTTTTATGTGATAATTGTAAACCGTAAACTCTATTTGAAGCTATTTTATATACTAAAATATCATTAGTTGAAAGGACTTCTTTTGTGGTTATGGGCCATAGGGCAACATAACCAAATCAATTATCTTAAACATTATGGTTATATAATTATATATATATGTATTAATGCCTGTAGACATGCAAAATTAGCATTATGCATTCAATCAGGTTCATTCATCAAGTAAACTAGGTTTCACATTCATCCACTCATTAATTTAATCAAACTCATCAAATCCATTCACCAAGTAAATCAAGATTATTAAATAAATCAACTTGTCTTACATCATCCCTCTAATTAAATAAATCAAGCATTCATTTAATTAAATCCAGATGCATTTTCCATCCTTTTCTGATTTAAATAAATCAAATATTTAAGTCATAAAAGTAAAAATCATCCTAATCATCATTAATCTAACCTAATCTTAATTAGCCTAACCTAATCACCCATCACATCCTCTAGATAATCCCACTTGCACAAATAAATCAATTTATTGATTTATTAAATTCCTTATTTTCTTTCAACATGGCATTTATGGGGAATATTCCCTCAAGTTTGAAAATGAGGACAAGTTGACTTGTCCCTTCCAACATTGCATTAATTTCCCATTTTCATGTCCCCCTCTCAAAATTTATTGCACAAATTTGAATTTAAAACTCCCTCTCTTGGGCACATTTCCCAAATCTTGCACATCCCTCAACCTATGGCAACTTGACAAGTGGTCTCCTTTCATTGGTTTACATTTAGTCCCACATTCACCCATTTGGCCAATCTCTCATCAAGAAAATCTATAAATAAAGGCCTTAATCTTCATCAACACATCTACAACTTTTATGCAAAGTTACTCTCTTGGTTTGAGAACTAATTTTGCTCTTCATCATATTGGCATTTGCATCATTTGAGCTTTTGAGCAAGGATTGGGAAAGGGTCATTTGCATAGTTGACACCAATCCAATATGGAATAGGTTATTGTCTTGCTTTCGTAATGTCTTCTTGATCTTCTTTCTGTTATTTGTGGCATTTCTTGAGCATAGACATATTATTTCATAGAGGTATTTGTAGATTTTCATGTTTAAACTAACCCTTCTAATGAGTGTTTGAGATTGGTTTCACTTGCAATATTCACTCTATCTTCCCACATTTATCCCAATTCTCCTTAAATACACCTTCTCAACTTCATGAATTCCCACCTCTAAGCATCCACTCCCATTTTTTTCATTTCCATACTCCATTTTTCTTAAAGAACTTTATTTTTTCCTACACACTCTCTTTCTTCATCCACCTCCATCCCCTAATTTCTTTCTCTCATCTTTCCTCTTCTCATATCTCTTCCCTTACCCCCTTTCCTATTCTCCTAAATATTTTCCCTTTGCTTAAATTATATCCCTCATCACTTTTTTTTCTCACAACTAACTTTCTCTTGCAACCTATCTCAAGCCACCTCCTTTGATTATTTATTACCCTCTTCTCACTTACCTTCCATCAACTCTTATCATTTTCCCTTATACTTTCCTTCCCATTGATTTCTATTCTTTTCTACTCTCTCTTTCTCCTCTTACCCATTTCTCTCAACCCTTACTCCACTTCCTTATCTCTCTCCTCTCCCTTATTCCTTTCTATTTGCATTTTCTTCTTGGTTCACACCCTCTTTCCACCCATCTTAACCAAAATACGTATCTTCCCTATGTTCCTTACGTTAAGGAAGCTTATACACTTTCTCTTGATGATAAGAATATTAATCATGACACCCATTTGAGTATATAGAACATCAAAATAATCAATGTAGCTTCCCAACTTTAAATTTTAGATTATGAGATGGGTATGAGGGAGGATGGAATTGAACCTTCTTTTGTTGATGTCATTTTCACTATATTTTTTTCTCTTTCTAAAGTGATGTAGTGATAGATGAAGGGTTTGATGAAAGATTATCCAACCATACAAATTTAATACAAACATTTCTTAAATTTGTACATTGAAATAAAACATCATGAGGACAATATGATAAAGAATTTGAATCAATATATTATTACTCCATAATGAAAATTACACTAGTTATTTCCACTAATATGAGTTAAAATCAAAATAGACCCCCATATTTGATTATAATAGAAAAAAAACACTAAACATGGATATGGCTCCAAACACTAGCTTCCTTGGATTGTGTTTGTTCTTCAACCTAAAAATAAATACTCTAATAATTTCTTAGGTTCTATGCATAAGACTTATTAGGTTGGCCAACGAATGAGAGAAAATTAGATACTATCCACCACACTCTAGGCTCTACAAAGCTTCTGTGGGTTAACCTATAAGACACATTGGCTAAATATATACAACATACCGATATGAAAATTGTGAGGCCCACCTCTATGCTACATCTAGTAAGTGAGCTATTTTAAGTTTAATTATTGACTATGCCCGATGATACCAATGATGATAGGAGATTTAGACATTTGTGTTCATGTGATGATTTGATTATGACTATGCTACATCTAGTACTTGGATTATTTTGAGTTTGGTTATTGTCTATCCCTATTGATACCATTGATGACAAGATATTTGCACATTTAAGTTAATATGATTATTTGATTTTGATTATGTGACATGCTAGCTAAATATGATGATTGATCTAATTTTATGCTAGTTATTGAGTTTGTTTAATTTGAATCTAAACACTTCATGATGAATGAGTGAAACAAGCTGTGTGAACCAATCATGTTGCAATTAGATGAGTATGAAAATTAAGGTTAATGAAAATGAGATAAGATAGGTGGCTAATGATATTTCAGTTATGTTATAGGATCTTTATGCTATACAAATTATGAAACTTGTGTGAATACAATTGTGATTCAAATAGTTTATTTATTATATGAATATGAGTTACTTGGATGGATTAACATGTGCATTGAGTGTGTAGGTACATTTTCCATGGCCAATGGAAATTGGAGGCAACTCTTGGGAACCCTAAGTAAATTAACTAGTGAAACTGAGCTAAAGTCCATATGGAGGGACTATAGTTCCATCATGTAATGTATTTTATTCTTGATGTTATTTGTGAATGTTTTTAATTTGGTTTTTATTGCCATGTCAGTCCATTCAGAGGTGAGTTGTCCATCCAAGTGGACAATCGGATTTGAACTTTTAGGCATTTTTGGGGATTGAAAAGTGACATTTTTTAAAGTGTTTTTATGGGTTTAAGATCCCTAGGGAAGGTACCTATGGGTTAGGTACCTTTTTAGCTCAAAATCATGGGCCAGCCTCAAGATTGGGCACTCTTTTTGAGGCCTTAAAGAGGTTTGACGAAAATAAGGTTTGGGAAGTGGGATGGGGACTAGTCTCTTTCCATTCCCACTTCTCCAAGTTGCCTTGAAAGGTTCCCAAGTCCTCACACATGTGTGAGAACACATGGGTGAGTGTGCCTGGGAGAGTGGATGGGAGGTTGACAAATATCATCTCCCTATTCAAAGGAATTCAAACTTGAGTTCCTATAAAGAAAACTCAAAACAAGGGTTATGGGATTCTTTTTGCATTCTTGATTTTGGTTGAATTTTGGGGGTTGAGGAGTTGGAATAAAAAGCTTGGAAGAAGAGGAGTTGTGTAGATCCTCAACCCATCCTTCCCCAAGCTTGGTTTTGAGGTACATTCACCACTCTTTCTATTTCTCTATGTTTTTATTTGGAAGATTACATGTGTATGTAAAAATGTGCTTGGTATTTATCTCTTGTGTTTTGCTTGTATGCTTATTTCAAAATGATTTTGGTGCTTGTTTTCTTGTGTTGTTGAATGTGGTTTATGTGATGGGAAAAGGGTTGTATAGGGATAGGCTCACCCAAAATTTGGGAAGACCATCCCTCGTTGGGGATGGTATGGAGTAGGAACATCCATGGGGAAGTTTAATCCCTCCTTAAGAGAAGAGGCTCAAAAAGGGTATGAGTACCCATATGCAATTGTGAAATGGTAGAAATGGTTTTGGTGGTATGGATTTTGGAGAAAGAGAAGATATTAAAGAAAGGTTTCATGTGAAATGATGGGAGTATGATATTGACTTGTTCTTGTTGCTATTATTATAAGCCTGGTGCCATATGGAGTGCGTAGTCCACCCCCATTTCCCACTTTGGATTCTTGAGGCAATCCTAAAGTTATGTGAAAATCCCTTGGGTGGTTGTGAAAATAATTTTGTGTGTATCATGTGTGTGTAAATATTGTTCTGCTTGGTTTTGTTTGTACCTGACTCCCTCGGTTGCCTCCTAGTTTGGGGGTGGTTGGTTTTCCAACCAAAGGTTGGGAGGTGAGCTCTACCTTGGCTATGGAGAATATGTTTGTGTTTTGTGTAGGTTGGAGAAAGTTTTGAAGGCCTTTCAAGAATTGGAAGGGCTACTTATTTGTCATATCAAGATATCTAGGAGGTGAAGAAAACCTCACTCAGATGTAACTACCTTATATTGGTCATAATGAGGAAGAGCAACATATGTATGGAAGTTGTGTGTATTTTGCATTATAATGTAACTCTATATCTAGGGAAGGAAATGAATATATGATAAATCAATTTCATTAATATTCATTTAAGGGAATAGGCATTTCATTTTGAAAGTATAAATGTTAGTAAGAAAATAAGGTTTCCACATTTTATTCATTTCCTTCTCTCACGAATTCTGTAAAAAAAGAAGTAAAAGTGAACTGATAGATTTTGAGTTGCTATTCTATAAATGTCACAACCTTGTTTCTATGGAACTATGTATTTACCTTGCCAGTAGAATAAATGGGTTTGTCTTGAATTTAATGATTGCATCTGAACATTATGCCAGAAATATAATCTGTTATGCATTTAAAACACTGCACTCCTTTCATATAAAGGTCATGTAATATATTGTTATGATTTTTACAATAATCCTTAGGAAGTTGTTAAACTGTTGATAAATCTCTGTTATATATATAGGAGTAGGAAAGATGCAAAAACTATTTGTACCTCACATGTCTTGGTCTAAACAGCTAGAAGATTACAAATGTTTGGAAATTCATTTCATAGAGAAAAATTCTATCATATCTTGTAATGAATAAAGAATAGAATATAAGGAAATTTTGTAAGTTAGGAAGCTAACTTAATAATATGTTGCAATAAGTATTAAAAAAAAAAATGATATATTGAGGGGTATATGATCCATTAATAATAGAGATAAATGAACAGTTGGGAACAAATACAAGCAACAATGGTTTCCCTGAACCACTTTGCAGGAAATAACATCTTGTCGGTAAACCGTATTTACCCATGTATTGTGTTTGAGCCCAAATTTAACCACTTATATATAATAGAAAAATTCTAGGTATTCAAATATGTTATTGAGAGAGGCATGATCCCTATGGTAGGATACTCCCAAGCAGGAGAGGATTGAAATAGATGAAATATTCATATACTAAACACCCATAAACCATTGCATAAGAAATATGCTAAATCTAAATGGGATTATTACATCTATTTGTTCCCAGAATTTAAGCTATAGGTATTACTGGCTTTGTTTATTATCATAATGTCCTAGAATAGATAAATAAAATGGAGATCTGGGGTTCATTAGATTTCAAATGAAAATAGGAGTTGCATTTGTATTCAAGATCTTGTCAGAGGAAAATCTTACCATTGGATCATGCCTTATTGCATTCAAGGAATTTGAGTTCATTCTCTCCTGCATTATCTTCATACGTGGATATGGCGTCATAATTGTTAGCTCAAATAATTTTCAAGATTAGCTTTTTCCATCATGTCATTACAAAGGAAGGGATTTCTAACGCTTCTGGAAGAGTAGCGGCTGGAAGTTGCACCACTTCAGTGAAAGAAAACAGGGTAGTTGCACGATAAAACCCAAGAAAATGAAGTAAAAATAAAATGAATGAAGACCTATAAGAGTACATAAAACATAATTGGATGTGCGATACTATCTAAATCATGGTGCCATGTTCCCTCTTCCAAGACCAGGCCATTACTTTCCTTGTTGGTCACTGGATAATTCTTGAGTAAGCAATTTTCTTCTTGTAAATTATGATGAGCCCTCTGCCCACCACTAAACCATAAACCCAATGCATTCTTGTGAAATCCTTCAGGATAAGTTCATGATCGATGGCCTAGAAGACTCTAGACTGTAGTCGACATTATATCTTCGTGTTTTTAGAGGCATCATAAATAGGCATTGGTTGTAAACCTCATCGTTCCCATAACCCATCAAGGTGAGTGAAACAATGAATGGTCTGTTCCGTATGTGTTGGATGCAAGATTATCCTCAGCTGAAAATTGCTGCAAACTTAAAGTCTAAAGAAGGGGGTAGGGCAATATCCTTTGGGTGCTAAGTTAACCAAACTTGCATATCGCTGGGTTTTCTATGTTCACCATTCTTAAATGCATCATATACCTGTCATGAGGGGTGATCAGAGCACAAGTCTCATGCCACTGTCGTACGAGTCTAGAAAATTCCTAGCATGCCTCAATGCTCATTTGATTGGGCGTAGGTTGACTTTACAGACTTAGTTTTACTTAAGTTTTTCTTTCTTAATCTGATCAACCATCTCTAGCCCTCTGCATTGGGAAGTGTGAGATGTTGCTAGAGTTGTAGCTTTCACCCGTTGGGAGAGGTGACCTATTTAATATGCTCAGGAAGGACAACCTATGTTAAAGTGGACTATCCTCGTATCATGTCACAATGTTAATGCTTGTGTGATCAAGGATGGGCATACATTATTAACATAAGCTACCGCATGGTAGGAAGGACACATTAAGATACTCAATGTTGTTGTTCTCTATTCCAAAAGATGTTGATGTTATTAACTCGCATTATGCTGATGACAGCTTACTATTTCTTCAAAATTCTGAAAAAAATATTTCTAATGTCATGGAAATTCTAGATCTTTACTGTGCTATTTCAGGGTCTAAACTCGCTCATGATAAAACTAAATTCTTGATGGTTTAGGCAGGACCTCCTCCTCCTTGGATTCCTCATGAGTGGAAGCACATTAAACATGGTGAAATCATCAGGTATCTTGGGATACCTTTTGGTTTTAGGGTTTCCCTCTCTGATATGTGGAGTTGGTATTTGAACAAAGTTAAAAATAAACTCTTTAGTTGGGGAAATAAGTTTCTCTCCTTGGCTGGTAAAATCCAAGTTGCTAATAAAATTTTTCTTGCCACACACGTCTATTATTCGTCTTGTTGGATGCCTTCCAACAAAGGCTATGAAGACCTTATCAAGCTCATTCGACAGTTTTTATGGTCTAAATGGGATGGTAATAGGGGATTTATATCCACTTCATGGAACCACTGCATTCAGCCTAAATGCAAAGGGGCTTTGGGGTTAATTGATCCTAAAAATCAAGGTACTTGTTTGGCTGCTAAATGGATTATAAGAGTTGTTAAAGGTGAGGAACCTTGGAAGATCCTTATAAGACACAAAATCAGCTCAGCGTCTGTCAAAGGTAAATGGCAATCAGTGGGATCATTTGACAAAATCCTTCATGCTCCCTCATTCTCAATCAATGCTTCTCCATCCCTTCAATCAATTTGGAAGGCTTGGCAATGTGTTTGTCATCTTGTATGATGGAGAGAGGCCTCTCTTCAACATGGTTTCAGCTTCTCCACTTCCTCCATTTGGTGGAATAAACTCATTCGTTATCATGAGCAGCCCCTAGCCTTAAGCTTTCCGAAACAGTCATATTCTCTGTTCAAAAAAGGGGTTTGTATTGTTGGGGATCTTTGGGATTTCTCCACTTTGAGTTGGCTTTCATGGCATACTGTCAAAGCACGTTTTAAGCTGAGTAATAAATTTAGACCATTCTTGATTTTTGTTTGCTCCTTGGTTCCGGTGGAATTGTCTATGAAACTATGTACCCCCTTACACTGCAGTTTTTTTAAAGATTGGCTTTGGCTGGGAGTTTATCCTTTTCTCATATTTCCTTTAAAAAAGTTGTATTTATAGTTGCTTCCTACCCAGCCTTTGAATCCTCATTTAAATCTTAAGTGGCATTGCAGATTTAGTGAAAAATTCTGGGCCAAACTCTCTGATCAAATTTGGAAATCAAAAGCTTCTTCAGATGCTCAATTACTTGCTTGGAAAGTGCTCCACTGTAAGCTTCCCATCGGGGGCAGGCTAAAATATATCAAGATTCAGCCAAGTAAATGTCCTTATTGTTCTAAAAATGAAGATATTTGGCACATTTTTTGGGGCTGCCAATTTGTTAAAAAGCAATGGAATTCTATTTTTAATGACTTGCATGCTATATGTGATCATAAATTAAGATGGAAAGAGGCTCTTTTGGGGACAGGGCTGCATGATAATGTTATTGCTGCTAGTATCAGACAAATCATATTGTTGCATATATGGAGAACCAGATGTAAAGCAATTTTTAACATTTATTGCAATCACCAGGAAGCTGCAGTTTTAAAGCTTTACTCTGATACATTCTATTGTCTTGCTTCCTTATTCGTGCAATTGCAGGCGAAGTTTGAAAAAAGTCTTATGTTGGAGGGTCACATTCATCAAATCAAACTTCAAGTGAACCAATTTTTAAGCAAAAAAGATCCTCATATATCACAAGCTTTGAGGTTCCAGTTTTGATTTTGTTGCTTCAGCTCTCTATATATGTTGCTGATCTACGTTTCTGCTATTCTATTTGGCCATGTTGCTGTTTCAACTTGCTACTATGTGCTGTAATTGTGATGTTATTTGCTTCAGTTGGCAGCCTTGTTTCTGGTGCTGGTTTGTAATTGTTGATTTATTCTTTTGCAGTTTCTAACTATACATTGCATTTTCTATAAAAAAAAAAAAAAAAAGGCTAAATCCTCATACGGGACAAATTTTAATATGATAAATGGCATCGTATGATAGTTGTGCTCGGTGTATAAGAGAAAGTTTGATACATTCAAAAGTTCTACGTTGTAGATGGAGCTTATTAGGACAGCTTATTTATTTCATAAATGGTTACCCTTCCTATAACCATAGCTCTTGTACGTTCCTATAGTTGAGTGCATTATGCATGAATAAGAATATATGAAGTCGGATGCCAAAGATTTCATTTCCCCAGCTCTTAAAAATAAATTGATTTAGGGAAAAATTGCATAATCTATCTTAGTTTCTTTAAATTCTACACCCACGACTTGAGTGAAAATTCATACTTTGCAGCTGACCGTAATAGAGTAATAAATAATTAGAGTGTTTGGCATGCGGATGAGTATAAACGAATGGTAAATATGAATTTATGCTACACTTTTCACTTATCATATCTACCTTCGAATTTAAAAAAATATCATATGAAGAAATATATTAAGGGTTGTGGCTAGCCTTACGGTGAATTAAATTCTTAATAAGATTTCAAGTTTAGTATCTTTTGTTGTGTTTTAAAGAAAAATTGTAAAAAAAAAAGGTCCTTTGTAAGACACATTCCTATAAAGTTTTATTCACACTAAAATATTCCCTTCAAAAGTTCTTAAGTTTTAGAAAGAAAATAAATCATGAGATTTTCTTAGAAACTTAAATTTTTTATTTATTTCTTTTAGTATTAGTATGATGTTTGTAAAGTAAGATGATTTAAAGAAAAAAATTAAGAAAAAAACAAAATAGCTTTCATTATTATTATGAGGAGTATACATATAAATATATTAAATGTTAATTGTGATATTTATTTTATAATATTTTATTTA
The DNA here is from genome assembly GCA_007258455.2 of Sequoia sempervirens. Lineage (NCBI taxonomy): Eukaryota > Viridiplantae > Streptophyta > Pinopsida > Cupressales > Cupressaceae > Sequoia > Sequoia sempervirens. The sequence continues at coordinate 718,488,755 of VDFB02271358.1, read as the reverse complement.
ATTAATTTTTAAGTGTTAATATTTTTTAAAAGAAAGATATTTTAAAATAGTTTAATTATATTATGACATATATTAGCATGATTATTTATCAATAAAATTTCTTTATTTTAAACAAATTAAATTATATGAATATTTTGTGAATCAAATTTGTATTAACGTTAATGTAAAAAAAATTGGTGTTATCAACTAAAGATAGTAGTATTAATCCTTTTAGTCATGCCTTCCAAAATTTTAGAAGTCAAATTAAAACAAGGATGAAATAAGACATTATTGTCGATAGTGCCTCATGCATAGGCGGGTCAAGTGCAATTAATGAATTGGCTTGTATTTACTCGTTATTTAAAATGAGTCTTCGAACAAAGCTCCCCTAACTCTCACATCTTGTTGATAAATTATGTGCCTAACAAGTCAGTTGCATCGAGACAACCTATTCATGGTTATAGCATGCGAGCATTGGACTCTACGCCCCCGACTACATAAACTCTCTCACCTTGCCCTCGAGCAATGAGTCGTTGGTGAAGTTGCTCGAGCAACTTCACCTGATGCATTTAGTGTGCTACCATGTATGTGCATGGTTAACCATTGTTAGAATTTTTATAGCGTTGTTTCTAAAATAAAAATAAATAAAATAGTTGTGTATTTTCCTAGTGTAAAATATGGGCATTACAACAATGCTTAATAGATACAATGATTTGCGCAAAATGACAAGGATCTATGATATTGTAAGCATAATGACTTGTTTCTTTAAATTTTTAGGTATGAATGCAACAATAATTTAAATAATTAAATTACATTCAATGAATTTTCCATGATTAATATATCATGGGTTGGAAGAGGTTGTTTTAGCCTACATATCAATGCCTTATATTACAAAAACAATTTCACCAACTTAATGTATCTGCTACATCATTACAAAATAATATATTTGCTGACTTATTTCTTTATTAGTGCCTTTCATTAATTAAACTAGTTGTTTATGGGCTTGTGGTCTAAAACTTTCTTAGTAATCCCTTACATATTCCTTATTTATTATTGTTATTAATAAAAGGTTTATGTTACTCCTTGAATAATAACTGATTATATCAAATAACATTTTTTCATAGCAAGTGATGTAGTCATAGATGAGGGGTTTGATGAAAGATTATCCAACTATGAAAATTTAATACAAATATTCCTTAAATTTGTACATTGAAATCAAACATCATGAGGATAATATAATAAAGAATTTGAATCTATATATTATTACTCCATAATAAATTACATTAGTTATTTCCACTACTAGGACTTATAATCAAAATAGACCCCCATCTTTGATTACAATACAAAACAAACACTAAAAATGACTATGGATCCAAACACTAGCTTCCTTAGATTGTATTGGTTCTCCAACCCAAAAATAAATACTCTAAGAATTTCTTAGGTTCTATGTTTAAGACTATTATTAGGTTGGCCAATGAATGAGAGAAAATTAGATGTTATCCACTACACTCTAGGCTCTACAAAGCCTAGGTGGGCTGACCTATAAGACACATTGCCTAAAAATATACAACATAATGATATAACAATTTAGTAGATACAAAGATTCATACAAAATAAAGGGGATATGTGAGATTGTAAACATAATGACTTACTTGTATCTTTAAATTTTTAGGTATGAAAGCAACAATAATTTAAATCGTTAAATTGCATTCAATGAATTTCATATGATTAATATTTCATGGGTTGAGAGAGGTTATCTTAGCCTATAGATCAATGACTTATAATAGAGAAACAAATTCACCAACCCAATGCATTCACTACATAACAAAATAATATATCTGTTGACTTATTTCTTTATCATTTCCTTACATTAATTAAACTAGTTGTTTATGGGCTTGTGGTCTGAAATTTTCTTATTAATCCCTTACATGTTCCTTATTTCTTATTGTTAGTAATAAAAGGTTTGTGTTACTCCTTTAATATCAACTATCAAATAATTATTTTTCATAGCAAGTGTGTGTAAAGTGGTGGAGTTGATTGTTGAGCTGCTTAACTCCTAAAAATGATTTACAATCAAAACATTTATCACATGGAGATAAAAAGAAATCTATTGTGTTATACAACCTTAAGAATTGAATTCATCCAAAAACGCAATTGAGTAGGGTTTTTAATAATAAATTATGGATTGGATGATTACAATGTACTATAATGAATCCTTTGAAAAGAAAAAAGAAAAAAATAACTCTTGATGAAACCCTAGGTGAAGATTAAAATAGATCATGACAAGTATCTTCATCTTATGCTAGAAAACGAAAAAATCACTTGACCTAATAATAAAAAACATATCTCCTAAGTTTAGCTTAAGTGTAATAAAGTAAAAAGGGGACCTAATTAATTAATTAGGTGATTATTTATTTTACTCTAACACTTGCCCTTATGTTCAACTTAGGGGGAAGCTAAATAACTAATGATGAATGCATGGATGAGTCTCAATTACAAGGATTGATGAGGTACCCATGTACAAATGAATAAATCTCTCATAACTAGAGAAAAATGAGAAAACCACAGGGGGAAAGTTGTTCAAATTTAAGTATTTAAACAAGAAAAATTAGGGTTTTTGATTGTTCTAAGCACAATGACAATGACCATTTTGCTCTAGGATACAAGTTTCTTGCAAACAACATTTCTCCTCATAGGAAAAAATAGATCCATTAATGATTGGAGAAACCATTCCTGATGAGGGCTACACCACCTGAAACCACACAAAACACAACAATAGATACCAACACAAAAGATGCAAGACAAAAAATAACTCACTTTCATTTATTTTCAGAAAATGAAATTACAGATTCAGAAATTGCAATGCTATAGCCTCATGGGCTTGGTTCATTACAACAAAATCAACTCTCAAAGAAAATCTATTATTTAGAGCCGCAATATGCACTAATGGAGCCACCTTCTACAACCCCCACTTAACCCTTTTATTTTACCCAATAACCACCCTAGAATGTTCTAGAAAGTGTACTTTCCCTTTTGTTTTGCTGCCAAAAGTCCCACCATTTGATTTTTTGCCTAGGAAGATATTTTAATGAAATTCACTTTTTAGTGGGGCAGCTTCTCAGGGCCATAACTTTTGATCCATAACTTTTGATCCAACTGTCAGATTTTCAATTGTAATATATTGTTGGAAAGCTTGTGAAGATATCTACAACTATCTTTTGCTAGATCTAAAAGATTAGAGATTTTGCATCATATTCCAAGCTCTGAAGGGCCTCAACTTTCAGTTTTAAACTTCATTAGAGAAATTCCCCAGGATGAAAATTTAATGTCTTCCAAACGGTACATGATTTTGAGATGATTCTTTAACCAAAAATATTATTTTCTAATTTCACTCCTTGGGGTCAATTTTCATGTCCATACAACCTAAATAGTTTGACTTACTAAAAATAGCAAATGACTATTTCTAGTTGTTTCAAACTTCTAGCTATCCCAAAGATTGCATGAATCACCATGGGCCCCAAGACAACTAAGGAAACTACAAACACATGAAAATACAATATTTTTGGGTGATGTAAGATTTCCCTTACACCTTTGGATGCTCCTACATCAATTCCCATAATTTGGATGAATAAAGAATGTAAATATAAATGTGTGTATTTGAAAATTTCTCAAATGTCCACATTTCATAATCATGTGATGCCAATCTAGAATCTTGTAAAGAATGATATAGAACAAGATCCAAAGATAATGTTGATGGGATAACAACAATGATGTGGTTGTTATCAAAGAGGAGATGAATGTCCTCAATTAAATCTAAATTTGCAATTTAGACTCCACAAACAAGGATAACATGTTTGATAAATATGAATTCCAAGTAGTTGTGTTTGGAAGAGAATAAATGTAATATTATACTAAATCAATACTGTCTATAGATGTAATGATACTAATCTCATCAAGAACAAAAAAATATGGAGATGTGATCTCGACAGGAAGAGTGTGAACAAGGAGATAAGTCTTTGAATTGTTGAAATATGCAAAACCTATGCTATACTTAAGCTCCTCTAGAGTATAATCATCAAAGGGAATGATATCTATATCATTAATGAGAATGAGACAATCTACAATAGGATCCTCTAGAAATGGAGAGATACAAGAGTCTCCACAGATCTCCTAAATTCTAATACAAAGTGTGAGGGGAAATCATTATTTGATGGAACACACATAGTGTCAAGATCAACATTAGAACAAATAAATGTTGCAACATGATCAATAATATTATCCCATGTTGATCTAATCCTTGATGCGTTTGGTTTAGGTATTGATTCCACAAATACAAAAAAATAGCCACCAAACATGTGTCAAGACTCATAATTATCTATTTCTTCGATGACCATAAAATGATGAATAGAAAAACCCATGATACCTCCTCAAATGATAAAATTAGAGACCAATAACCTCAATGAATATAAAGCATATCAAATGAAATCATCTCATGCAAATAAAACATTTCCAAATATAAATATGTCCAAAAAATTAGCCAAAATGTGAAATAATGATAAACTAAATAAACATGCTTGAGACATTCTAAGACATTCTAAAAAATTGCATAGATAGATCTAAAGAATTTTGAAATACCTTTCCAACATTGCATGAATTGTGAAAATCAAATATATAGGAAAAAATAGATCTTAGAAGTAGAAAATGATGATCTAACTTCAATAGGTGATAAAATATACTAGCAAAAAAATATAATGATGGGATCTACACCATTGGAAAGTACTCAAAAGCAACCTTTTTGACATCTTATTTTCAAAAAGTTGACTCCATTTTCCCAAGTTATAAAAATAAAAAAAAATCTCTTTAGCATGATTGCAAAATGTTGGTGGTGCCCTAGTGGTAGGATATAAAACCTCTGACAATGCCACTGGTGATGGTGGCCTAATTGATAGTATAAGTTGCAAGAGAAAAAACAAGGTTTGTTAATAGTGGTGATTGGATGATGCAACCAATAGTTGGTGGAAAAATTCTAAAAGGTTGATGAAAAATGCAGGTGGCAAATTGAAAATAATTAGTAATTGAGCAGTCAATAGTAGTTATGTTGGGGTGGTCGTTATGTTGGGGTGGTCAAGCTTTGGAGGAATTTATGCCACATTGAGAAACCACTAGTGGCTATAGGGAAAAGTGTAGGCAATGAGAAGAGGTAACCTATCGATTATCATTGATTGTCAATGAACGACTTGGGAAATATTACTGGGACCTCATCACAAATAAACTCCAAATAATCAAAGAAAATATTAATGCCAATAAAGTGATGTCAAACCTTTTGAAAATACTATCACAAATCATACACCATAAACAAAGATGATTTATTTTAAAATTTTCATCATTGCATGATTTTCTCTTGTTAGATTTTTTTGTAAAATCTAAATTTTTGACTTGTGACCTGTAATTAATGGAAGATCATTGTATGGTGTACAATTTTACAAATATATACAATTATACAAATTTTTATGTGCACATTTCAATGATCCTAATTTTCCCTTTTTCCAGTTGACTCATATTTTAGCATACATCCTAGATGTAATGACAAGGTATGTTTTTCTTCATAATGCATGGAAATTTTTTGTAAGGCCAAATATCTCAAATAAAAGATAAGAATTCACATATCTAGTGCCCTAATACAATGTTGGAGTTGATTTTTAAACCCAACAACTTTGATAAATCACTTGTAACCAAAATACCTATCACATGGAGAGAAAAAAACAATTGATTGTGCTATGGAACCAAAATAATTGAATTGATTCAAAAAAATGTTGGAAGTGGATTCACTCTGAGAGGGGGGGGGTGAATCAGAGTGAAATAATTTTAACTTTTGAATTTAAAAAATTAATGAAACTTTTTACTAATTTTAAACCCAAAGTGGCAGGTTTGTTTATGCAAGTGAACATTAACACTTTAGATCAGATTGACTTGAAACTTGAATAACTCATATTAAAAGAATCATATGATATTGTTCAATTAATGTGTGAAAAATCTTGTTTATGCTTTTGAACAGAACTACAACTTTTCCCAATGCAAATTTAATTTGCTTTACAGAAGGCTTTTTAAAAATAGATTTGAACAATTTTAACTTTGCATGACAGACTTTTGAAATATGAATCTTTTGAACACACTAAAAGTATCAGAGCTTTGAATGAATGAGCACATTAACATGAAACATAATGAGAGACAAATGACATCACATAACACAAAATTATCTGAGTGGAAAAACCCTCATGGGGTATAAAAAACCACTCTCTAAAATTTCCTTTTATTAATCAAAAAGCACCAACTCTGTAACAATGTGGAGCACCAACTCCCATAATCTTTCTGAAGCACCAACTTCATCAAACATTCAAGGTATTGCAACCCATCAGAACCTTATAATTGCAATAACTCTCTAAAGTAATAAAATTACAATAGGATACAAAATGATTTTGCAATAATGCCCAATTCAAAATAATCTCTGTAATACAACCAGAGATGAAAACAATATGAGCCCACTTTTCCTCTTTACAGAATGATATCAGAATAAACAATAATCTGTCTAGACTATTTCATCTCATCACCCTCTCAAGTTATTTTGCAAAGATAGATATATATACAATGTTTGTAAAATGGTTATTCATCTTTGTCAAGAAAACTCGTATTCAATAACCAGGGTTTATAAACTGGTAAGAACAATAATATTTGATCATGATACCCATCAAGGGTTTTTTAAGAATAACCATAGAAAAATCAATGATATGAAGATGAAATGCCACTATAAGATGAAGCCCTTGAGTTTACACTCAGGTTTAAAGTAGTTTCAGATTAGTTAAGAAATTTGTTCGAAACTGAAACAAAGTTTTCTTTTCCTCTTTTACTTCTCATTTATTAGATTTACCTTTGAAATATCAAAATAATGTATAGATATTATTGTTGTACCCCTAGCACACACGCCCTGTTCGGAACGAGGACCCTCTTTTCCTTCGCCTTGTTGGGTGATTTTTGTTGCCACCTCGTTTTGTGTGCCTCCCCTTTTGATGTCTCGGATGGTCAATGTTGCTTTAAGGTCCCACCATAAATTGACCATGCCTCCCCCTTTTTGGTTTTGCTACATTTTGGCGCCTCACGGAGTCCCTCTGGCAGTTTGGCCCTGCCAATGGCCCCGGGCCCTTCCGGGCCCAGCCGTTCGGGATTCCCTCTCCGGGTTTCCCCGCTGGAACTGCAGTTCCCAGCAGCGTTTGCTCCGTGTCCTCCCGGACTTCAGGGTCTGAATCCCCGTCCATCTTCTGGGGTTTTGTCTATGTTTCGCTGTTCGTGACGACAGAATTCCTGCGATGTCCCACCAACCTTTTCACCAACCACAGTTTGTGAGAGTCCCTCACTGCCAGGGGGTGTTCCGGGCCCGACCATCTAGAATTCCGTGTCTAAAATTTCTTGATGGTTCCGCCGTCCTGGATGGCAGATCCCTGGAAGCATCCTGCCCTCCGGGCCCTGACCCGCTTCCTGCCGCCACCGTTCAACCGAGTGAAAACTTCAAGCGGCCGCCGTGTTGTGCCTCCCTGGCTACCGAGCCTCGGTTCTCCCACCGCTATCGCCGACCTTTCAAATCCACCAACTTTTTTTTCTGCCGTACTTGCATTAAATGCGAACATTAATGGTAGTTAGGGGTATAAAATACCCACTCTGACCCGTCATTTTCATCTCACAGGATTGTAGAGCGATTAGACAACCTACCATTTGGAGCCCACCATCTTCGACATCGTCACGCTCGCCACCCTCAGCATCATTTCGTCGACTGTAGGTGGATCCCACGTCTCCCCGCATAACGTGTTTGAGGTAGGCCATCTGTTTGCCCTTCTCGAGCTTTGTTTCATGATTTCGAGGGATTTAAATGAGTGAACAAATCATTAAGAGGGCATTAGGTAGTAAAACATAAGATTGCGCACATAACCCACATGATAAAACTTGAGAAAACCTTCTATAAATGCCCTCATCACCAATTCGGGACTTTTCCTCGCCGTGGCCGTTCTTCGCACAGGGAGATTGTCTCCTTCAGGCCCGGGGCTTGTCTTGGCCGTCCTAACTCAAACAGAGAACCTTACCGCTAGCGATGATTCTTCCCTCCAGGCCCGTCCCATCGGACTTCTCCATCCAGAGTTCACCTTGGGTGCCGCCATTTCAAAATGCAGTCTGACCCCTACCTCTTGGCTACTGGATCCCAACCTTTTCCTCGCCGTGAGAACTTCATGCTGAACATGCATCCTGTGGGCCTCTCGAGCCTGGGACCCCAGAGTTCCTCCTCCGGGGTTCCATAGGTGTTTTACCATCCTCTGTGGCGAAACTCGTCCGGCGTCCTGATCTGCGGGCTCCGCCTTCCTGTTCACTTTTTTCTTCTCGCGATTTGATTCATGCTGTCCTTTTGGTCTTCAGGCTTTGGATGCCGCGTATCCTTGTTTCCTTTTCCACTAACCTCACAACGAACTCTTTGATGCCCTCCATGCTTCAGGCCTCGCCCTTCTCCCCGTTGATGGCCTTTCTTTTTGAGCGGCGTCCTTCGGACCTCTCAGGCCCCGGTGTCTGGACATCCATTCTCAAAAGTCCGCCTTTCTCCCATTGTCAGGGAGATTTCACCCCGTCCATCCGATCGCCGGGCCCCGAGCTCCCGTCTGTCACTGGATGCCTCATGAAATACTAATGGATTTCTGCTCGCCGGGCTCCGTGGCCCGGGACTCCTGTCCTCGACCACCGTTGCTAAATAGAAAATCTCGCCCGACATCCCGATCCCCGGGCTCCGTCCTGCCGATCGCTGTTGAGATCAAAAAGCAAAAGCATGTTGCTGGACTTCCCCTCCCAGACTTCCATCTGATGTTTTCCGTCCCAAATGATGAAGTTCAGGCGCCTTCCTAGTGCCGCCGGTGCGAGTGCTCAAAATGAAATGACATATTGCTGGCCGCCCTTTGGCCCTCCGGGCCCTGGACCCTAGAGTTCTGTCTCCAGATTTCTGTCTGCTGTCTACCACTCCAAACTGCTATCTCCCGACAAATTTCTGGCCTGTGACTTCGAACTCTCCTAAATTGATCCATACGAACCCAAATCTGGAATCTAACTTCAACCAACATGCTAAATTTCAGTCCTCTTCATTGCCAACCTCTTGAAATATGAAAATGTGACCAAAGAAGGTCTTCGGGGGCCTTCCGCCGTGTTTTCCCTTCCAAATAGCATTCCTGCCAGGGAAGTCCGGCCCTTTGGGTCCAAATATTCTAAATTCCCTAAATCAAAGATCAATAACATTTTGAGATGAAAGTTCATGATATGCTTGATTGATTATTTGAAATAGATGTTATTTTCAAGATGTTGACTAACATGAATGCTTTTGAGGATCTATTGTGCTAACTTCGCCCTTGCTTGCAGAATATATGGAATCGGGTGCAGGAACTTCAGGGGCATCCGCTGAAGGGGACAAGGGGAAGAAGTCAGGAAGGACCCCTCGACAAAGAATGCAAGGTTAATAAGACAAAGTGGAATAGCTAAGGCTACGGGATTCCCTCCATCCCTCGTGGCACCCGAGCTGGTTATGGCTTATCGGGAAGCATACCAAACCGACACAAGGAAAATTATTGATAAGGAGGGCAACATTCTTGTTGACATGTCGCCAAAGGGGATCACCAAGACCTTCCACATTCCAACATTCCAATAGATGGACATCCCCACCTTAGAAAAATGCTAGGCGGCGTGGGATGACAATCCGATGGGATGCAAGAAGTCAATAAATCTACATTGGCTTAAGGAAAGACGGGGCAACATTGCGAAGGTTCCTCAGGAGCTCTTCCGTAGCGATTTCCATGAGGATTACCACGACTTGGTAACCATGTTGAGCAAGGTTATGGGTCTTCCTACAACCACCTACTTTCAGGAATGGATGGTATACTTTATTTAGAAGATCCTGCGTGGAAATGAGGACGTCACAACAAAGGTTTCGTTCTGCTGGGGAGGAATCATAAGCAACTGCTTCCATGAGCAGTTTGTGAACGTAAATAAGAGCTCCAAATTTTACATGACTTCCTATCTTGTCTATTCCTTGGTGGATCAAAGATAGTACAACGGGTTGTTTGTGGCACCCAATCAGGGGCAAAAGCGAGGACTCAAAGCCTATGACAAATACCCGCAACTCTAGTACTGCAACTTCAAAAGAGATTACTGCAAAGTGAACGACACCTTCATTGGCCACATCATTAGGTTGATTGCCGGAGACTTCGAGAGGAGAGTCTCCCATAGTGCCAGGGTGCTTTTGAAGCAATAGGCCTTCCTCTATATCCAATACCCAAAGTTTACGTACATTCGTGCCCAGGGCTTTACTGAAAGGCCAAATAGATTGGGTCGATATCCCAATGATCGAATCATCCTCCTAGAGCTTTCCCGGCAACTCCAGCACCTGTAGGCAATCTTCAGCAACAAACACATAGCGGGGATCTCCTACCCCATGACCCTTGGCCAAGGCATGTACCGACTACAAACCTCCCAGTGTACTGGTAACTCCGAGAAAGAACTGAAGGATTACCACTTCTACTTACACACTACTCACCCACGGATGGACCCACATGGCCACGTCAGGAAAGTGCTGGGGCCATCATATGCTCATCTTCACTACATTGAATATTTCTGGGCCGATTGCCAGGATGATAAGGAAGTGCTTTCAAGGCACTACATGCGAATGACTATGCAGTTCCTGAGGAGGGTGCAACCATTCCCCGTACCGGACCAAGTCAAGGAGGATGAGTATACCATCATGCATCCGAGGTACCTGGTAGTCGCCAATCTACCAATACCATCAATTTATTGGGATGAACAGGAGGTCGATGACCTGGACACCATAACCCAGCCAATCTTGACTTGTACCAAGGAGTGGGTCGATGGGTAGGTGGCTCATTTAAATGACAGGGAGTAGTCTTGACTTATCAAAGGCTCAAAAGTGAGCCGAGTGCCATAGAAGATGTTGCTGCCACCACCTCAAATGGCGGGACCTCCAAGTCTCCTCCGGTCACCAGGTATGGGAAAAGAAAAGAAACAGAAACCGAGTAGTCTCCAGACTCCAAGGCTTATGCAAAGAAAGAAGCGGGAAGCTCAACTCCCAAAAGACTCAAACTGGCAGGGAGTGCTGTGAAACAACCTTCAACCCAATAGAAAGAAACGGAGGGTGCAGGTCAATTGCGGCCTCCTTTGGCTCTCTCTACCCCTCCTGTTGCACCACCCACCTCCCTAGCTATGATCGCTGCATCCCCGTCGGTAGTGGACATTTCTGTCCATCTTGCCCCTTCACCTATGGCCGAGTCTATGATAATTATTGACTCCTCCACCATGACTTCTCCCCCCTCCTCTGTTGCTATGTCGCCAATCACATCACTCCCTCTGGAAGCAATAACATCACTTGTTCCCCTTGCCATTATGCCCGAGGATCTTTCAAGGCATATGCAGAACCTCCCCACTAAGCTCTCCCAGATCTTAATGTATCCAACTCTCCAGGCAGCCCTTGCGCAATTCCTTGCAACTGTTCAACCTTCACAACCACCGACAGGGCCACCAGCTATGGAGGCCACAATGCTAATCTCAAAGGATTTGGAGGAACAAGAGTGGGAAGCCTCCAAGTCTGTTGAGGAGGAGGCTGATGAGTATCATGAGCACCCAAAGTATGAACACCAAACCATCAATAGGGTGGTTTATGAGGAGGAAGAAACAGGCTCTTCTGAGAGTGGGGATGAGTAAGATGGCTCAAGTGCTAAGGAAATCATTAAAACCTTTGATGATGACCTTGAGGAGGAAATGACACAACAGCTGAAAGACATTGAGGTAGAGGCAGAAGGGTCACCCCATGATGAAGAGGGACAACCACTAGAGGAACAGTAGCAAAAGGATTTAACTGAGGGTGAAGCCCATGTTGTTAGAAGCCCCGAGGCTGAGGGTACTAAGGAAAAGAAGGAAGGAGAAACAACAAGGGAAGAAAGTCCCATTCAGCAACCACCGACCGAGCTGCCTATCAAATGCCTCACATTTGTCCATGACTCCGATGAAGAGGAGGAGGATGCTGCCAAAAAGAAAGAAGAATCCGAAAAAGAAAAGGGAGCGAAAATCTTGGCATTGACTGAGAAAGGTGAGGGTGACCATGATTCACCCAAGGGGAAATCTGCTGTGCCCGAGTGGTTGGAGAAGCAACTCAAAGAAAAAACCCCTGTCCTGAGGGACCCAAGGGCAAGGTTAAAGGCCATGTTGGCTCGAGCCCAAATCATGATGAAGAAGGAGAAGAAGCCCAAGGTCTGATCTAGAGTAACAATGGATGCTTCCGACTCCCGAGCAACACAAATTACGACGCCCACGATTGGCCAGGTTGGGGTAAGTTATAACATCTCCACCATTGACTTGGGAACCGTAACCAGAGAGAAGAAATTCAAACACCTTGAGGAGTCAGTGGCTACAGTGGTGCACCTGATAAAACAAGATAAAATCTCGAAAGATGAGCTCAAGGCACAGGTTGCAGCCTTAACGGATTACATACAAAAATGGTCTTCAGTAGACGACCTGCCTACTACATTCACGGCTGCACCTTAGCTGCTTTCCAAGGAACAGATCGACAAGATGGAGAGAAGAAAGAACTTGGAGAAGACCACAGAGGATTGGTTCTGACAAGTCTCATATGTCGTAAACATGGGAATTAACCGGACTGTGCAGACAACCAACAAGTTCTTGGACCTAATGCAGTCTCTAGAGAGCACAAAGAAGCTCTGCACCAATTTCCCCGCAACTTACGACTCCACCTTTCCAAGGATTGAAGCTATCCTTCAGATACCTGAAGCCATGTGGGAGGAGAATGTTGCATTCAAGAAAGATCACTGGCTGATGGTTGTGTGGCACCAAGACTTTGACAATCAGAAGGAGAGGTTGGAGCAAATCATGAAAAAGGTGAATCCAGACATGGAATGGATCAAAGAAATCTGGGCAGAATGTGCTCAATACTTTAAGATGATGACGGGCTATGATATACCCACTGTGCAAATGGATTCGGAAAAGATAAAATCTACTTCCAGGAGAAGATGAAGGATGGGATGGATGGAGAAATCACAACAGAATTCTTGAGTTTTGTTGCTCGCACCTTCGATCAATCGGAGCTGTTCAGAAACCAAGGCTCGAAGTATGATGAGGATTGTAAAAGGCTAGAGGATAATGCAAAGGAATGGAGTTACCAGGTGCTGCGATGTGAGATCATTGAAATATACAAACTCCAGGAGGTCTTCCTCAAGTTCATCCAATACACAGCCTCCAAAGGACAGGAGGACAACCCTGCCAAAGATGAACTTTCTGAAGAGTAGCTACAGTAAAAACAACAATCAACTAAATGACAAAAGAGTTACAGTGCCATTAGGAAGATGACGAAATAAGGTAAAGACAAAATATAATTTTTAATTGCTGGATATTGGGGGGTAGGTGAAACCCTATTTTGTAATGAATCTTGGCCACACAATAAGAATTAATCATGGCCATTCATCAAACTTTTGGAAAACTATAAATAGGGCTCCCCTCTCATTTTCAAAGGGGGAGTTGAGTTGTTGTAAAGACATGCTGCAAAAATTTATAAAGAAAAAGCATTGACTTGGTGTATTTTATTAGTTTCTCCCATGTTACTTGATTCAATCTCCAATGTTAGATGTTTGACTTAGGTTTTATTGCTGTTTTAGTTAGCTGTCTGCTTTCTTTGGATAGATTTTAGAAATGCTGTTGGGTGATTATGAAAATTCCTACCATGTTGATGATTTCTTTGTCCATACTTTTTACTATTTGCTGATGGTAGATAGTTGTGTAAAGTTAGCCTGGACTTAATTTCAAAGCTGCTTCGAAACATTTGTCTTTGATTCATGCATGTACATGGTGAATGAAGGATGAAATATCTACAGACCTTAGGAGATAGCACAATTTCCATGATACTGTGAAACATCTGGTTAAGTGGGATATTGTTTTGAAAAATTGTCCGTTGCAGGAACTCCATTGTCACTATTCATAGTTAGTTGCAGACTTAGGAACTTTCCCTCTTTCTCGCCTTTTTTTTTTTTTTAATGACTGACCTATGCAAAGGTTCATTGCACATTGTAAAGCCAAATACAACAACAAAATGGAGTCCAAGATTGATGTTTGAACCTACAGCCAATGCATAATAAATTTCCATACTAAGAACTCCATTTCAAGATCCAATTTCCATACTTTGTATCCATGCTTTGCATTTCCTGCGTAAGACCGCCTTGTGATTCTGGCAAATCACATCAAACTACTGAGGTATCTATGCATTGTTATGACCTGACATCCGAGAGACCTTGGGATAGTGTTCTGCAACCTGATTGTGGAAGATTGTCTTTCAAGAGAGGTAGTGCACCTACGCACTGCCTATGTTGAGAAGTGCATACAAATTCCATCAACAGAACTGGCGCTAGAAGGAGGGCTTGATGGTGGAAATATTAAGTTAAGAGATAAAAGTGAAACTGGATCAAATTGGATCATTCTCCTGAGAAAGATTTCAAAGAGTTCTACAGTCAATACCAAACAAGGGAGAATTTAAAAAATTGTAGCCTCCTACAAGGGCAAAGCGAGCTAAAGGAAGTAGTGTTGCCTGTTCCTCTTCCTCCATTCCATTCACCTCCATTGTACCCTCACCTTCATTTGGCTGGCATTCGTCTTCCACCCAACCATCTCAAACTGCTTTTGCACCTCCTGTCTCCGGCAGCCAAGGGATTGCTCCACTCTCGGCCCTTCCAGCCCAGGGCACGGTCCAGTCAGCCGTAGCTTATGTATAGTCCCAAATTGCTGTTGTATTGCAGATACAGCCCCAAATTACTATTTTCCAATAGCAGATACCACCTCCGCTGCCCTCCATGGCTTGGTTAGCACATAACCCTTTGCCGATACATTTTGCTATCGACAATAATATGCCCAAGAATCCAGAGGGCTTTTGTTCGAAGTTTCATCTACGTGACCTACAAAGAACAACTGAGGAGCATATCAAAAAATTTGAGACAACAATCACCGAAATGCAAGTTGAACACGAGGACATTGTATGTCACCTTTTCCCGCATTTGGTGGGGGAAGAGGCCTTCTATTGGTACATCAATATGCCGAGGGGATCCATTACCTCATGGAACCTGATGAAGAATGCCTTCCTGTAGAAATACAAGATTCCCATCAGCCCTTCAGATCTTTACCAACAGTTCATGTCTGTCAGGAGGGAAGTCAACAAACCTATTGGCTCTTTCAACGACTGCTTCCATCGGGCCTACACAAGGCTTCAGGACCCGTACCTCCATAATGATGCCGTGGCTCTCCTGGTCTATTATGCGACGCTGGACAACCTCACATCGACCTTGGTAAAAAGGATGCGCCCACCGCTCACTACCTTGGTGACTGCCTATCTGGAAGCCATTGTCGCTAGTGCGGACTTGGGGTAGAATATCTCTGGCCTGCTACCTTCTTTGGGGCCGGTAGCCCACCTAATGCAGTTTTAGGGGATTAATCAGGCGTTTGCTCACCAAACCCCTTTTATGAACTAAGTACCTCAATTTCCTATGGTTCCACATCTAGGGCAGCCATTGAATTATGCACCTCCCATTCCTTCCTATTAACAGCCCCAGCAGCAGTATAATTATTTTTCAGGCTGCTCTACAATAGCAAGTGTATCCCCATCAGCCCCAGGCGCCATTGTACCTATTAGAATCAGCCGGCAACCCCGCCTGCTTTTCTCCAAAATTCGACGCCGTCGCCTAAGAACGAGACTAAGAAAGACAAGTTAGAGGAACTGACTGAGATGATAAAGAAAATGTCTACAGAAATGACACACCTAAAGAATCAAAATAACTAGTTGCAGGCCTCCTAGCGTAATTTCAAGGCCAACCTTAACCGGGACAGCCGAGACAATAGGGACAGTAGGGATAATCAAGAAGTAGGCACTTCCTCCAGGTAGAACAATGATAGGGGGAAAAATGCCAATCAGAATGCAGAAAGAAGATCTTCTTAGAGGCAGAATCACACGTGGAACACTAGGCCCAACAATGGTGGTGTCTCTATGCCTTTCGATCAATTGACAAACAACAAAAAAATGTCCAGCAGTATATACCTGGCCGAGGCGGCCTTGTTCGGATGGTGTCAAATTCACAAAACCAGTAGATATTTTGAATTGGATTGTCCCGAGTTTCAAACAGCTACTGAAATCTTCCAGGTGGAGGTACAAAATGCAGTCAACAATGCCGGCTGCAGGGACATTGTTCCATCCGAGCCATATGATTCCTCATGTCTTGTGGTTAATCAAGCGCCATTCCCGTAGGGTGACCGCAATGAGCCCGAAGTCGAGCCTACTCCTATTGAGGATGAAGAAGTGCAAAAAGTAAGTAATAAACAAACTTTGGCTCAGCTCTTTGATTTAGTAGATAATGGTCCAGTAGATGAAGAAGAACCATTTGTAGATGAGGTCCAAATGTTCCATCAAAGGTCGACTCCCTACTTCCTTAGGAATAGATAGGCGGGTGGACCCTTTACAACTTCCACCCCACCAAATAATTTTGCCACTCTGCTTGATCCTAATGCTAGCAATAATCCTGAAACTCCTCATATACCTACCCAATACCTCAATAAGAACGGATCTCAAAACCAGTCACACAATCAGCCTCAAGGCCAATCCCAAAATTCATCTAGTCAAACGAGGGTCGAACCTCCTAGTTCTGCTATAGGCCAGACTTTTAGTTCAGAAATTGAACAAATGGGTGAATATGTAGCAGAAGAGTTCAAGAAGGTAAAAATCAACTTATCAGCCTTCAAAATGCTCAAAGTCCCTGTTATAAGGCATGCTTTCTTTAGGGTTCTTAATGGGACTCCATTTTCTAGTACAACACAAAAAACACCAACTAAGAGGGTTACCTTTGAAGAGCTTAGGAAAGAATCAGAGATATAGGATAATGCTAGGAAAAGGAAGGATGTTCCCGTTAATCAGTCTGCAAGTAAACAAATTGAAAAGGAGCCAGAAAGGGCTAATAGGAAACTTTCCAAGGACTAGCTATTTAGGCAAACATGGGCAATGATAAGAACAAAGGTTAGATAGCTCACATGGACATGCCTACGGGCATCTTCCAGGGGAGACCGAAAACTCTCCCTTTCTTGACTACTATTAAGGTCTTTGGGAAGAACTTGCACAACTACCTACTTGATTCAAGAGCGTCTGCCAATGTCATGCCCTTGGCCGTTTGCAAGGCTCTTGGCATCACCCCCATGTCTTCAAGGAGGAAGGTGACCCAGTTGGACAAAACAGAGATCAATATCGTGGGTGAAATAAACCGTATCCCGATGTAGATTGCTATAGACCCGTGGATACAATAGGTCATTGATATTCAAGTGGCTGACATTCCCGATGCATATGGAATCATCTTGGGAAGAGAATTCACTAAGACACTGAATGGATATACCACCACAGACCTTTCTCACATGTGGTTACCATGGAAGGGGCTGCCTAATCAAATCCGTATCGACCGTGAACCCCGTATGAAGTACATGATCACAAAGTACAATAATATCAACGAGGTGCTGTTTGCCGAGACTAACTTGGGGAATTATCACCCTTTTTCCTACCAAAATGAGGTCAATTTCTAGGAAGAGGATACAAACGAAGTGTTACTGGTGTTGTGTAGTCCTTCGACCAATTCTACACGAATGCCTCCAAACACAGAAATATTGAAAAAAGTCGATGATGAGCCTGATAAGGACAACAACTTGGGATTACTCAGTGGTTTCCAAGAATTCATTGAAAAATGTGCAAGGGATCAGTTCAGCCTAGGGGCCCGAATGAATTTACAGGATCTCTTGTTGAGAAACTGGTGTAGGGTTCACAATGCTGCACACTCCGAGTTTGATTGTTGCTTGTGCCAAGCGCCAGTTGCACATGTTAAAAAATCAGCTACTCCTGAAATAGAAATGCCAAAGGAGGCACAAGTGGAACCACCTGTTGATCTTTACATCAAACTAGAAAATTCCCTTAAGGTCACAGGGCCAGCCGTCTAGCTGAAAGGGAATAGAAGCTCGACCAGACCCAAAGATAAAGAACCCTTTGCATGTTGGACGCTCCGATTTGATGGATCCACGTCGAAGCAGTGAGCTGGAGCTGGGTTCGAACTCATCAGCCCAATGGGTAAGACATTTCTAGCTGCCCATAGGTTGCAATTCTATTGCACCAACAACGTAGCAGAATATGAGGCCTTAGTCCTCGACCTTCTCATGGTCTTGAAGAAAAATATAAAAATGCTGCAAGTTTTCAGGGATTCTGAGCTCGTAGTTAAACAGGTCAGGAAGTTGTATTCCTATCATGATTGAAGACCTACAAACTATAGGCATAGGGTTTTGGATCTCTTGGAGGGCTTAAATGCATTCAATATACAATTGATCTCTTGTGCTCAGAATCGTACAACTGATGCCTTAGCTCAAGCCTCCAACACTTTACAACCCCTCTGTCTGTTTGGGCTTAAGAAATTCACTGTTGAGCTAACATTCACGCCATTGGTCCCAGATAATGTTACCCACTTGCAAGTCTTCAATGATGATAAGCATATCCTTCAATTCATCACAAGTTCTGATGTCTTCGCAGCCCAAATAATTGATGAAGCTGATCCACGGGAAGCCGAACTGGACATAGAGGGGGTTATTAACCTCAAAAATAATATGATCCCCAAGGGTATGATTAAGTTGGAAGACATATTCAACTTGGACCAGATCAGAGATCAGAATCAGCAAATGAAAAGGGAGGCTATAAGCAACTAGTGCGATGCTCACAATCTTGGGACAGCCCAGGAGATTAGGAATGTTTTTATCAGCATGGTGTACATGCCAGAGGAAAAGAAGGGAATCACGGATGCGTTGCAAAGGTACCATGATGTGGTGGCATGGAGCTATGAAGATTTAAAAACTTATGACACTTCTGTCATTACAATCACCATCCCTCTTAAGGTGGAGGCGAGGCCATTCCACCAGTGGCAGTGCCCTATCAATGCTTTGCTGGAGCCTATCGTTTACAAAGAGGTGCAAAAGTTGCTCTCAGCAAGAATAATTTTTCCAGTTAAGCACTCCACATGGGTGGCCAACATGGTCCCAGTTAGAAAAAATAATGGAGAGATTAGATTGTGTGTAGTTTTTTGCAATCTAAACTGCGCCTTGGAGAAGGACAACTACCCAGTACCTTCGTTGGATGAGGTGCTGCAAATCGTCAACGACTCCCATATGATGTCTTTCCTTAAAGGATACTCTAGGTATAACCAGGTAATGGTACAGTACGAGGATCATCACAAGACGACGTTCACCAAGAAGTGGGGGACGTTCGCGTACAGGAGAATGCCTATTGGGCTCATCAATGCCAGTGCCACTTTCCAACGTACCATGGATATCGCCTTCAAGGACCTAATTGGAAAATGTATAATCATCTATATGGTTGATTTAACCATGTTTTCTAAAAGGAAAGGCGATCACGTCTCCGATTTATGCAAGGTATTTCAGAGATGCAGGGAGTTTGGGGTTTCCCTTAACCCCAAGAAGTGCATTTTTCGAGTGACTGAAGGCAGATTGCTCAGGCATATCATCTCAGAACAGGGAATCTCCATAGACCCCGAACGTATCGAGTCCTTACTCAAAATATCGCCCCTAAGAAGTAAGAAAGAATTAAAATTTTTCTTTGGAAAGATCAACTTCGTCCGGAAATTCATTACAGGTTTCGCAGAGATTGTTAAACCTCTCAATGCTATGCTCAAACAACACGCAAAAGTTGAATGGACACCCGATGCCAAACAATATTTCAAAGAAATCAAACGGGCCATCACTGAGGCGCTTGTGTTAGTTAGCCTGGATTATCTGAAACCTTTCTACATCTACTCATTTGCTTCAGAGTATTCATGTGCTAGCATGTTGACCCAGAAGGATGATGAAGGAAACGAGCATTCGATCACCTTTATGAGTGCTCCCCTTAAAGATGCTGAATTGCGATATCACAACATTGAAAAGCAGACATATGCTCTCGTCAGAGGGGTACAAAAATTTAGACACTATATCCTACGCAATAAGGTGTTTGCCATTGTCCCCGACCCAGCAGTAAAAACGCTGCTCATGCAAAATGAATTGGGCAAACAAAGAGCTAAATGGGTTACCTTGCTCCAAGAATATGACATGGAAATCCAACTGATGAAACTGGTGAGAGGACAGGCATTCACCCGCACAATTGTTGAAACAGTAGCAGAAGCTGGACCCGAACTCACTGTGCAGCAATACCAGCTTGAAGATGTCTCCCCGGGAGAGTGGTACCAGAATGTCGTCTACTATTTGCTGAACCATAAATGTCCACCGCACCTGCAAGGAGTCCAAAAGTGGGCCCTGAAATTGAAAAGCAATGGCTACATGCTGCAGGGTTCTATTCTCTACAAGAAGAATCATGAAGGCATTTATTTAAGATGCCTTGGCAAGGAAGAAGCAGATCGAGTTTTAAAAGATTTCCACAACAAATTTGGCACGAGCCATGGTTCTAGTTCTTGCATAGCACATCAGATATTGAGAGCAAGGTATTATTGGCCAACCGTCTTTAAGGATGCCCATTGCCATGTTCGTTCATGTCACACATGCCAGACCACTGCCACTAGGGAAAAGAATGCTGCTGTCGCACTGCAGCCTGTGTTAGAGGTAAGGCCGTTTGCGCAATGGGGTCTCGACTTCATCAGTCCGGTAAGCCCTCCATCATCTGCGGGACACAAGTACATTCTTACCGCTACTGATTACTGTACTAGATGGACAAAAGCAATAGTATGCAAGCAATGCACAACTGAAGTAGTTACTAATTTCCTAGAAAATTTCATTTTAAATCACTTTGGTTATCCATATGCTTTGGTATGTGATAATGGACCTACATTTGTTTCATTAAAATTTTCTAATTGGGAATTTGACTATGGGATTGCCCTTAAATTCTCATCTAATTACTACCCTCAGGGCAACGGTCTTGACGAGTCCATGAATAAAAACTTGATTACTGTGATCAAGAAGCTGCTAGATAGGAATCCCAAGGACTGGCATACCCAGCTCCGTTTCGTCCTTTGGGATGATCACACTCACAACAAGGCAGCCCTCGATGATTCCCCTTTCCACCTTGTTCATGGCCTAGAACCTATATTCCCCATCCATCTGAAGATTCCTACTTTTCAGTTCATCAATGATTTTTATTAGGGACGAGATCGTAGGGAAGCTCGGTTAGCTGAGCTTTTGCATTTAGAGGAAGTTCAAAATTGTGTAATAGAAAATTTTTCCAAACATCAGGGCGTAGTTAAAAGATGGTTCGACCGCCGAGCCAAGATCAAGGCCTTTAGAATTGCCGATTTGGTCATGTATTGGGACAAGGCCCATGAAAAGAAAGGGGGACACAACAAATTCGACAAGCTCTGGCTTGGCCACTTTCAAATAGCTGAGATTTATGGAGATAATGCCTTCTGCTTAAAGACCTTAATTAATGAGAATGTCCCGTTTCTAGTCAATGGGCAGCACTTGAAGCATTACTTCCAGGCTTGAGCTCGTTCGAGCTCTTCGGTGTAAATACTTGTACATAGGTTAGGGTAGTTTGGTTTTTGGATTGCTTGCGTTTTGTTTGTGTCGCTCTTTTGTTTTCTCCCTCCCGACAATTTTTTTTCAAAAGTTTTTTCTCGCTCCTTTGTGGTGGCCATGCTTGCTCGACAAGCAGTTCACTTTGCTATCCGTTCTTTGTGTTCTTCGAGTAAACATTCACTCTCGATTATCGGTCTTTGAAAACTGCTCGTGAATGATTTCCTTGCTTGAATTCTGCTTATAGCTTGACCCTTGGCTAGATCTTCTTACACACATCTCAGATCTCGCACAAAAAATATAATTATTATTTCTAAAGGACTGTGCCACGGTTGTTATGACAGCCTAGTGAGTGAAAAATCTCAAGTCTGCTCCAGTTACCACTGCAGTCTCAAACCCATCGTAGGCTTCAGTGCTTACCCGATCGAACTAAATGATAAAAGAGAAGTGAAATATGAAAGCAAAAGAAAAAAGGAAATAAATGACCGTATGGGTGTTCGGGTAACTCTACCGGGGCTATGGACACCTGGTTGGCAGTAGAGCAATATCCGTGAGATTGCAGTGACAACCTTGTTGGGGCTATAGACACCTAACTGGCAGCGGGGCAATGTCCAGGTTACTTTTAGTGTTAGACGATTTATGTAGCTCGCTCGGTTGACTTGGTGACCCTAGTCACTTTCCTGAGGAAAGGAATAAATTCACTACACACACTTCTGAGATGTCTTGTAAGCTAACCCAATTAAGGATCTCGTCCTCCCAGATTCATCTTTGGAAGCCACTCTTGGTCTACGAAACTAGAGATTTTGGGTCCTGAATGAATATTTAACCCTAGAACGCTTGTGAGTGTTTTCTAGTGGAGTCGCCATTTGTTGTGCCCCTAGCACACACACCCCATTCAGAACGGGGACCCTCTTTTCTTTCTCCTTGTCTGGTCATTTTTGTCGTTGCCTCGTTTTGCATGCCTCCCCTTTTGATGTCTTAGATGGTCAATATTTCTTTAAGGTCCCACCATAAATTGACCATGCCTCCCCCTTTTTGGTTTTGTTGCATTCTGGCACCTCGCGGAGTCCCTCTGGCAGTTTGGCCTTGCCAACGGCCCCGGGCTCTTCCGAGCCCAGCCGTTCTAGATTCTCTCTCCGGGTTTCCCCGCTGGAACCGTCGTTTCTGGCAGCGTCTGCTCTGCATCTTGCTAGACTTCAGGGTTCGAATCCCCGTCCATCGTCTGCAAAAAAGTTGTTGAAATTTTATGAGCAGGGTCCCGCCCTCCGAGCCCCAGACCCCGGAGGTCCGCTTCCGGGGTTTCGTCTGTGTTTCGCCATCTACGACGGCGGACTTCTTGCGGCGTCCCACCTCCTGGGTCCTGCCAACCTTTTCGCCAACCACAGTTTGTGGGAGTCGCTCATTGCCATGGGGTGTTCTGGGCCCGACCATCTAGCATTCCGTGTCTGGAATTTCGTGATGGTTCCGTTGTCTTGGACGGCGGATCCCTGGCAGCATCCCGCCCTCTGGGCCCCAACCTGCTTCCTGCCGCCCTCGTTCAACTGAGTGAAAACTTCAAGCGGCCGCTGTGTTGCTCCGCCCCAGCCGCTGGGCCCCGGTTCTCCCACTACCGTCGCCGACCTTTCAAATCCACCAACTTTTTCACCACTATACCTGCATTAAATGCGAACATTAATGGCGGTTAGGGGTATAAAATACCCAATCTAACCCATCATTTTCATCTCATAGGATTGCAGAGCGATTGGACAACCTGCCATTTGGAGCCCACCGTCTTCCACATCGTCACGCTTGCCACCCTCAGCAACATTTCGTTGATCGTAGGTGGATCCCACGTCTCCCTGCATAGCGTGTTTGAGGTAGGCCATCGGTTTGCCCTTCCCAAGCTTTGTTTCGTGATTTCAAGGGATTTAAATGAGTGAACAAATCATTAAGAGGGAATTAGGTAGTAAAACATAAGATTGCACACATAACCCATGTGATAAAACTTGAGAAAACCTTCTATAAATGCCCTCATCACCAATTCGGGACTTTTCCTCGCCGCGACCATTCTTCGCATAGGAAGATTGTCTCCTTCGGGCCTGGGGCTTGTCTTGGCTATCCTAACTCAAACAGAGAACCTTACCGCTGGCGATGATTCTTCCCTCTGGGCCCGTCCCATCGGAGTTCTCCATCTGGAGTTCACCTTGGGTGCTGCCGTTTCAAACTGCAGTCTGACCCCTACCTCCCAGCTACCGGATCCTGACCCTTTACTCGCCGTGAGAACTTCATACTGAACATGCATCCTGTGGGCCTCTCGGGCTTGGGACCCCGGAGTTCCTCCTTCGGGGTTCCATGGGTGTTTTACCATCCTCCGCAGCGAAACTTGTCTGGCATCCCGATCTGCGGGCTCCACCTTCCCATTCGCTTTTGTCTTCTGGTGATTTGACTCATGTTGTCCTTTTGGTCTTCGGGCTCCAAATGCCGGGTATCCATGTTTCCTTTTCTGCCGACCTCATGATGAACTCTTTGATGCCCTCCGTGCTCCAGGCCCCACCCTTCTCCCCGCTGATGGCCTTTCTTTTCAAGCGGCATCCTTCAGATCTCTCGGGCCTCGGTGTCCAGACATCCGTTCTCACAAGTCTGCCTTTCTCCCGCCGTTAGGGAGATTTCACCCCGTCCATCCGATCGTTGGGCCCCAAGCTCTCATCTTCCACTGGATGCCTCATGAATGACTAATGGCTTTCTGCTCGACGAGCTCCATGGCTCGGGACTCCTGTCCTTGACCACCATTGCTAAATAGAAAATCCCACCTAGTGCCTCGATCCCCGGACTCCGTCCTGCCGATCGCCGCTGAGATCAAAAAGCAAAAGCATGCTGCAGGACTTCCCCTCCCAGACTTTTGTCTGACGTTTGCTGTCCCAAACAGTGAAGTTAAGTCACCTTCTCGGTGCTGCCAGCTCAAGTGCTCAAAATGAAATGACATATTTCCGGCCGCCCTTTGGCCCTCCAGGCCTCGGACCTCAGAGTTCCATCTCCGGATTTCCGTATGCTGTCTGCCACTCCAAACTGCTATCTCCTGACAGCTTTTTAGCGTGTGACTTCTGAACTCTCCTAAATTGATCCAAACAAACCCAAATTTGGAATCTAACTTCGACCCACATGCTGAATTTTGGTCCTCTTCATTGCCAACCTCTTGAAATATTAAAATGTGACCAAAGAAGGTCTCCGGGGGCATTCTGTCGTGTTTTCCCTTCCAAACAGCATTCCTGCTAGGGAAGTCCGGCCCTCCAGGCTCGAATTGTCTAAATGCCCTAAATCAAAGATCAATAACATCTTGAGATGAAAGTTCATGATATGTTTGATTGATTATTTGAAATAGATGTTATTTTCAAGATGTTGACTAACATGAATACTTTTGAGGATCTATTGTGCTAACTTCGCCTTTGCTTGCAGAATATATGGAATCGGGTGTAGGAACTTCAGAGGCATCCGCCGAAGGGGACAAGGGGAAGAAGTTAGGAAGGACCCCTCGAGGGAAAGAAGACAAGCACCAGATGAAGTACCAATTCCAAGGCAATCCACTCCACTCAAAGGTCATAATAGACTGGAAGGAGATCATGGACACCAACATTGGCTAGGTGGATATCAATGAATTCACGCAAAGGGTTAGGGTCAATCCAATGACAAAGAATGCAAGGTTAATAAGACAAAGTGGAATAGCTAAGGCTACGAGATTCCCTCCATCCCTCGTGGTGATCGAGCTGGTCATGGCTTGTCGGGAAGCATACCAAACCAACACAAGGACAATTGTTAATAAGGAGGGCAACATTCTCGCTGACATGTCACCAAAGGGGATCACCAAGACCTTCCACATTCCAACAGATGGGGGTCCCCACCTTAGAAGAATGCCAGGCGGCGTAGGATGATAATCCGATGGGATGCAAGAAGTCAATAAATCTACATTGACTTAAGGAAAGATGGGGTAGCCCTGCAAAGGTTCCTTAGGAGCTCTTTTGTAGCGATTTCCATGAGGATTACCATGACCTAGTAACCATGTTGAGTAGAGTTATGGGTCTTTCTACAACCACCTACTTTCAAGAATGGATGGCATACTTCATTGAGTAGATCCTGCATCGAAACGAGGATGTCACAACAAAAGTTTTGTTCTACTAGGGAGGAATCATAAGCAACTGCTTCTATAAGAAGTTTGTCAACATAAAGAAGAGCTCCAAATTTTACATGACTTCCTACCTTGTCTATTCCTTGGCGGATCAAAGATAGTACAGTGGGTTGTTTGTGGCACCCGATCAGGGGCAGAAGCGAGGACTCAAAGCTTATGACAAATACCTGGAACTCCAGTATCGCAACTTCAAAAGAGATTACTGCATAGTGAACGACGCCTTCATTGGCCACATCATGAGGTTGATTTCCAGAGACTTTGAGAGGAGTCTCCCATAGTGCGAGGGCGCTTTTGAAGCAATATGCCTTCCTTTATATCCAATACCCAAAGTTTACGTACATCTATGCCCAGGGCTTTATTGAAAGGCCAAATAGATTGCCTCAATATCCCAATGATCGAATCATCCTCTTGGAGCTTTCCCAGCAAATCTAGCACTTGCAAGCAATCTTTAGCAACAAACACATAGTGGGGATCTCCTACCTCATGACCCCTTGCCAAGACATGTACCGACTACAAACCTCCCAGTGTGCTAGTATCTCTGAGAAAGAACTGAAGGATTACAACTTCTACTTACACACTGCTCGCTCGCGGATGGACCCACATGGCCACGTCAGGAAAGTGCTGGGGCCAACATATGCCCATCTTCACCACATTGAAGATTTCTGGGCCGATTGCTAGGATGACAAAGAAGTGTGTGCAAGGCACTACATACGAATGACTGTGCAGTTCCTGAGGAGGGTGCAACCATTCCTCGTATCGGACCAAATCAAGGAGGACGAGTCCACCATCACACATCCGAGGTACCCGACAGTCGCCAATCTACCAATACCATCAATTGACTGGGATGAATAGGAGGTCGATGACCTTGAAACCATAACCAAGCCAATCTTGACTCATACCAAGGAGTGGGTCGATGGGCAAGTGGCTCATTTAAAGTGAAATGGAGTAGTATTGACTTATGAAGGGCTCAAAAGAGAGCTGAGTTCCATAGAAGATGTTGCTGCCACCACGTCAACTGGCTGGACCTCCAAGTCTCCAACGGTCACCAAGTACAAGAAAAGAAAAGAAACAGAAACCGAGCAGTCTCTAGACCCCAAGGCTTATGCAAAGAAAGAAGCGAGAGGCTCACCTCCCAAAAGACTCAAACTGTCAGGGAGTGCTGCGGAACATCCTTCAACCCAAGATAAAGAAACAGAGGGTGCGGGTCAATTGCAGCCTCTCATGGCTCTCTTCGCCCCTCCTGTTGCACCACCCACCTCCCTAGCTATGGTCGTTGCATCCCTGCCGGTAGTGGACATTTCTATCCATCTTTCCCCTTCACCTCCGGTCGAGTCTATGATAAGTATTAACTCCTGCTCCACCATGACTTCTCCCCCCCTCTACTGCTATGTCACCAATCACATCACTCCCTCTGGCAACAATGACATCACCTATTCCCCTTGCCACTATGCCTGAGGCTCTTTCAAGGCACATGCAGAACCTCCCCCCTGAGCTCTCCTAGATCTTAATGTATCCAACTCTCAAGGCAGCCCTTGCACAAGTCCTTGCAACTGCTCAACCTTCACAACCACCAACAGGGCCACTAGCTATGGAGGCCACAATGCTAATCTCAAAGGAGTTGGAGGAACGAGAGCGGGAAGCATCAAAGTCTATCGAGGAGGCTGATGAGTATCATGAGCATCTAGAGTATGAACACCGAACCATCGATAGGGTGGTTTATGAGGAGGAAGAAACAGACTCTTCCGAGAGTGGGGACGAGGAAGATGGCTCAGGTGCTAAGGAAATCATTCAAACCTTTGATGATGACCTTGAGGAGGAAATGGCACAACAGCTGAAAGACATTGAGGTAGAGGCAGAAGGGTCACCCCATGATGAAGAGGGGCAGCCACCTGAGGAACAACAGCAAAAGGATTTAATTGAGGGTGAAGCCCATGTTGTCAGAAGCCCCGACGCTGAGGGTACTAACTCGCATTTGTCCATGACTCTGATGAAGAGCAGGAGGATGCTGCCAAAAAGAAAGAAGAATCTCAAAAAGAAAAGGGAGCAGAAATCTTGGCATTGACTGAAAAAAGTGAGGGTGACCATGATTCACCCAAGGGGAAATCTGCTTTGCCCGAGTGGTTGGAGAAGCAACTCAAAGAAAAAAACCCCGTGCTGAGGGACCCAAGGGAAATGTTAGAGGCCATCTTGGCTCGAGCCCAAATCACGACGAAGAAGGAGAAGAAGCCCAAGGTCAGATCCAGAGTAACAATGGATGCTTTCGGCTCCCGAGCAACACAAATTGCGACGCCCATGATTGGCTAGGCTAGGGTAAGTTATAACATCTCCACCATTGACTTGGGAACCGCAACCAGAGAGCAGAAGGTCGAACACCTTGAGGAGTCAGTGGCTACAGTGGTGCACCTGATAAAATAAGATAAAATCTCAAAGGATGAGTTCAAGGCACATGTTGCAGCCTTAACGGATTACATACAACAATGGTCTTCAGTAGATGACCTACCTACTACATCCACGGCTGCACCTCAACTGCTTTCCAAGGAACAGATTGACAAGATGGAGAAAAGAAAGAACTTGGAGAAGACCACAAAGGATTGGTTCCGACAAGTCTCATACGTCGGAAACATGAGAATTAAGTGGGTTGTGTAGACAACCAACAAGTTCTTGGACATAATGTAGTATCTGGAGAGCACAAAGAAGCTTTGCACCAATTTTTCCAAAACTTATGACTCCACCTTTCCAAGGATTGAAGCTATCCTTCGGATGCCTGAAGCCACGTGGGAGGAGAAGCTTGCATTTAGAAAGAAGATCACTGGCTGATGGATGTGTGGCGCTGAGACTTTGACAACCAAAATGAGAGGTTGGAGTAAATCATGAGCAAGGTGGATCCGGACATGGAATGGATCAAATAAATCCAGGCAGAATGTGCTCGATACCTTAAGATGATGATGGGATATGATATTCCCACTGTGCAAATGGATCCAGAAAAGATAAAACCCTACTTCCAGGAGAAGATGAAGGATGGGATGGCTAGAGAAATCACAATGGAATTCTTGAGTTTTTCTACCCGCGCCTTCGATCAATCAGAACTATTCAGAGACCAAGGCTCGAAGTATGATGAGGATTGGAAAAGGTTGGAGCATAATGCAAAGGAATGGAGCTACCAGGTGCTATGATGTGAAATCATCGAAATAGAAAAACTCCAGGAGGTCATCCTACAGTTCATCGAATACAGAGCCTCCAAGGGACAAGAGGACAACCCTGCCAAAGATGAAGAACTTTATGAAGAGTAGCTACAATAAAAACAACAATCCACTAAAAGACAAGAGAGCTAGAGTGCCATTAGTAAGAGGATGAAATAGGGTAAAGACAAAATGTAATTTTTAATTGCTAGATATTGGGGGGTAGGTGAAACCCTATTTTGTAATGAATCTTGGCCACACAATAAGAATTAATTTTGGCCATTCATCAAACTTTTGAAAAACTATAATTCGGGCTCCCCTCTCATTTGTAAAGGGGGAGTTGAGTGGTTGTAAAGACAGGCTGTAGAAATTTATAAAGAAAAAGCATTGACTTGGTGTATTTTCTTAGTTTCTTCCATGTTACTTGATTCAATCTCCAATGTTAGATGTTTGACTTAGGTTTTATTGCTGTTTTAGTTAGTTGTCTGCTTTCTTTGGATAGATTTTAGGAATACTGTTTGGTGATTATGAAAATTCCTACCATGTTGATGATTTCTTTGTCCATACTTTTTGCTATTTGCTGATGGTAGATAGCTGTGCAAAGTTAGCCTAGACTTGATTTCAAAGCTGCTCCAAAACATTTGTCTTTGATTCATGCATGTACATGGTGAATGAAGAATGAAATATCTGCAGACCTTAGGAGATAGCACAATTTCCATGATACTGTGAAACCTTTGGTTAAGTGGGATATTGTTTTGAGAAATTGTTCGTTGCAGGAACTCCATTGTCGCTATTCATAGTTAGTTGCAGACTTAGGAACTTTCCCTCTTTCTCACCTTTTTTTTTTAATGACTGACCTATGCTAAGGTTCATTTGACATTGTAAAGCCAAATAAAACAACAAAATGGAGTTTAAGACTGCTGTTTGAACCTACAACCAATGCATAATAAATTTCCATCCTAAAAACTCCATTTCAAGATCCAACTTCCATACATTGTATCCATGCTTTGCATTTCCTGCGTAAGACCGCCTTGTGATTCTAGCAAATCACATCAAACTACTGAGGTATCTATGCATTGTTATGACCTGACATCCGAGAGACCTTGGGATAGTGTTCTGCACCCTGATTGTGGAAGATTGTCTTTCAAGAGAGGTAGTGCACCTACGCACTTCCTGTGTTGAGAAGTGCATAAAAACACCATCAACAGAACTAGCACTAGAAGGAGGGCTTGATGGTGGAAATATTAAGTTAAGGGATAAAAGTGAAGTTGGATCGAATTGGATCATTCTCCCTAGAAATATTTCAAAGAGTTCTACGGTCAACACCAAACAAGGGAGAATTTGAAGAATTGCAACCTCCTACAAGGGTAAAGTGAGCTAAAGGAAGTAGCATTACCTATTCCTCTTCTTCCATTCCATTCACCTCCATTCCACCCTCACCTTCATTTGGTTGGCCTTTGTCTTCCACCCAACCAACTCAAACTGCATTTGCACCTCCTATCTCTATCAGCTAGGGGATTGCTCCTCTCCCAACCCTTCCAGCCCAGGGCACAGTCCAGTCAGCCACAGCTGAAGTACAGTCCTAGATTGCTATTGTATTGTAGATACAACCCCAAATTGCTATTGTCCAACAGCAGATACCACCTCCATCACCTTCCATGGCTTGGTTAGCACATAACCCTTCGCCGATACATTTTGCTGCCTAATATGATATGCCCAAGAATCCGAAGGGCTTTTGTTCGAAGTTTCATCTGCACGACCTGCAAAGAATAGCTGAGGAGCATATCAAAATATTCGAGACAATGATCACCGAAATACAAGTTGACCACGAGGACGTTGCATGTCGCCTTTTTCCACATTCATTGGGGGAAGAGGCCTTCTATTGGTACATCAATTTGCTGATGGGATACATTACCTCATGGAACCTGATGAAGAATGCCTTCCTGTAGAAATATAAGATCCCCATCAGCCCTTCGGAGCTTTACCAATAGTTCATGTATGTCAGGAGGGAAGTCAATGAACCTATTGGCTCCTTCAACGACCGCTTCCATCGGGCCTATAGAACGCTTCAGGACCCGTACCTCCATAATGATGCGGAAGCTCTCCCGGTCTATTATGCGACGCTGGACAACCTCACATCGGCCTTGGTAAAAAGGATGCGCCCACTGCTCACTACCCTAGTGACTGCCTATGCAGAAGCCGTTGTCGCCAGTGTGGACTTGGGGAAAAATATCTCCAGCCCGCTACCTTCTTTGGGGCCGGTAGCCCACCCAATGCAAATTCAGGGGCTTAATCACGCGTTTGCTCACCAAACCCCTCTTATGAACCAATTACCTCAATTGCCTATGGTACCACATCTAGGGCAGCCATTGAATTATGCACCTCCTGCGCCTTCCTATTTGCAGCCCTAGCAATAGTATAACTATTCTTAGGCTACTCCACAATAACAGGCGTATCCCCATTAGTCCTAGGCACCATTGTACCTATCGGGACCAGAGTTTCCTTTAGCCTATCAGAATCAACTGGTAGCCCTGCCCTCTTTTCTCCAAAATCCAGCGCCGTCGCCCAAGAACGAGACTGAGAAAGACAAGTTAGAGGAACTGACTGAGATGATAAAGAAAATGTCCACAAAAATGATGCACCTAAAGAATTAGAATAACTAGTTGCAAGCCTCCCAGCATAATTTCTAGGCCAACCTTAACCGAGATAGCCGAGACAATAGGGACAGTGGGGATAATCGAGAAGTAGGCACTTCCTCCAGGCAGAACTATGATAGGGGGCAAAACACCAATCAAAATGCAGAAAGAAGACCTTCTCAGAGGCAGATTCACACATGGAACACTAGGCCCAACAATGGTGGTGTCCCTATGCCTTTCGATCAACCGACAAGCAACGAAAAAACGTCCAGTGATGTATACCTGGCCAAAGCGGCTTTGTTCGGATGGTGTCGAATTCACAAAATCAGCAGACATTCCAAGTTGGATTGTCCCACGTTCTAGATAGCTGCTGAAATATTCCAGGTAGAAGTGCAAAATGTAGTCGACAATGCCGGCAGCAGGGACATTGTTCCATTCGAGCCATATGATTCCTCCTATCTTGTGGTTAATCAAACGCCATTCCCACAGGGTGACCACAACGAGCCCGAAGTCGAGCCTACTCCTATTGAGGATGAAGAAGTGCAAAAGGTAAGTAATGAACAGACTTTGGGTCAGCTCTTTGATTCAGTAGATAATGGTCCAGTAGATGAAGAAGAACCATTTGTAGATGAGGTCCACATATTCCATCAAAGGTCGACTCCCTACTTCCTTAGGAATAGACAGGCGGGTGGACCCTTTACAACTTTCACCCCACCAAACAATTTTGCCACTTTGCCTGATCGTAATGCTAGCAATAATCCTGGACTTCCTCATATACCTACCCAATACCTCAACAAGAATGGATCTCAAAACCAGTCACACAATTAGCTTCAAGGCCAATCCCAAAATCCGTCTGGTCAAATAAGGGTCCAACCTCCTAGTTCTGCTATAGGCCAGGCTTTTAGTTCAAAAATTGAACAAATGGGTGAATATGTAGCAGAAGAGTTTAAGAAGGTAAAAATTAGCTTTTCAGCCTTCAAATTGCTCAAAGTCCTTGCTGTAAGGCTTGCCTTCTTTAGGGTTCTTAATGGGACTCCATTTTCTAGTACAACACAAGAAACACCAGCTAAGAGGGTTACCTTTGAAGAGCTTAGGAAAAAATCAGAGATACAAGATAATGCTGGGAAAATGAAGGATATTCTCATGAATCAGTTTGCAAGTAAACAAATTGAAAAGGAGTCGGAAAGGGCTAATAGGCAGCTTTCCAAGGACCAGCTATTTAGGAAAACAAGAGATATGGGCAATGATAAGAACAAAAGTCAGATAACTCACATGGATACGCCTATGGGCATCTTCCAGGGTAGACCGGAAACTCCCCCTTTCCTGACCACCATTAGGGTCTTTAGGAAGAACCTGTACAATTGCCTGCTCAATTCAGGAGTGTCTGCCAATGTCATGCCCTTGGCCATTTGCAAGGCTCTTGGCATCACCCCCACGCCTTCAAGGAGGAAGGTGACCCAGCTAGACAAAACAGAGATCAACATCGTGGGTGAAATAAACCGTATCCCGATGTAGATTGCTATAGACCCGCAGATACAACAGGTCATTGATATTAAAGTGGCTGACATTCCCGATGCATATGGAATCATTTTGGGAAGAGAATTCACCAAGGCACTGAATGGATATACTGCCATAGACCTTTCTCACATGTGGCTACCATGGAAGGGGCTACCTAATCAAATCCGTATCGACCGTGAACCCCGTATGAAGTACATGATCATGGAGTACAATAATATCAATGATGTGCTGTTCGCCGAGATCGACTTGGGGAATTATCACCCTTTTGCCTACCAAAATGAGGTCGAGCTCTAGGAAGAGGATATAGATGAAGTGTTACTGGTGTTGTGTAGTCCTTTGACCGATTCTACACGAATGCCCCCAAACATAGAAATATTGATAGAAGCTGATGATGAGCCTGATAAGGATGACAACTGGGGACTACTCAGTGGTTTCCAAGAATTCATTGAAAAGTGCGCAAGGGATCAACTCAATCTAGGGGCTCGAATGAATTTACAGGATCTCTTGTTGCCAAACTGGTGCATGGTTCACAATGCTGCACACTTCGAGTTTGATTGTCGCTTGTGCTAAGTGATAGTTGCACATGTTAAAAAATAAGCTGCTCCTTAGATAGAAATGCCAAAGGAGGCACCAGTAGAACCACCTGTTGATCAATACATCGAACCAGAAAATTCTCCTAAGGTCACAGGGCTAGTCATCTAGCTAAAAGGGAACAAAAGCTCGACCAGACCTGAAGATAAAGAACCCTTCACATGCTGGACGCTCCGATTTGATGGATCCAAGTCCAAGCAGGGAGCTAGAGCTGGGTTCGAACTCATCAGCCCAATGGGTAAGAAATTTCTAGCTGCCCACAGGTTGCAATTTTATTATACCAACAACGTAGCGGAATATGAGGCCTTAATCCTCGGCCTTCTCATGGCCTTGAAAAAAAATGTAAAAATGCTACAAATTTTTGGGGATTCTGAGCTCGTAGTTAAATAGGTCAGGACGTTGTATTCCTGTCATGATTAGAGACTTACAAATTATAGGCATAGGGTTTGGGATCTCTTGGAGGGCTTAGATGCATTCAATATACAATTGATCCCTCGTGCTCAGAATCGTATAGCTAATGCCTTTGCTCAAGCCGCCAACACTTTACAACCCCTCTCTCTGTCTGGGCTCAAGAAATTCATTGTTGAGCTAACATCCATGCCATCGGTCCTAGATAATGTTATCCACTTGCAAGTCTTCAATAATGACAAGCATATCCTTCAATTCATCACAAGTTTTGATGTCTTCGCAGCCCAAATAATTGATGAAGCTAATCCACAGGAAGCCGAACTGGACATAGAGGGGGTTATTAACCTCAAAAATAATATGATCCCCAGGGGTATGGTTCAGTTGGAATGCACATTCAATTTGGACCAGATCAGAGATCAAAATCAGCAAATGAAAAGGGAGGCTATAAGCAACCAGTGCGATGCTCACAACCTTGGGACATCCCAGAAGATCATGAATGTTTTTATCGGCAAGGTGTGCACGCCAAAGGAAAAGAAGGGAATCACAAATGTGTTGCGAAGGTACCATGATGTGGTGGCATGGAGCCATGAAGATTTAAAAACTTATGACACTTCTGTCATTACACACACCATCCCTCTTAAGGTGGAGGTGAGGCCATTTCGCTAGCGGCAGCGCCCTATCAATGCCTTGCTGGAACCTATCATTTACAAAGAGGTGCAAAATTTTCTCTCAACAAGAATCATTTTTCTAGTTAGGCACTCCACGTGGGTGGCCAACTTGGTCCCAGTCAGAAAAAAGAATGGAGAGATTAGATTGTGTGTAGATTTTTGCAATCTGAACTGCGCCTCGGAGAAGGACAACTATCTAGTACCTTCGTTGGATGAGGTGCTGCAGATCATCAACGGCTCCCAAATGATGTATTTCCTTGACAGATACTCTGGCTATAACTAGGTAATGCTATAGTATGAGGATCGTCACAAGACAACGTTCACCATGAAGTGTGGGACGTTCGCGTAGAGGAGAATGCTTTTTGGGCTCATCAACGCTGGCACCACTTTCCAATGCACCATGGATATCGCCTTCAAGGACCTAATTGGAAAATTTATAATCATCTACATGAATAATTTAACCATGTTTTCTAAAAGGTGAGGTGATCACATCTCTGATTTATGCAAGGTATTTTAGAGATGTAGGGAGTTTGGGGTTT
Source organism: Sequoia sempervirens (assembly GCA_007258455.2). NCBI lineage: Eukaryota > Viridiplantae > Streptophyta > Pinopsida > Cupressales > Cupressaceae > Sequoia > Sequoia sempervirens. The sequence goes on along the minus strand of VDFB02271358.1, from coordinate 718,453,418 downwards.
CCCTTAACCCCAAGAAGTGCATTTTTGGAGTGACTTAAGGTATATTTCTTGGGCATATCATCTTAGAACAGGTAATCTCTATAGAACCTAAATGTATCGAGTCCTTACTCAAAATCCCGCCCCCAGGAAGTAAGAAAGAATTAAAATCTTTCTTTGGAAAGATCAACTTCGTCTGGAAATTCATTATAGGTTTCGCGAAGATTGTTAAACCTCTCAATGCTATGCTCAAACAAGATGCCAAAATTGAATGGACGCCCAATGCTAAACAATCTTTCAAAGAAATCAAACGGGCCATCATTGAGGCACCTGTGTTAGTTAGCCTCGATTATCTGAAACCTTTCTACATCTACTCATTTGCTTTAAAGCATTCATGTGCTAGCATGTTGACCCAAAAAGACGATGAAGGAAACCAGCATTCGATCACCTTTATGAGTGCTCCCCTCAAGGATGCTGAATTGTGATATCACAACATTGAAAAGCAGGCATATGCTCTTGTCAGAGGGGTAATGAAATTTAGACACTATATCCTACGCAATAAGGTGCTTGCCATTGTCCCCGATCTAGTAGTAAAAACACTGCTCATGCAAAATGAATTGGGCGAACGAAGAGCTAAATGGGTCACCCTACTCCAAGAATATGACATGGAAATCCAATCGATGAAACTGGTGAGAGGACAGGCACTCACCCACACAATTGTTGAAACAGTAGCAGAAGCTAGACCCGAACTCACTGTGCAACAATACCAGCTTAAAGATGTCTCCCCAGGAGAGTGGTACCAGAATGTTGTCTACTATTTGCTGAACCATAAATGTCCACCACACCTGCAAGGAGTCTAAAAGCGGTCCCTAAGATTGAAAAGCAATGGCTATATGCTGCAGGGTTCCATTCTCTACAAGAAGAATCATGAAGGCATTTATTTAATATGCCTTGGCAAGGAAGAAGTAGATCGAGTCTTAAAAGAGTTCCACAATAAATTTGGTATGGACCATGGTTTTGGTTCTTCCATAGCACATCAGATATTGAGAGCAGGGTATTATTAGCCAACCGTCTTTAAGGATGCCCATTGCCATGTTCATTCATGTCACACATGCCAGACCGCTGCCACTAGGGAAAAGAATGCTGCTATTCCACTGCAGCCTATGCTGGAGGTAAGGCCATTTGTGGAATGGGGTCTCGACTTCATCAGTACGGTAAGCCCTCCATCATCTGCAGGACACAGGTACATTCTTACCGCTACTGATTACTATACTAGGTGGACGGAAGCAATAGTATGTAAGCAATGCACAACTGAAGTAGTTACTAATTTCCTAGAAAGTTTTATTTTGAATTGCTTTGGTTGTCCATATGCTTTGGTATGTGATAATGGACTTGCGTTTGCTTCATTAAAATTTGCTAGTTGGGAATTTGACTATGGGATTTCCCTTAAATTCTTATCTAATTACTACCCTCAGGGCAATGGCCTTGCCGAGTCCATGAATGAAAACCTAATTACTGTGATCAAGAAGCTGCTAGATAGGAATCCCAAGGACTGGCATACCCAGCTCCGTTTTTCCCTTTTGGATGATCGCACTCGCCACAAGGCAGCCCTCGGCAATTCCCCGTTCCACCTTGTTTATGGCCTAGAACCTATATTCCCCATCCATCTGAAGATTCCTACTCTTCAGTTCATCAATGATTTTTAGGAAGGAGGAGATCATAGGGAAGCTCGGTTAGCTGAGCTTTTGCATTTAGAGGAAGTCTGAAACCACGCAATAGAAAATTTTGCCAAACATCAGGACGTAGTTAAAAGATGGTTCGACCGCCGAGCCAAGATCAAGGCTTTTAGAATTGCTGATTTGGTCCTGTATTGGGACAAGACCCATGAAAAGAAAGGGGGACACAACAAATTCGACAAGCTCTGGCTTGGACCCTTTCAAATAGCTGAGATTTTGGGAGATAATGCCTTCTACTTAAAGACCTTAACTGGTGAGAATGTCCCGTTGCTAGTCAACGGACAGCACCTGAAGCATTACTTCCAGGTTTGAGCTCGTTCAAGCTTTTTGGTGTAAATAGTTGTACATAGGTTAGGGTAGTTTGCTTTCTATCTTGCTTGCGTTTTGTTTGTATCGCTCTTTTATTTTCTCCCTCTTGATAGTTTTGTTTTGAAATTTGTTTCCCGCTCCTTTGCAGTGGCCGTGCCTTCTTGACAAGTGGTTCACTTTGCTGTTCGTTCTTTGTGTTCTTCGGCTAAACATTCACTCTTGATTATCGGTCTTTGAAAGCTGCTCGTGAATGATTTTCTTGCTTGAATTCTGCTTAGAACTTGACCCTTGGCTAGATCTTCTTACACACATCTCGGATCTCACACAAAACACATAATAATCATTTCTAAAGGACTGAGCCACGGTTGTTATGACAGCCTAGTGAGTGAAAAATCTCAAGTCTTCTCCGGTGACCACTGCAGTCTCAAACCCATCATAGGTTTCAGTGCTTACCCGGTTGAACTAGATGATAAAAGAGAAGTGAACTATGAAAGAAAAAGAAAAAAGGAAATAAATGACCGTATTGGTGTTCAGGTAACTCTACCGGGGCTATGGACGCCCGGCTGACAGTAGAGAAATATCCGTAAGATTACAACGACAACCCCGTCGGGGCTATGGAGGTCTGACTTGCAGCGGGGCAATGTCCAGGTTACTTTTGGTGTTAGACAATTTATGTAGGTCACTCGGTTGACTTGGTGACCCTAGTCACTTTCCCGAGGAAAGGAATAAATTCACTATACACACTTCTGAGATGTCCTATAAGCTGACCCAATTAAGGATCTCGTCCTCCTAGATTCATCTTTGGAAGCCACTCTTGGTCTGCGAAACTAGAGATTCTGGGTCCTAAATGAATATTTATCCCTAGAATGCTTGGGAGCGTTCTCCAGCGGAGTCACCATTTGTTGTGCCCTTAGCACACATACCCCGTTCAGAACGGGGACCCTCTTTTCTTTTGCCTTGTCAGGTCATTTTTATCATCACCTCATTTTGCGTGCCTCCCCTTTTTATGTCTCAAATGGTCAATGTTGCTTTAAGGTACCACCATAAATTGACCATGCCTCCCCCTTTTTGGTTTTGCTCCGTTATGGCGCCTCGCAGAGTCCCTCTAGTAGTTTGGCCCTGCTAATGGCCCCGGGCACTTCCGGGCCAGGCCGTTCGGGATTCCCTCTCCGGGTTTCCCGGCTGGAACTGCCTTTCCCGGCGGCGTCCGCTCTGCGTCCTCCTAGACTTTGGGGTCTGAATCCCTGTCCGCCGTCTGCAAAAAACTTGTTGAAATTTTCCAAGCGGCATCCCGCCCTTCAGGCCCCGGACCCCGGAGGTCTGCTTCTGGGGTTTCATCTGTGTTTCGCCATCCACAATGATGGACTTCTTGCGGTGTCCCGCCTCCTCGGTCCTGCCAACCTTTTCGCCAACCGCAGTTTGCGGGAGTCCCTCACTGCCATGGGGTGTTTCGGGCCTGACCATTCGAAATTCTGTGTCTAGAATTTCGTGATGGTTTCGCCGTCTCGGATGGCGAATCCCTGCGGCATCCTACCCTTCGGGCCCCGACCCACTTCCCGCCGCCGTGTTGCACCTCCCCGGCTGCCAGGCCCCGGTTCTCCCACCGTCGTCGCCGACCTTTCAAATCCACCAACTTTTTTGCTACCGTACATGCATTAAATGCGAACATTAATGGCGGTTAGGGGTATAAAATACCCACTCTGACCCATCATTTTCATCTCACAGGATTGCAGAGTGATTGGACAACCTGCCATTTGGAGCCCACCATTTTTGACATCGTCACGCTCGCCACCCTCAGCATCATTTCGTTGACCATAGGTGGATCCCACGTCTCCCTGCATAGTGTGTTTGAGGTAAGCCATCCATTTTCCCTTCCCAAGCTTTGTTTCATGATTTCGAGGGATTTAAATGAGTGAAAAAATCATTAAGAGGGAATTAGGTAGTAAAACATAAGATTGTGCACATAACCCATGTGATAAAACTTGAGAAAACCTTCTATAAATGCCCTCATCACCAATTCAAGACTTTTCCTCACTACGGCCGTTGTTCACACAGAAAGATTGTCTCCTTCAGGCCCGAGACTTGTCTTGGCTGTCCTAACTCAAACAGAGAACCTTACTGCCAGCGACGATTCTTCCCTCCGGGCCCGTCCCATCGGACTTCTCTGTTTGGAGTTCACCTTGGGTGTCGCCGTTTCAAACTACAGTCTGACCCTTGCCTCCCAGCTACCGGATCCTGACTTTTTCCTTGCCGTGAGAACTTCATACTGAACATGCGTCTTGTGGGGCTCTTGGGCCTGGGACCCCAAAGTTCCTCCTCTGGGGTTCCACGGGTGTTTTACCATCCTCCGTGGTGAAACTCATTCGGTGTCTCGATCTGTGGGCTTCGCCTTCCCGTTCGCTTTTTTATTTTGGCGATTTGACTCATGCTATCCTTTTGGTCTTCAAGCTTCGAACGCCAGGTATCCTTGTTTCCTTTTCCGCCGACCTCACGAAAAACTCTTTGATGCCCTCCGTGCTCCAGGCCCCGCCCTTCTCCCCGTTGATGGCCTTTCTTTTCGAGTGGCATCCTTCAGACCTCTTGAGCCCCAGTGTCCAGACATCTGTTCTCGAAAGTCCACCTTTCTCTCACCGTCGAGGAGATTTCACCCCGTCCATCCAATCACCGGGCCCCGAGCTCCCGTCTGTCGCTGGATGCCTCATGAACTACTAATGGCTTTCTGCTCGCCGGGCTCCGTGGCCCGAGACTCCTGTCCTCGACCGCCGTTGCTAAACAGAAAATCCCACTTGGTGTCCCAATCCCTGGGCTCCATCCTGTTGATCACCACTGAGATCAAAAAGCAAAAGCATGCTACCGAACTTCCCCTCCTAGACTTCCATCTGACGTTTGCTGTCCCAAACGGCAAGGTTCAGGCGCCTTCTTGGTGCCGCCGACTTGAGTGCTAAAAAAGAAATGACATATTACCGGCCGCCCTTTGGCCCTCCAGGCCCCTAACCCCGAAGTTCCATCTCTGGATTTTCATCTACTATTTGCCGCTCCAAACTGCTATCTCCCGACAGCTTTCTGGCTTGTGACTTCCGAACTCTCCTAAATCGATCCAAACGAACCCAAATCTGGAATCTAATTTCGACCCACATGCTGAATTTTGGTCCTCTTCATTGCCAACCTCTTGAAATATTAAAATGTGACCAAAGAAGGTTTCCGGGGGCCTTCTGCTGTGTTTTCCCTTCCAAACAGCATTCCTGCCAGGGAAGTCCGGCCCTCCAGGCCCAAATTTTCTAAATGCCCTAAATCAAGATCAATAACATCTTGAGATGAAAGTTCATGATATGCTTGATTGATTATTTGAAATAGATGTTATTTTCAAGATGTTGACTAACATGAATGCTTTTGAGGATCTATTGTGCTAACTTCGCCCTTGCTTGCAGAATATATGGAATCAGGTGCTGGAACTTCAGAGGCATTCGCCGAAGGGGACAAGGGGAAGAAGTCAAGAAGGACCCCTCGAGGTAAAGAAGATAAGCACCAGATGAAGTACCAATTCTAGGGCTAGCCGCTCCACTCAAAGGTCACAACAGATTGGAAGGAGATCACGGACACCAACATTGGCTAGGTGGATATTGATGAATTCACGCAGAGGGTCATGGTCAATCTAATAACAAAGAATGCAAGGTTGATAAGACAAAGTGGAATAGCTAAGGCTGCGGGATTCCCTCCATCCCTCGTGGCACCTGAGCTAGTCATGGCTTGTCGGGAAACATACCAAACCGACACAAGAACAATTGTTGATAAGGAGGGCAACATTCTCATTGACATGTTGCCAGAGGGGATCACCAAGACCTTCCACATTCCCACATTCCAACAGATGGAGGTCCCCACCTTAGAAGAATGCCAGGTGGTGTGGGATGACAATCTGACGGGATGCATGAAGTCAATAAATCTACATTGGCTTAAGGAAAGACGGGGCAGCGCTGTGAAGGTTCCTCAAGAGCTCTTCCGTAGCGATTTCCATGAGGATTACCATGACCTGTTAACCATGTTGAGTAGGGTTATGGGTCTTCCTACGACCACCTACTTTTAGGTTTGGATGGTATACTTCATTGAGCAGATCCTACATGGAAATGAGGATGTCACAACAAAGGTTTCATTCTACTGGAGAGGAATCATAAGCAACTGCTTCCATGAGCAGTTTGTGAACGTAAAGAAGAGCTCCAAATTTTACATGACTTCCTACCTTGTCTATTCCTTGGCAGATCAAAGACAGTACAACGGGTTGTTTGTGGTACCCGATTAGGGGTAGAAGCGAGGAATCAAAGCCTATAACAAATACCCACAACTCCAGTATCGCAACTTCAAAAGAGATTACCGCAGAGTGAACGATGCCTTCATTGGCCACATCATCAGGTTGATTGCCGGAGACTTTAAGAGGAGAGTCTCCCACAGTGCTAGGGCGCTTTTGAGGCAATATGCCTTGCTCTATATCCAATACCCAAAGTTTACGTACATCCGTGCCCAAGGCTTTATTGAAAGGTCAAATAGATTGCGTCGATATGCCAATAATTGAATCATCCTCCTGGAGCTTTCCCGGCAACTCCAACATTTGCAGGAAATCTTCAGCAACAATCACATAGCAAGGATCTCCTACCTCATGACCCTTGGCCAAGGCATGTACCGAATGCAAACCTCCTAATGTGCTGGTAACTATGAGAAAGAACTAAAGGATTACCACTTCTACTTACACACTACTCTCCTGCAGATGGACCCACATGGCCACGTCAGTAGAGTGCTAGGGCTAGCATATGCCCATCTTAACCACATTGAAGATTTCTGGGCCGATTTCCAGGATGACAAGGAAGTGTGCGTAAGGCACTACATGCGAATGACTGTGCAGTTCCTGAGGAGGGTGCAGCCATTCCTCGTACTGGACCAGGTCGAGGAGGACGAGTCCACCATCATGCATCTGAGGTACCCAACAGTTGCCAATCTACCAATACCATCAATTGATTGGGATGAACAGGAGGTCGATGACCTGGACACCATAACCCAGCCAATCTTGACTCGTACCAAGGAGTGGGTTGATGGGCAAGTGGCTCATTTAAAGCGACAGGGAGTAGTCTTGACTTATGAAGGGCTCAAAAGTGAGCCGAGTGCCACATAAGATGTTGCTACCACCACCTCAATTGGTGGGACCTCCAAGTCTCCTCTGGTCACTAGGTATAGGAAAAGAAAAGAAACTAAAACTGAGTAGTCTCCAGACCCCAAGGCTTATACAAAGAAAGAAGCGGGAGGCTCACCTCCAAAAAGACTCAAACTGGCAGGGAGTGCTGCGGAACAACATTCAACGCAAGAGAAAGAAACAGAGGGTGCAGGTCAATTGCGGCCTCCCTTGGCTCTCTTTGCCCCTCCTGTTGCACCACCCACCTCCCTAGCTATGGCCGCTACATCCCCGCTGGCAGTGGACATTTCTGTCCATCTTGCCCCTTCACCTCCGACCGATTCTGTGATAATTATTGACTCCTCCTCTGCCATGACTTCTCCCCCCTCCTCTGCTGCTATGTCGCCAATCACATCACTCCCTCTGGCAATAATAACATCACCTGTTCCCCTTGCCACTATGCTCGAGGCTCTTTCAAGGAACATGCAGAACCTCCCCCTTGAGCTCTGCCAGATCTTAATGGATCCAACTCTCTAGGCAGCCCTTGCGCAAGTCCTTGCAACTGCTCAACCTTCACAACCACCGATAGAGCCACCAGCTATGGAGGCCACAATGCTAATCTCAAAGGAGTTGGAGGAACGAGAGCGGGAAGCCTCTAAGTCTATCGAGGAGGAGGCTGATGAGTATCATGAGCACCCAAAGTATGAACACCGAACCATTGACATGGTGGTTTATGAGGAGGAAGAAACGGGCTCTTCCGAGAGTGGGGACGAGGAAGATGGCTCGGGTGCTAAGGAAATCATTCAAACCTTTGATGATGACCTTGAGGAGGAAATGACACAACAGCTAAAAGACATTGAGATAGAGGCAGAAGGGTCACCCCATGATGAAGAGGGGCAGCCACCAGAGGAATAGCAACAAAAGGATTTAACTGAGGGTGAAGCCCATGTTGTTAGAAGCTCTAAGGTTGAGGGTACTAAGGAAAAGAAGGAAGGAGAAATAGCAAGGGAAGAAAGTCCCATTCAGCAACCACCCACCGGGATACTTATCAAATGCCTTGTATTTTTCCATGACTCCGATGAAGAGGAGGAGGATGCTACCAAAAAGAAAGAAGAATCCTAAAAAGAAAAGAAAGCATAAATCTTGGCATTGACTGAGAAAGGCGAGGGTGACCATGATTCACCCAAGGGGAAATCTGCTGTGCCTGAGTGGTTGGAGAAGCAACTCGAAGAAAAAACCCCTATGCTGAGGGACCCAAGGGCAAGGTTAGAGGTCATCTTGGCTCGAGCCCAAATCATGATGAAAAAGGAGAAAAAGCCCAAGGTCTAATCTAGAGTAACAATGGATGCTTCCAGCTCCCGAGCAACACAAATTGTGATGCCCATGAATTGCTAGGCTGGGGTAAGTTATAACATCTCCACCATTGACTTGGGAACCACAACTAGAGAGTAGAAGGTCAAACACTTTGAGGAGTCAATGGCTACAGTGGTGCACCTGATAAAACAAGATAAAATCTCGAAGGATGAGCTCAAGGCACAGGTTGTAGCCTTAACAGATTACATACAACAATGGTCTTCAGTAGACGACCTACCTACTACATCCACAGCCACACCTTAGCTACTTTCCAAGGAATAGATTAACAAGATGGAGAGAAGAAAGAACTTGGAGAAGACCACAGAGGATTGGTTCTAACAAGTCTTATATGTCGAAAACATGAGAATTAACCGAGCTGTGTGGACAACCAACAAGTTCTTGGACCTAATGCAGTCTCTGGAGAGCACAAAGAAGCTCTGCACCAATTTCTCCGCAACTTACGACTCCACCTTTCCAAGGATTGAAGCTATCCTTTGGATTCCTGAAGCCACGTGGGAGGAGAAGCTTGCATTTAAGAAATAAGATCACTGGCTGATGGATGTGTGGCACCGAGACTTTGACAACCAGAAGGAGAGGTTGGAGCAAATCATGAGCAAGGTGGATCTAGACATGGAATGGATCAAAAAAATTTGGGTAGAATGTGCTCGATACCTTAAGATGATGACAGGCTATGATATGCCCACTGTGCAAATGGATCCGAAAAAGATAAAACCCTACTTCTAGGAGAAGATGAAGGACGGGATGGCTGGAGAAATCACAACGGAATTCCTGAGTTTTGCTGCCTGCGCCTTCAATCAATCAGAGCTGTTCAGAGACCAAGGCTCGAAGTATGATGAGGATTGGAAAAGGCTGGAGGATAATACAAAGGAATGGAGCTACCAGGTGCTGCGATGTGAGATCATCGAAATAGAAAAACTCCAAGAGGTTGTCCTCAAGTTCATCGAATACACAGCCTCCAAGGGACAGGAGGACAACCCTGTCAAAGATGAAGAACTTTCTAAAGAGTAGCTACAGTAAAAACAACAATCCACTAAATGACAAAAGAGCTACAGTGCCATTAGTAAGAGGAAAAAATAGGGTAAAGACAAAATGTAATTTTTAATTGCTGGATATTGGGGGTAGGTGAAACCCTATTTTGTAATGAATCTTGGCCACACAATAAGAATTAATCTTGGCCATTCATCAAACTTTTGGAAAACTATAAATAGGGCTCCCCTCTCATTTGTAAAGGGAGAGTTGAGTTGTTGTAAAGACATGTTGCAGAAATTTATAAAGAAAAAGCATTGACTTGGTGTATTTTCTTAGTTTCTCCCATGTTACTTGATTCAATCTCCAATGTTAGATGTTTGACTTAGGTTTTATTGCTGTTTTAGTTAGCTGTCTTCTTTCTTTGGATAGATTTTAGGAATGCTGTTGGGTGATTATGAAAATTCCTGCCATGTTGATGATTTCTTTGTCCATACTTTTTGTTGTTTGTTGATGGTAGATAGCTGTGCAAAGTTAGCCTGGACTTGATTTCAAAGCTGCTCTGAAACATTTGTCTTTGATTCATGCATGTACATGGTGAATGAAGGATGAAATATCTACAGACCTTAGGAGATAGCACAATTTCCATGATACTGTGAAACCTCTAGTTAAGTGGGATATTGTTTTGAGAAATTGTCCATTGCAGGAACTCCATTGTCACTATTCATAGTTAGTTGCAGACTTAGGAACTTTCCCTCTTTCTCGCCTTTTTTTTTTAATGACTGACCTATGCTAAGGTTCATTGCACATTGTAAAGTGAAATCCAACAACAAAATGGAGTCCAAGATTGCTGTTTGAACCTACAACCAATGCATAATAACTTTCCATCCTAAGAAATCCATTTCAAGATCCAACTTCCATACTTTGTATCCATGCTTTGCATTTCCTGCGTAAGACCACCTTGTGATTCCAGCAAATCACATCAAACTACTGAGGTATCTATGCATTGTTATGACCTGACATCCGAGAGACCTTGGGATAGTGTTTTGCAACCTGATTTTGGAAGATTGTCTTTCAAGAGAGGTAGTGCACCTACGCACTGCCTGTGTTGAGAAGTGCATAAAAATGCCATCAACAATTACATCTGTCATGGTGGATTTAACCTTCAAAGAAATCCCTGAAGATCTTCATGAAAAACTACCCAAACTTTCGCTTCCAGCTCAAGCAAAAAACACCAACTATCTTGCCATCCATCAAAGACCAACATAACTAAAAAGCAGGTGAAAATACCACAACAAACTTTCTCAAACTATAACTATAATTTCAACATGGCAGTGCTAGGATTAATCTTTTGTTTACCCTATTTCTTCCTTCATCGAAACTCCAAAACAAAATGAATGAAATTTGAAATCCAAACATCATATTACAATCATTTTGGAATCCATGTAACCGACACAATGATGCATTAAATGAGTGCCAAATTATAATCCATGTGTGCTGTCCAAGTCAACACAATCAACATGCTTATTGAAACAATAATACTGTCACTTCCATGTAAACAAATCAAATGTAATACATATTCTGACAACCCAAGTCTTCAAATAATGTGTATTTAACTGCAGTGAAATGTATAAGCCTGATAATAATAAAGTATGATCGACCTTCAATCAAAAATCTGAAGGAAATTCCAACTTTCCAATCACTTTATAAGTGATATTTATAAAAACCATAGTGAATGTTGTCGGCCTTAAGTGCTAAAACAATGCACTTTAAAAACAAATAGAAATGTCTTAATGCCAACCAAGGCATTTACCAAAAACTTATATCACAAATAAACCATATGCCACGATATAAGTAAATATGAAATGTGAATCCATGTAAAATGTGAAGGCCCAAGTATATGTCGAAATACACTTTGTAAGAAATGATATGAAAAGTCCAAGCAATACCATTGCTTATGAAGCTATATACAGTAGCCAACTCAAGAATACAAATCTGACTGTGTATCAATATAAACATCTCCACCTCATGTATAATGCAATAACCCTTGTGAAGCTATATGTATAGCATGTTAACATATGCACCAAACTAATCTGGCCATGAAGATAAGAAATGAAAAAAACCAACTAAAAAGTGTATATATATACCAATGATGCCAAATGAAATATCAAACTCAAGTGTCAACAAGAGAAAATAAAATTCCAACCCAAAATGCCATGTACCAAATAATATATCATAACTGTGGATACCAAAGAATTATGAGACAACCATGAAGATCACCAATAGAATTCCATGAAGACATAATGAATCTTTTCAATGATGCCATGATCAATCTGATAATGAACAATTTAAATAATATACCTGTTGTGCAATAAAGAAGTGCCAATCTATCAAAAATGAAATCAATTGTTCCATGATATCACCTAAAAACCAATGCCACTTGAATAGACAAAATAACTTTTATCTACACATGAAGCTCAATATGATTAGCTACACAATATATGATAAACAAATGCATCCAAATTCATCAAACCAAAGCATGATCCACAAAATACTAAATATGCCAAACTAAACACAAAGAGCACCAAGTATCATTATGCCAATTACCAATCAATTTTGTCACCAATCAGTTTTGTCATCAAGGACAATATACCACAAAGAGAAAGTCAACAAAAATAACTAAATATGTTTCTTAATATTAGATTAATGGATTGGATGATTACAACATACAATAGAAAATCCTTATAAAAGGAAAATGAAAAAATAACCCTAGATGAAACCATAGGTGAGGATTAAATTAGATCATTACACGTGTCCTCATTCTATACTACGAGAAAAAAAAATCACACATGAATTAATAATAAAAAACATATCTCTAAGTCTACTTTAATTATAATAAAGTAAAAAAAATTAATTATAATAAAGTAAAAAGGGAGATAATTAATTAAATTAATTGACTTGGTGATTACCTATTTTAATATTAATGTGCAAAATTTAAAAGCCCTTAGCTCATCAATTCGAAGAAATAAGAAATTACAACTAAAGAAAATTTAGACCAAGGACATTCATTCATATAATTTTTTCAGAAACTTTGTTACAATACAACTTCAACAACAATGGTCAATGTGTATTTCCAAAAACTTGACACTATTACAATAATAGTATTTCTCTGCTCTTTTTTCAACAAGCAATATGCCAAATTAGTATATATTTATAAAATTATTTTATAATGATCAAATTTGTGAAAGAAAATAACTCTTGAGTAGATGTAATCAATGTAACACATTCCTTAAGCAAAGACCCATAAAATTTATTGCATATATGCATTTTGTCCAAATCAAATGCCCAAAATACTAAGGAGATCTGAAGAATTAATGTAGGTCATTAAGAAGAGGGCATACAATAATGGTTAGTTGATGGGAGGTTGGTGAAAGGAGATCATGCCATTATATTCAGTGCACACAATTTAAAATTGATTTTAATAGGTTGCACTTTAAGTTTTTCTCCATCACAAATCATTCCTTTTGCACTTTAGACATTTGTTTATCAACACTTTATTTAATGTCATCATTCCAAGCGAGCCTTAGGACAAGTTATGTATTAATTATCTCACCTCTAATAAAAACCATCATTTCCATCATATATCAAGTTCTTCATAATATGTTGAGAGATTAGAGGGGAGTATGCCTCTCTCTAAAATTTGGATGAATGCATTATGTACTTCCTTGTATGTTGATCTTCTCTTCATATGTCAAACTTTACTAGCATTCAATAGCAAGGGATCAGAGTATGGAATATCCCAAAACTCTAATAGGAACACTAAGATGTATTAATGGTATTTTGGGTCTTCTATGAGGGTAGGTGGGTTGTATACTTAAAAATGTGAGGGTTTTGGACTGTTGTGTGATAAGAACTCATACCACATGTTAAGGATTGAAGCACTAGGGAATCAGGGAATTGGGGAAGTCATGCTCAAGGGGATGTGACATGGAAAAAATGATAAAGGAACCCTAAATAATAAAAGGCTTTTAGGATTTCAAGATCAATAAGTGAGAAAGGGTTTAAATTGGTATTGAGTCAAGGAAATGGTCAAAATTCCAACTTTGATAGGTTATAGAGAGAAATTACAAAATTTGAAGTTCTGATGGATGGAAATAAGTACATGAATAAGGGAAGGCCAAAATTTTGACTTTGATAAGATGTATAGAGTAATCGATAAAGTTTTAGACTTTTGGGGTTGGTGGAAAATGGTAATCGATTAAGGGAAGGTTGAAAGTTTGACTCCACATGACTTATTAATTTTTATGGACTACAAGGGATTAGAGTTCAAGGAGTGAAGATGAATGGGAATGGATACCAAGAGATGAATGAAAAATTTGAAAGTGTGATAGATGCAAAGGAATTAGACTTTTGACACACTTTCAAGCTTTGAGGATTAAGAATTCCGAAGGATTGTATTAAAGGATTGGAAACTTCAAAAATTAGATGAAATTTTAAGAATGACTTAAGTATTTTTTAGAGATCAGTAGGGAAGGTAAGCAAGTATGGAAATCCTCAAAAGTTTGAAAGGCTAAAAAACACACAAAACACCAAGGAAAGCACTAGAAACAATCTAGACTTAGAATTTTTATGGATTTTTGTATCTTTTGACACTTAGGGGGCCCATTTAAGATGTATCAAATTAGTTATAAATAATAGGTCAAATATGACTAAGATAGCCAAAATTGAAAGGATTTGAACAAAAATAATTCAAATATCTAGGAGTAGACATGTGTATCTTGCACACACAACAAGAATTCAAATCTCTAGGAGTAGACCAAAAATGGGGAGCAGAAGTGATTGAGATAAATATTCTTCATGATCAAACATGGATCATGATTGCATAAACACAAGATTCTAAAGCAAGGAAGCCTAAAACTACTATGCACAAAAGATGAGCCAGATCTCAAGAGAAATAATGTTTCAAGAATTGTCCATACACTAGTATTTCTTGAAACTCTCCAGTTAAAACTTTGATTAATAATGAGCCCTCACCATACATATTATTAATAATAAAGGGACCAGCCACATGGGATCAAATTTTCCATGTTTCCCTTTCTCCTATGACTTTGCATTCCACACCAAGACCATGCCTCCTATTTCAAAATTCCTTGGGATTTCCCTCTTATCAAATATATGTTTCATATGTTGTTGCATCTTTATATTGTTCTTCTTTGAATCCTTCCTACTTTCATCCAACTCAATCAATTAAATGACCCTACAAGTCATTGTATTATTCTCCTTTTCCTCTTGCTCTTGAATGAATTTATACACTAGCAACAAATTGTTTAAAGGAATTATAGCATTAGTTCCATAAATTAGTTAAAAGGTGATTTACTTGTAGATTTATTAGGAGTAATTATATCAACCTAAAGTGCAAGCTTAAGCTTGTAATCTCATTCCTTCTTATTTTGACCCATCATTATTTTAATAACCTTCATCAAATTTTTATTATTAGAATCAACTTGATCATTCCTTTGTGGATGTTATGGAGATGGATGAGATATTAGAATCCCATATTTAGAGTTCATCTTGAAAAATTCATACAACTTGAAACATATTGCATTATTAACAATAATCTTATTAGGAACACCAAATCTACTCACAATGTGATCCAACATGAATCAATCATTACTTTACTAGTAGCTCTTCTAGTGGGAATAGCCTCAAGCCACTTGGTAAAGTAATTAGTTGCTACTAGAATCTACTTGTGCCCTCTACTATATTTTTTTGTATCTCATCAATAAAATCAATTTCTCATGCTAAAATTGAGCTTCTATGCTATAGGTCTCAAGGAGAATGCACTTGATCCTTTCAAATTTCCTATGAATCTTTGAAAATAACCATATTTTCTTACAAACTTATGTATATCAACAAACAAAGTAGGCTACCAATATCTAGCTCTAAGAATCCTATGAGTTGTATCTTTGTGATAAAGTGACCACCACATACACCATTATGCATTTCTAGTGGCACTTTCTCAAATTCTTCTTCATCAAGGCATCTCAAAAGCACTCCATTATTTCTCCACATCAAAATTCCATCAACTAAATTATACACTTTAATCATGCAACATTAATGTCCTTTTTTATTATTATTCATCTCAACATGGAAATTTGTATGAATAAAGTGATAAATTACATCCTCATACTAAAGTGATCTTTCTAGATTATACATTTTTCACAAACCCCTACCTCCACTTGATTTACTCTTGCAACCTCCAGGTTTGGTTCTACTTTAACCTAGCTAGAATTTATGCCCTGACTAAGTTAGAACTTCTTGGATCTAAATGTTAAACTTCTATTTTTTTATCCACCTACATCTTCTGCTAGTTACTTCATGTTGAGTGAAAATATCTTTCACTACAACATGTGGTACGTAGGCTACAATTATTAATCCTACTAGATAAGGTCAAAAATTCTTCACTACCTTAACTAGGGTGTAAGTGTGATTTTCCATAACATCATATTTTAATTTTGTAGCTTGAAGGGATTTTTTGAAAAAGTAAATAGGCTATTCAAAACCATCTTGATTTTTCTACAATAACAAAGAAGCATATGTGTGGAATGAAACAATTGAAAATAATCGAAAGGGCTTTGATAAATCAAGAGATGCTAACACTAGGGCCTATTTGATTAGTTTTTTGGTATCTCAGAATGATTCACTGGGTTCCCATTCCTAGGCTACAATTTATCCCCTTTTAAGCATCTTAGAAATGGATTTAGTCTTCTAAAAAAAAATAGCACAAACTTCCTAAGGAAATTGATCTAACCAAACAAAGACTAAAAGCCTTTAATTATTTTACGTCGAGGAATCTTTTCAACTATAGCCACTATTTCAAGGTCAATTTTGTCATTATCCATTCCTATTGAAATCATAAAAGTATATATTTAATATTCTAAACAAATAGAAAAATATTTATTTAATTAATTAGATGAAAATAATAATTGATTTTTGAAAACATTAGTTATCAAATATTGATAAATAAAATTAAATAAAAATGATTAATTATCAAACAATGATAATTAAAATTAAATAGTCAATTATTAAAATAAATTGGAATATCTAAATATTATCTTGATAATTTAAAAAATATAAATAAAATAAACAGCTATTTAAATATTATAATTCAAAAATAAAATAATGGAAAATGATTCACTTAGATTTTAAATAGAAGAAAATTAAATTGTTTTCAAGATAATTATCTTCAGTCTTGAATTTATCTTGAATTAAATTTAAATTATCATTTTTCTTTCATTTTTTCTCAATTATTATCCTAAACAATGTTTTGAATTATCCTAAATTAAATTTGAAATTATCATTTATTCTTTAATGTTTATATTTATCTCAATTTTATCTTATAAAATATTTTTAAAGATTATCCGAACATATTTTAGAAATTAAATATTGAATGAAGCAATATTTTAATTAGTATTTTTATTTTCTAATTATCTAGAAAATTTCTTTAAAGATTTAAAACAAGTTCTAAAACAAAAAATAATCATAAAATAATCCAAAAAAAACATTAGAAAATAGTATAAATAGAGGAGTGAACAAGGTGAAAGGAATAAGAAAAATTTGTAGAGAAATAAGAAAAAATGAAGGCTTCATTTTTCTAGGTAAGTCCACTATCATTGTAATGAAGTTATTATTGAAAATAATTTAAAAATGATCAAATTATAAAATTTATATAGCTTTTTCCAATATTTTTTAATTACTTGTACTTTTCAATTATTTTCTCCCAATTTTTTTTATAAATTTTAATTAAATTCATTAAGTTTTAACTACATTTAATAGTTTTAAAAAAAGAATAAATAAAATAATTAATTAGATTAAATTTTACAAAATCAAAATTATTGATAATAAATTTTAATCTTTAATTTTAATTATTAATAATTATTAATAATTTTTTTAATAGAAAAAATATTAATCTTTTATAAAGTATTAAAAAAATATATACATACTCTCAAGGCATCCATGTTCATCATTATAACCAAATTCATAGTAAAGAAATTCAAACATAACAATAAAGACATCAAAATCAAGAGAAATTATTTTTTACACTTTAAATAATTTATTATGAAACCTTTTTATTAATGTTCAAAAGACCTAATAATTTAATCTATGAAATAAAGTTAAAAGATTAATTTATACTCTGTGGATAATTACATAATTTTTAATCAAAATCATAAATTTTAGGTCAATAATCTATTGTCATTTGAATGGTAGTTTATTTACATTGTATTATTTTGCAAATAAAATAAATTTTGATCTTCTATTCATTTGATTTCCCTTTACATTCTTTAATCTACCTATAAAATGAATAAAAATAAAAATTAACTACTTCCAAGATGAATAATGATTAATTCACAATATCAATTTTGATAACTATAAATAATCTACTTATTACTCACTACAAAAATGCACTTTAAATAATCAAAACATTTTAAAACTAAACATCTTATCATAACTCTATTTAATTCAGATGAATATGATAGGAAATTAACATAATAAGGAATCCATTTTGAATAATTAATTCACTCAAATTTATCATCATAACATTTTTTTCAAAATGTAAAGATTCATGGCATTAACAATTTATCAAATCAAAAATTACAATTTTTAAATCTAACTGCTTGAAGAGGAAGACAAATCATGGTATAATATAAATTAAATAGCATTCAAAGCAATACGATAGGGTCCATATAAGTGAAGTGATATGTAACCATTAAATTCTTTCAGAAGAAGCGGGATTGATTATGCAGTTAGATTTATGCAACACTTAAGATATTGGCTTAGTTGGGCAAGGCTTGAGAGTTTCCATGTATAACTAATAAGCTCGAATGTTCTATGAGATCGATTTATTCCTCGAAAACTGTAATGATTACCTATCCTTGATTTACCAAATTCATGATCTATTCAAGAGTACGACCTCAATTCCCTTCATGCAGATGATACATTTTAAATAGGTTGATGAAAAAGGAGATTGTTGCGATAGAAAAATAACTAAGGAAATATAAGGTTAAGATTCCATGTGTTACAAAACTCTAAACTAATACGTAGTTGTTGGAAGTGGAATTACTCTGAGAGAGGGGGTGAATCAAAGTAATATATTTTAAAACTTTTATGACATGAAATGTAGATTTGAACTCTTTTTTCCCTTGAACAAAATGTGACTTTAAATATGCAATGTAAAAATTGAACTTTGAATTATTGGAATAGTGACTTAATCAAATACAACATGTACGCCTAATGACTCATGTTAAAGCATGGTGTATATTGTTCATATAATGCTAAATGAACAACTTTTGATGCTTTCTTTTGCAAGGATATCAAACTTTATGATGACATAATTTAACATTCAAAATTTGCACATTAACAATTGAACCATGAGCATTTAGGTAAACTTAAAAAATGATAAAGTGTTAGAGCATCAATTGCATGAGCTAACTCAACATAAATGACTGAAAGAAATATTATGCAAGATAGACACAAAACACACAAAAGAGAGAAAAATTTTCTAAGTGGAAAACCCTCTTGGGATAGAGAAACCACTCCAAAATTCCTTGCAGGTTTAAATCCAAATGTAATGCCCTGCCACACAACCCTAGAGGAAGTTGCAATTAACTACTCAAACATACTAATTTTTTTTTTTTTTTTAAGTAGAATTAACATGCAAGATCACTATCCATTGCCAACAACCTCTAAGGTTACAAGACTGTGATTACTTAAAATCCAAACAAGAAACATGAATTGAAAACATCACATTTAATTACTTAATAAATTAAGAACACAAACATTCCATAAATGATAAAATTAAATCAAAGCATAAGAGATACCACATGTTTTCAATTAACGATCATTTACAATATGATTACAACTCTCATTCCCTAAATGAGGTAAATCCAATAAACAAGGTTACAAATTACATCTTCCACCTCGATACAATGAGGGGTAATAAAATTACAATAATAACTGAAAAGAATAAAGCATGAAAGTACTAGATCCCAAGAGCTCTCCAACTAGAAATATTTTCCACATGAACAAGAAGATGACCCAACAGATTAAGGTACATGTTCCACCCAACCATGTGATACCCGAAGGCTCACCCCCCATGCTAGGAGATAGTAATAAGGAATTCCTATACAAGACCATCCACCCCTAGACACAGGCTATCTCACATTGACACAACCAATCACATGAACCAAACAAAAATAAGGATAACACAAGTACAACTCCAACATCACTAACATAGGTCACATTGCTTCCAGAAATAAAACAGATCGAGTATGATAAGAAGTCCATACACGTAAAATCATGTACCAACTATTGTCATAGAAAGAGTGTCATCACATAGCTCAACATGGGATCTCCTCTGGGAATCTTCATAGGCTCTAGTCCCCACTATGGGTTGTCCTGGTGGCCTCTACCGAATCCCAACACCCATACTCACTCATGCGGAATCAAATACCTCTTGTAAGGACAAGATAGATGACCTTGCCATTCCAGGCCTTCCCATCCTATCCCAAGCCTATACAAGCCCTTGCGTCCATGAGCGAGGCTCAATTATCTTAATTAGTTTGAAATACTACCTAACTTCTAAGTACATTAATCTAGTTATCACTTGATTAAACCACTTCAAAAGGTTTCCTAGTTTACCTCTTTGGGCTCTAGCCCCTAATAGAAGCCACTCTTCTACTTGAAAACATACCAAACAAAACCAATCACCAAGGGAATCCCAAGTGCATACCAACAAGATAAAACCAATCCATCTCTAGGAGGAACACATAATGAAAACTCACTCCAAACACTGGAGACAACAAAATTCAAAACCCTCTCCAAACACTAGAGGCAACAAAGGTCAAAACCCTCTCCAAACACTGGAGGCAACAAAAATACATAAACCACTCTTAATTCAAAGGAGGCACAAAACATCCCTATTTATGAAAACCGGGTAATACAATAGGATACAACTATACACACTTCCCAAGGTAATACAACGATTGACTAACATAATATGACAACCCCAAAAGTTAAACCCCTTTTGGAAGACTTAACAACCCTTCTAATCAACTTCCCCAAAGAGAAAACATAAGAAGTGTACATTCAAGAAGGGAAATCAATCAGGAATTAAATCTATATTTGGATTTCCTAAATCCACTTCCTTCATTAACATTCAGTAATTTATTGCCTTAATAAAATTGACTTAATAACGCCTCTTTTAGACAAAATATGAAATTTAAACCAAATATTTAATTCCCTAATTGCTTTTTAAATAATAATTAAAAATAAACATTTACTTCTTCAATTTAAAACATGTCATTTTAAAATAACTATTTTTCCTTTGCAAAATAAATCATTTTAGAATTAATTAATCTCGCTATAAAACACCTTACATTTAAATCCAATATTTTCCCTTTTAAATATATTATTTTAAAACAACATCAATAATTTGATTATGAACTCAATATTTTAAATTCCTCGATTATACATTTCATGAAAATAACTATTCTTATTCTTCATTCGTTTACAACTAACAAGAACTATAAATAAAAATGGATCTCTTCAGCATTTCATTTCATCTAAAATGAATAACTATTTCTTTAAAATCACTCCCTTATTAACTAATTGCTTGATCATTTGATAAAAAATTATAAATTTAAATCTAAGGGTTGGCTTTAGTTTCCCGATAATGTTTAAATATAAGAAACCCATTTCCGATTGAAATCATTTCATTATGAAATCAATATATACATCTTATATAATAAAATAATCTTAAAATAATTGCATTTAAATATAAATATATTTAACTCTATAATCATTATTTAAATAAAAATTTATATTTTCATTTAAAATTTCCAACTCATTAATAACCCAAATTATGCCAATTTAAAAAAAAACAAATGAAATATACACGTGCATATATAATATATATATATATATATATATATATATATATATATATATATATATATATATTATATAAAAATAATATATAACATATATAAAATATACATATATACCAATATTTAAAAAAAAAATGAAACAAATATAAATAATCATATATATATAATAAATGATATATATATAAAATAAATGATATATATATAATATATATATTACATAATATATAAAAATATATAAAAATATATATTTAAAATAAAAAATGTTTTTATAAAAAAAACATATATTACTCCCCACGCATTATGTAATACCCCTCATACTGTTTAGACTTATGAATTTCTATGTGTTAACTTGATACACTGATACTACGATGATACTCTATGTGTTGATTGGATTTGACATTCATGTGGTTTTGATTGATGCTTTGTGACGGTGATTGTCTGTATTGTTGGTTGGTGTGTGTGGGTGCGTGGTTTAGTTAATTGTTGTGTGTGACATTATTAGGATGATTGTTGATACTCTGTGTGTTGTTGGATTATTTGTTTATTTAAATGATTTATCATTAATGTTTTTATGCCAATGTGATGTTATGTAATTCAGTATTATTATATGATGCAACTGTTTAATAATTAGTTAAGATGCAGTAGTTTAATATCATGTTATCTTATGTCAAATTGGTTAGAAATGTTAGCTCATTATGGATATTATAATTGTTAGAATAGATTAGGTGAGAGGACAGTGTAGCATCACTTGTTCACGAGTGCCCTGCTACACTGCAATTCCTTCTCATGATAGGATGTTGATTTTATGTATATATGTACATGTGCTACTTGACGTTTGTTGGATGCAGGATTGCAGGAATAAGTCTCGATTCCACCTGCTTTGGCAGGACAGGGCGAGCAATAAATCAACCCAATGGGTAAAAGTTGAAAAAGGGAGTAGGCTTGGAAGTGTCCCCGTCCCAGGTCCGTCGTCTGTTGTGAGTTGTGTTTGATTGAAGTCTTGTCTTGTCTTGTATGTAGTTTTGTTGTTGAGTATTTATTTTATTCTTGGGTAGTGTTTAATTAATTAATCGTATTGCATAAAATAATTAATTAAGGTTACACTATTATTTGATTTAATTAAGAGTTAGAAAGATGTTAAAATTAAATATATAATAAATTAAAAATGATTTAATTAATTAAAAGTGCAAATAATTATAATTAAATTAATACTGTTGAGAGTAATTAAATATTATTATTTTTATTTATTATATTAAATTAGGAAATTTTGTGGAGATAATATCTAAGTTTAAATAAATTATTCCAATTAAAATTTGAGATAAAGGTGAGCTTTTAAAAGCTGGAAAAGAACCAATAAGAAAGGGGGCTTTTTGGAAAAGAAAGCTGAAAAAGATTTATTGATTTATTTATTGATTTATTATTTTTAGGAGGGAATTATTCTCACACAAGTTTTGTTTTTACTCTGTTATTTTGGGATCTGAAAAGAGAAAAGGATGGTTTTGAGTTTTGAGGTTTTTTCTTTCTGAGTAAAATTATTGTGGATTGGAGAAGAAAGGTGGTTCAGAAGAACGTTGAAGGCAGAGGATCGAGACAAGAGAGCTGCAGGAGGAGATCGTGAGGAGGCTACAGAAAAGATTCTTCATCAGACGAGGGATTTCAGGTTCTTCAAAAGTATTACTCCTTTTAGTATTGTTTTGGAAATCAAACTTTCATTGAAATGCCTCTTGTTTGAAAATTAAATTTATTTATTTATTTTATTGTGAAAGAGGATTCGGTAGTTGTAAATTAGTTACTACAGACGTTTGAAGATTGTTCATCGAAAACCATAGTAAAACCCTTTGTGTATTCAATAAAATTTAGTTTGGAAACCATTGTCTTGAAAAGAAAATCATTTGTTTTGTAGGTTAAACTTGCATAACCAGATTTAGATTGTCTGATAAAAAAAAATTAGAATAACCAAAATAGAAAACCAAATCATCTGTAGAAGACGGTGGTAAAACCCTTCAAAAATTAATTCAATAAAATTCGTTTATGAAAATTACAGTTGAAAAGAAAATCATTATTTTATGGCTTGAATTTATTTGTCTAATTTGTTTTGTGTCTGATAGGAAAAATTTAATTGATATATTCTTATTTTTATAAATTTTGCATAAAGATATGCTTCATATAATTTATCTATATTTCCCTGTGTACTGTGTGTGTACTGCGTGCCTTGTGGAATAAGAAATAAATCTAATTCATTTTT
The DNA here is from genome assembly GCA_007258455.2 of Sequoia sempervirens. NCBI lineage: Eukaryota > Viridiplantae > Streptophyta > Pinopsida > Cupressales > Cupressaceae > Sequoia > Sequoia sempervirens. The sequence goes on along the minus strand of VDFB02271358.1, from coordinate 718,429,712 downwards.
TGTGATTAAAAGATACGTTTAAGGGAATAAATAAATAAATATATATAAAATATTTATATTTATATTATTGAAATTCGAAATCCACGGTTTAAAAGTTTTAATATATATACAAAAATAAAATCTAAAGCAAATTAAAATCGAATAAAAAGTTAAAAAAAAAGTTTACATTTTATGGGGAAGGGAGTGGTCGACGGTGGTCGTAACACCCCCGACCCTTGGGTGCTGCGCAGCAGCCACTAGGCTGCGCACAGCAGCCGTAAGCCTACGGCTGCTGTACGCAGCCCAGTGGAGGCTGGGGCCTCCCTTGGGAGGTACGCAGTACCTCCCTTGGGAGGTACGCATTACCTGCTGGGCATTAAGAAAAAAGTGTGCTTGAAATTTGGTTTTAATTTCTTTTAATTCGAATTTTCACTATATGAGTTAAAGGAATTTAATTTTATAATTTGATTTATAATGAATTCGAATTTGTTTTAAATAAACTTTTATTTAATTTTATAATCTGGTTTTTAATTAATTCGAATTTGTTTTAAATAAATTTTTATATAATATATATGTATATAATATATTATTTAATATATATTTAATATATATTATTTAATATATATATTTTTAATTAATTGTTGAGATTTAATTCAAAGTCTTTTATTCTTATATTATTCAAATGCGACTTAATACGAATTTGTTTCATATGATAATTTTTGTACTGTGATTTTATTAGTTTTATTGTTTTATTGATGGGGTTGGGTATTCATTTTTAAATTATAATTTTCTTAAAACGGGATAGGATATATATGTTAATCTTATAGAATGTTCTTAAATATAGTTTTATTTATTTAATTTATTTTGTATACTTATATTCATATAAAGGAGATTTACGTATATATTGTGATTACGTTTTAATATTTTGCAATATTATAGTTAATTAGGAAATTGGAATTAAATTTATTGTGTTGTGTTTAAAAGAGTGTATTTGTGTAATTGATTGAGTTATTAGGTGGAATTTATTATTCATTGTAATTTGTTTCCTTTTATGGGTTGGATTAAACGTAATTGTGAATCTTGAAATTAATTGTTAATTCTTCTGTGGCATTTTCGTCTTAGTGCCTTTGTATCAACCCTAAGTTCACCTTACTGTTCGTGAGAGTATAAATTATTGTTAAGGGCTTCCAGAGATGGAATGTGTGTCTTTCATGTTTCTTTTATTCCCCATGTCGGGCAATTAGGCTTAAGGGTATTGTAAGTCTTCCAGAGAAGTTTTCTTGAGTGGGGGTTCATTTTGGTGAATCGCTTTGATGTATTGTACTTTGATGTTGTACCCGGTTTCCACGAACGGGGATCTGTGCCTCCTAGGAAATAGGAGTGGGTAATGAGAATCGTACCTCCTTTGGAAGGGGTGTGTATTTCAAATTGGTGTCCTCCAGTGTTTGGAGTGAGTTCCTTGTTTTGTTTTCTTCTTGGATTGGAGAGTTTATGTTGTTTAGTTACCTATTGTGGTATCATGCCTTGTGTGTTGTCGATAGGAGAGTGGCTCTTTGTGGGGGTCCGGCACACAAAGGGGCGCCAGGGTAACCTACCTAGAGTTTAATTAAGTGATAATATAAATGAATTAATGGGGGGGCTTTCACACTAATAAAGATAAAAGGATGTCTCTCTCGTGAAGCAAGTGAATGATAAGGCTCGAGATGAGATGGGACGCATAGTTTTGCGTGAGGGTCCGGCGGCCGGTAGAGGCAAGCCAGGGTAACCCAGGATGGGGGTCCGGTAGCCTAGGAAGGTTGAGCCAGGGTAACTCATGGAAATTTATGCATGACACTCTTCCTATGTCAACAGCTAGCCAGTTATTGTGCGATGTCTATGATCTTGTTCTCTGGAAGCGTTGTAACCTCGTGTTAAATGACTTTGTGATTGTAGTTGTGAAGTAATATTGTGATTTCAGTGGTTATGTGCCTTGATGTTTTCTCTTTGGTCAATTGTTGGATGAGGTTCTTATTATTATGCCTTGAGTTCATTGAAGTTGTGCGTGTGACTAGTTGTTATTTGGGAAGGGGTTTTATTGATATGTTCAGAAGTGATTTGATGTTTTGCCTCTGGGAATGGTTGTCGTGAGTTTTCTAAGTGGACTTTGATGTTATGTGTTTGTTGGGAGTTAGTCTTTGTTGTTGTTAGGCGTACTTGGTCGGGGACCCTTCCTTGTCTACTCTCAGCACGGGGGTGGTTGGGTGGAACGTGCTTCGCACCCCGTTGGGTTTCCCTCTCCTTTTGCAGATGTATCTTTTACTTGCAGGTTTTGGCAGATGTGGATGATCCAGTTTTTCTTATGTACCAGATTGGTGTATATACTTCTTATGTAATATATTCATTAGTGTATTGTCTCCCACGTGTGTTGGGATGATCTTGTTGTAATTGTTTATGTGATTATTGAGATTGTATTCTTCTATCATTGGGATGTAATAATTATTCAAGCCATGTATTTATTCAGGAATCATTTGTTATAGTTGGTTATGTTGAGTTGTATCTATCAAAATATGTAACACTTTATATCTTTATATTCCATGTATTGTCATATGTGCATATGTTATTAATATGGATATAGTTGATAGATATTTTAAATGATGAAATGGGTATGAGTAGATATGCGTAATGGATAATCTTATTTTCGTGGTTATGGGTTAGAATAGTTATGTCACTTCGTGTACCCCATTGGAACTAGTTGTGCCTCATGATACATTGTTATGTTATAATACTTAAGTATGTTTATTTTATGTTCTTTATTTAAAAAAAAAAAATGTTCCATTGTTGTTAGTTCCATTGGGGTTTGCACGGCGGGGCGTGACACATTAGGCCCGCGGGCCCCTCCCAAAGGGAGAGGCTAGGCTGCCACGCAGCCTCCCCCATATGGGGGTGAGTTGTGTGAGTAGCGTTGCTGCTTGTGAAGGCAACGACACTGCTTCCACAATGCCTCCCATGGGGCGCCTGTGGGAGCAAGGCCCTGGCCTCCCCTCTCCATAAACAAAAAAAAAAAAATATTCTATATTTTTTTAAAATAAACATAATACATACAAAAAACAAAAAAAACAAGGGTTCTCTTAAAAAAATAGGGTTTATTTACCATAAATAAAACTTTTGGGAAAACAAAGAAATTCCTAGCATAATATATATATATAAAAGTATATATGACATATATATATATATATATATATATATATATATATATATATATATATATATATATATATATATATATATTCATTGTTATATAGAGAAATTGTGCAAATTTTTCCTCCAAACAAGATATACAACAAACTAATTTGCAAGCACAAATTTTGAATTTCTAGTTCATAACATAAATTCTTTTTGTTCTTTTTTCTATTTTCTATGGTTTGATTCTTTCTTGTTTTCTTTTTCCATGATTTCAACATAAGTTTTTGCAAGTTTTGAAACAAGATTGACATGGATTTTCCTTGCAAATCCAACAGAATTTAAATCTTTTCCAACATCATATAGAAATTTGAATTTTTTTTTCAAAATGAAAGCAAAATCATAGAAAGAAACCTGGTTTTTCCTCCAAAGCTTGAAAGATTCCAATGGTGCTTTCAAATCTTATTTTGTTTTCCAGCTCACCCAAGAAAATCCAAACTTCTTCAAATCCAAAACAAAGCCACAACAAATCCTTTCTCCACAAAATTGAAAATTAAAAATTATATGAAAATGTATTTTTGCTCTCATAGAGTTTCCCCAAATTTAGTCAAACCCCTAAAAATATCCCATCCACCAAATTTATTGCAAATTTGGGGATATTTTCTTTTTTAAAAAAATTAAAAATAAATGCTTTCAAATGGAATTTCATTTAAAATTTTTCTTTTACAAAAAGAATTCAAAATTTTGTAAAGAAATTCTTTTACATATTAATTTTCAAAAAGTGCAATTTAAAACATATTTTCATTTTTTTTTTTTTTAATTTAAATCAAAATATCCAATAATGCCAAAGCAACTAAATTCAATTTATCACCATTAACTTAATTAATCAATAAACTAAATCTAGTCCAAGATTAAATTATTTTATTAATTAAATTAAATTAATCAATAAAACAACTAACATTTCAACATTGCAACCAACTATATTTAATCATCATTTTAACTACACAAGTCATTTAATAACCTTTATATAATTTGAAATTAAATAAAACCCAATGTGAAATGAACAACATTAAAATGACTAAATCTGACTACAACATGATGACACATTATGACTAGGGTGATGACTTGGCACAAAAAACCTAGCTACTATCTCCCAATCGATTACCGTTGGTCAATGGACATGCTCAACCTGTGAAATCAGGTGGAGTTGATGTTCTGTACCTGTCAACCTATGAACAAAGAGTATATCGAACATGCATATATATGATATAATAAAACACACCATGAAGAGGAAATCTCATAATCGTAGGGCGCTCGCAAGCGAGTGGTACAATCCCGTCCCCTTCACCAGTACAAAATTACTAACCGACGATTCTAACATCAATAATATGATAAAAAGCATAAAACATCATTAATTCAATTATTTGCTAAGTTAATCCAAAACATGTCATATAGATAACATCAGAGTAAAATACCATCACATCAAAATATAACATTCACATCAATTTATAGTTTGTGATCAAATAGTAACCAAGTACCAATGTCGGAGCATAACAGAAACACATAACAAGGAAAAAACACTGTCGATCAAAAGATCCAAAATGGAGGGGTGTTACATCCTCCCCCCCAGGGTCAAGCTTACTCCTGGAAGCATGCAAATACCCCTAGTACAAACTAAATAAAATCACACATAATCAATAGTTCTAAAATTGAACCACTCCGTATCTCAACATAGAAACAACAACCCGTGCTATAATCAACACAACCAAGTACACTGTCAATCTATACAAATCAACATGGTGAAGCAACCACCAACCAAATCTCCAAAACACATATCCATGGATTAACATACATAATACACATATGCACCAATACACATCATCGGGAATCATCATAAGGCCACACATAGTGCGATATCATTACAAAGTTTACTCAAGACAAGGTATGCAACATTATCACTTCAACATTCATTTAACATTTTGCATTTTGAATCCAGGTACAATAATTTAACATCTACGTGATTTCTTAAGACTTAACAATAAAGTTGGGGACTATAGGCCTCACCAACAAGATGTACCTATTATGCAATTATCATTAGCATGCAATGGTTTCACTAATCCCTTTTCTGTAAACTTTTTACTTACTACAAAATTATTTTCTATTCATATTATACATTTTCCATTATTATGAATGCAACTTGGGGACTTAGGTCCTTTACCCAAGGTTTGATCTAATAAAACAAACCTTCATGAATACACAAGAATTTTCTCATAAGATACAACATACCATGGGTTTCAATACACCACACACTCAAGGACAAGAATCTTTGTTAAACCAATGGGAAGAGAGAGAAGACAAGAGATATTTACAGTTCTAACATAGGTACGAATGCAATCATGGTTTCATCATCACACAATCACTTTCACATAAATGCATCAACCATATGAGAGTATGCACAAATCTCTATGAACTAACAACATGATCATTCATTTTCTATTACCATATTTCATAATTTCAAAAAATATAACATGCAAAAGCAACTCCAAAACCACATAGGGTCAATAAGGCAATCACTTGCACAATGAGGTATAGCACAAGAAGACATGCATCGGATACTTGCATGGTGATGAAAGACAACAAGACTCCAGAAGAGAATACACACAAAAGGAACTTCTTGGCACCCTCAAGGTCAAACAAACCTTCCCACAATATGAGCAGAGAAACCAAGCAAGGGTAATTTTAGGCAACACATGTCACCTGCAATCCCACCAACAAGCTAAAGTCCAACATGCTCACCCGCAACATAGGAGAGGGGGGAGTAATCGATCTCAACCTCGGAAGAATCTCAACCAAGGGAATCGCTCCAATCCTGAAGGGTAAGGCAAGACCTAGGAGGCATCATTCCTCCACAACTTAAGTCAAGGTTGGGAAACTCAACCCTCTAAAATTCCATACTAAGGCACTCAAGGCAAGAGGTCCTATGACTATCTCGCCATAACAAGCACTTGGAACACACCTAACAAACGCACTACAACCACACTCAGGCACCACTCAAGGGTCACAACCATTTACACAATGAAAGAGCCATGCATCAAGGAGACCAATCAAAACAAACTTCTTGGTAGGCTCATGGGCCTAACTAACCCCCACCAAAGGATTCATCAACAAGACATACAAGGGGTAGAAATAACATCAAAACTGGTTGTTTTCCACCAGACACAACATGCCAAATTCACACTCTACACAATTTTTCATAATGCATATTTCCAGTAGGAAGGATATTGGTGCATTGCACACTACACCGAGGGTCCTATCCTTTCCACTGGCTTCCTGCATCATTGGACCTACACCACCTCACAACAAATTCTGTGTAGACAAGTGCGATCAACCCAAAAGGAAATCATAAACTAATGAACAAAGCACCTAGGTCAATGCCATGGCTCATAGTGCCCAGAGTATAACCTATGCAACTAACAACTTAATGGGTTCCACATTATCCCAAAGTACCTAGTGTTTAAACCCAGGCTCTGATACCATGTGTAATGCCCCGCCACGCAACCCTAGAGGAAGTTGCAATTAACTACTCAAACGTACTAATTTTTTTTTTGTTTAAGTACAATTAACATGCAAGATCACTATCCATTGCCAACAACCTCTAAAGTTACGAGATTGAGATTACTTAAAACCCAAACAAGAAACATGAATTGAAAACATCACATTTAATTACTTAATAAATTAAGAACACAAACATTCCATAAATGATAAAATTACATCAAAGCATAAGAGATACCACATATTTTCAATTAACGATCATTTACAATACAATTACAACTCTCATTCCCTGAATGAGGTAAATCCAATAAACAAGGTTACAAATTACATCTTCCACCTTGATACAATGAGGGGTAATAAAATTACAATAATAACTGAAAAGAATAAAGCATGAAAGTACTGGATCCCAAGAGCTCTCCAACTGGAAATCTTGTCCACACGAACAAGAAGACAACCCAATGGATTAAGGTGCACGTTCCACCCAACCATGTGATACCCGAAGGCTCACCCCCCATGCTAGGAGATAGTAACAAGGAATTCCTATACAAGACCATCCACCCCTAGACACAGGCTATATCACACTGACACAACCAATCACATGAACTAAACAGCCATAAGGATAACACAAGTATAACTCCAACATCACTAACATAGGTCACATTGCTTCCAGAAATAAAATAGATAGAGTATGATAAGAAGTCCATACACATAAAATCACGTACCAACTGTTGTCGTAGAAAGAGTGTCATCACATAGCTCATCATGAGATCTATGGGAATCTTCATAGGCTCCTGCCCCCACTATGGGTTGTCCTAGTGGCCTCTACCGAATCTTAGCACCCATACTCACTCATGCGGAATCAAATACCTCTCGTAAGGACAAGATAGATGACCTTGCCATTCTAGGCCTTCCCGTCCCATCCCAAGTCTATACAAGCCCTTGCGTCCATGAGCGAGGCTCAATTATCTTAATTATTGTGAAATACTACCTAACTTCTAAGTACATTAATTTAGTTATCACTTGATTAAACCACTTCTGAAGGTTTCCTAGTTTACCTCTTTGGGCTCTGGCTCTACTTGCAGCCTACTCTTCCTACTTTTGAAAACCATGCCACAAACAAAACCAATCCTAAGAAGATCCCAGAGTTCCCTATACAAGATAAAACCACTCTGTCTCTAGGAGAGAACCTGTGAAAACTCACTCGAACCTTTGGGAACAATAAAAGTCAAAGGAAACCTCTCGAGCATTTATGGAGCTAGCCGAAAGTCCAAAACCCTCTTTAAACACTAAGAGGCAACTAAAGAGCATAAGCCACTCTTAATTCCGAGGAGGCTGGAAAACATCCATGGAATTAAGGTGAAAATCGGGTAATACAACATGATGCAACTACCTAGGAAATACAGCGGTTGACTAACATAATACGACAACAGCAAAGTTAATACTATACGTGGGCACTTAGCAACCTTCTATATCCTTCCCCATAAAGAGAAAGCATGAGAAGATACGTTCAAGAGGAAATCAACTTAGGGTGTCTATATTTGGTTTTTACAAATCACTTTATTAATTTAACATTCAATTTTATTGCCATATAATAAGGTGTCAGGCTCAATAAAAGCGTCTCTTTTTCAAAACTAAAGATGAAATTTAAAGCCAAATGTTAATTCCTACTGGTATATGCTGAAATAATATGATAGAAATAAAATTGCTACTTCTGTTAAAACATGTCATTTTAAAATAACTTCTTTTTCCTTTTACATAAATCATTTAGGAGATTAGAAAATTAATCCTCTATTTATATAAAACACCTTACGGTTTAAATCCAATATTTTCCCTTTTAAATATATTATTTTAAAACAACATCAATAATTTGATTATGAACTCAATATTTTAAATTCCTCGATTATACATTTCATGAAAATAACTATTCGTATTCTTCATTCGTTTACAACTAACAAGAACTATAAATAAAAATCGATCTCTTCAGCATTTCATTTCATCTAAAATGAATAACTATTTCTTTAAAATCACTCCCTTATTAACTAATTGCTTGATCATTTGATAAAAAATTATAAATTTAAATCTAAGGGATGGCTTTAGTTTCCCGATAATGTTTAAATATAAGAAACCCATTTCCGATTGAAATCATTTCATTATGAAATCAATATATACATCTTATATAATAAAATAATCTTAAAATAATTGCATTTAAATATAAATATATTTAAATCTATAACCATTATTTAAATAAAAATTTTATATTTTCATTTAAAATTTCCAACTCATTAATAACCCAAATTATGCCAATTTTTTTTTTAAAAAGATATATACACACATTTATATAATATATATATTATATATTTAAAATAATATATAACATATATAAAATATACATATATGTAAATATTTTTAAAAGAATTATGAATAAATATAGTAATCATAAATATATATATGCATAATAAAATTAAGTATATATATATATTACATATCTCAAGGAAATATATAAAAATTATATTTAAAATAAAAAGTTTTGTAAAAAGACATATATTACTCCCCACATTAGGGCCAGAGGCATATCCAAAGGAGGAGGGCTAGGGTACATAGCAGTACCTCCCCCATGTGGAGTTGATGGGTGTGAGGAGTGCAGTTAGCTGTCTCATTGAAGGCAATGAGTCTTTGCCTTCCACAATTGCCTCCCCATGGGGTGGTACGTGGGAGTGGCCACAGGCCTCCTCTCCCATCAACAAAAAAAAAAAAATTATTCTATTTTTTTTTTTTAATAAACAATATGGAAGGCGAGGAAAAAGGATTCTCTTATAAAGGGTTTTATTTACTAGAAATAAAACTTCTCAGGAAAGGCAAAGAGTTCAGGCATCATGCTATATAAAAGTGTATATATGACATATATATATATATATATATATATATATATCCTGTATATACTTATATATATATATATATATAAATTCATTGTTATATAAATTGACAAATGTTTCCTCCAAACAAGGATACCTGGCCAATTGTTTACAAGCCTGGGAGATTCTTGTTCCTGAGTTCATAACATGAGTTCTTTTTTTGTTCTTTTTTGCTTGTAAGGAAGCAAGGTCTGTGGAATCACTTCCTCACCTTCAGAGAAATCTTGAGAGGACGATTAGCTTGCAGGTTCACAACTAACTATTCTGAGGAGGATTTCCCTGATGGAAGAAATGAGCGTGCATAAATGAAATATCACAATGGAAGCACATAATACAGTGAGGTACCTAAGAGAGCCCTTCCTACTGGAGGAAAAACTCCACCCCTTCAAGACAGCACAATGTGATTATCAAATCAAAGATTACATGCACTTGCAAGTACCAGTTCTTATATAGGGCCTAGCTTAGACTCAGGACCAGGAGGAGACTCCTTCTAGCACCCAGTCTTGCAAACTGAACTCGATGATTCAAACACCTCCCCAAGCCCTCCTTTTATAGTGATTTACAACCTGGAAACCATTTGTGGTTTTACAAAACCATGGGCCAAAACCATGGGCAAAACAACCATGCCACATGTTACCCACTTGTCATTTGTAACTCCAAGATGGAAAAATAACCAAGTTAAAATAGCATTTTCGTCCATAATTTTGTCCTCTAGTTTAGACCCCCATAAAAGTTATACAATGAGTTGTTTATACTCTAAAAATAGCCCTCCTATATTCTACTAGGGACAAGGCACATTTTTTAACAACTCATACACCTTTTTCCAACACATAAACATGTGGAGAACTACCACAAACAAATTCTAGAATTTTCTGGAAAAAGCTTGCAAGGTTGAGACACAATTCTCAACATTCTCCCACTTTTCGAACACCTTGCAAGAGTCAGGGGATCCAAAGCATCATGGACTTAATTGCTAGGGGCCGAGAGCCCTATAGACTCTGAACACCATCTGAATTTCTTTGTGCTCATGGGATTAGTTAATGCATCAGCAACATTCACCAAAGTCTCCACCTTCTCCAACTTCACCTTGCCGTCCTCGACCATATCTCTCACAAAATGATATTGCACATCAATGTGCTTGGTCCTGGCATGAAATGTCAGGTTCTTTGCTAGGCAGATTGCACTCTGACTATCACTATAAATTGTCACTGCACCTTGTTTGAACTCTATATCTGAACACAATCTCTTTAGCTAGATGGCTTCCTTGTAGGCATGAGTAGCTGCCATATACTCTGCCTCTGTAGTGAAGAAAGTGACCATAGCTTGTCGCTTGCTCATCCAACTGATTGCACCACCAAATAATGTAAACACATATGCACTAGTGGATCTTCTTCTATCAACATCACCGGCCCAATCTGAATCCACGTAGCCTTGAATATCCAAGGAATGCTTGTTTCCTGTTCCATGAAAACATATAGAGTACTCTGAGGTACCCCACAAGTATCTAAAAACTCTATTTACTGCATCCCAATGTGCTTTTCTTGGATTAGACATGTAACAGGAAAGTACTCCCACTGCTTGGGAAATGTATGGTCTTGTACAAACCATAGCATAAACTTCCAACAACACTCTAATATGGTACTTGACTCATCTCTTCCATCTCCAATGGGGATGTAGGACACTGTGAGCTAGAAAGCTTTGTTCCCATAGTAATAGGAACACTCAATGGTTTGGAATCCTGCATATTGAATCTTCTCAAAATAGTACCAACATACTTACTCTGGCCTAGCCAAAGCTTTCTATATTTTCCTATCTCTTATAATCTCCATTCCCATAATATGCCTTGCTGTACCAAGATCTTTCATTTCAAACTTTGCTGAGAGCTAACATTTTAATTCTGCAATCAAACCTTTTCCTTTGCCAATAAACATGTCATCAACATACAAGGCAATAACTAGGAAATAATCACCATCAGACTTGTAATATATACAGTGATCAGATTTAGATCACACAAATCCCAAACTCAAAACATATGTATCAAACATCTGGTAACACATCCTAGGACTTTGTTTCAAACCATACAAGGATTTCTTCAACTTACAAACCAAATGACTTTTACCTTTCACCACAAAGCGCTCTGGCTGTGTCATATAAATTTCTTCCTCCAAATATCCATGAAGGAAAGCTGTTTTCACATCCATCTAGTCAACCTCTAGATCATAAGCAGCTGCAATATAAAGTAAAAATAGAATGGATGTCATTTTTTCTATAGGAGAAAAAATTTAACCATAATCAACTCCTGCAACTTGGGAGTAATCTTTTGCAACCAAACATGCTTTATACTTCTCAATGCTTCCATTTGAACCCATATTCCTTTTGAACACCCATTTACAACCAACAGGCTTCTGTCCTTTAGGCAATGGTACAAGGTCCCATGTGTCATTCTTCTTAAGAGCTACCATCTCTTCTTCCATGGCTATTTTCTAGGACTCTAAATCATTCATACCAAGAGACTCTTCTACAAATCTCGGTTCATCAATATTAGCATTCAAAGCAAATATACACCTCCAATCATCAGGAGAATATCCATACCTTTCTGGTGCTTTCTCTGTCTACTAGACCTTCAAACAAGATCTAGTTCAGGTTCAGGTTCTCCCTCTTCCTCTGATGATTCAGAACTTGTAGAGCTCTCCTCAACATCTTGTCTTTCTAAGGGCCTCAATTCAACTTTCTCAGGTGTAGCAAGAAGTTGAATCACATCTTTCTTTTCTTCCATCTATTCTGGCTGCACTATAATAGAAGAAGGCTTAGTTTCTCTAAAAATAACACTTCTGGAATAAAATACCTTTTGTGCAATAGGATCCCAAAGCTTGTATCCTTTCACACCATAACTATATCCAATGAAGATACATTTGACAGCTTTGTTGTCCAATTTTGTCTGCTTCTCCTTTGGCACATGAGCATATGCCTCACAACCAAACACTCTCAGATGTCTAAGTGAAGGCTTGTGGCTCGACCACGCTTCCATTGGCATCTTATCAACAAGAGCTGATGTAGGAGACCTGTTTATCAGGTAGCAGGTAGTGGCAACAGCTTCAGCCCAGAACTTTTGTTCCAGTCTAGCTCCACTCAGCATACTCCTAGCCTTCTCCATCAAGGTCCTATTCATTCTTTTTGCAACTCCATTCTGTTGTGGAGAATACGGAGTCATCTTCTCTCTTTTGATACCACAATCTTTACAAAAATGTCTCAAAATAATTAGAGCAATATTCACCACCATTTTCAGTTCTCAAACACTTTATCTTCTTTCCAGTCTACAACTCAACCATTGCTTTAAATTCTACGAAACGACTGAAAAATTTAGCTTTACTCCTAAGAAAATAAACCCATGTTCTTCTACTGAAATCATTAATGAAAGAAACATAATAAACTGATCTACCAATAGAAGAAACATCAACTGGACCAAATACATTTGAATGGATAAGATCCAAAATACATGAAGACTTATGAGAACTCGAGTAAAACTGAATACGATTTTGTTTACCATAGATACAATGCTCACAAAAATCAAACTCAAGATTGCAATCATTCAACCCATCAACAAGGTTTTTATTTTTCAAGGTCCGTAGACCCTTCTCACCTATGTGGCCGAGTCCTTGGTGCTATAACATGGTCTTCTGTGCAAGTAACTTTGATTCGATAGATAGAGCACCCTTGGGTACCCAAAAACCATGACCATCTATTGAAAGAGAAACCCTCTCCTTCTCCAACAAAGTAGTCATTTTCACAATCTTATTAGAAGTACTATTGCACTCAACCGTGCATGCATCAAGTTGGTACAATGTACCCAATCTACTTCCTCTTGCTATTACCATAGCACCTTGTAAGAGCTGAGATATAGCTCTGATACCATGTAAGAGTTGATGAACTCGAGCACCCAAGATCACCTGCAAAACCAAGATAAACCTTCCACACAAGAGCAACAAGAGATAAAATGCAGGAATATAGTGCAATAACAAAATGATGTTATTATCACACACTAAATGATACAATATGCCTCAACTCTCCTTTGAATTGATTGAGTTAATATGAACTCATCTTGACTAGATAGGAGGGAGAGGTGAGTGCTGATTATATAGCACAATATGGGAAAATAATTCTGAGAGGGGTAATAACTCCCAAATAACCAAATTAGGTGGGAGTTATGCCTACTTGGAAAATGCCAAATAGGTGGCCTAACCTACTCAGAAAGAGACAAATGAGTGGTTTTGTGAGGTGGCATATAAGGCCAAAAGAGGGTGTGAAACTCAACCACCTAAGTGTGAGTGGGAGCAACACATGTAACCGATGGATTACACCATGTGTCCTCACATAAACCACATCTCCTATAACCTAAGGTATGCTTAATAATGTGTAGGAAAAATAAATATTCCCTAACATAAGGAAAATAAAAAACCTACACCAACACCCCCCTTAAGCGTAGCTTAGGTGGGTGAAGAGACACAAAGATGCAAATATGGGTCCCGACTACTAGGCCATGTTAGGTACCCATGTACAATGATGAAACCTCTCAAAACATGAGAAAGAGAAAACTCGTAGGACAAAACTCTCCCCCAAGAGAGAAGAAGAGAGACCATGTAGTCCCCCAATGTAGAATCTCCTTCATTGTTGGTGAATGCTCCACACAAGAAGCTGAAGATGATCCAAGATTGCTGAACAATATTCCTCCCCTTAGGAAGAAAGAAAACCAAGGATGTATGAAGAATGTCTTCCCATTCCTGAAATGAATATGAGGGAAGAAAGCTCAAAATGTATGAAGTCTCTGAAAAATGCTCATCTGTCTCCACGTCAATGTTGAAAGTTGCCACCACCAACTCAGACGTTCTAGGCCACATTGATGAAGATGACAATCCAAAACCTAGTAGAGATGTGTGTAGAAAAAAATCCAAAGACTCAACTACCTCCTCTGAAAACAAAGATGCCTCCTCCAAATGCTACTCAAAAGTATCCACACTCATGTCAAACTGTGATGAATGATCATGTGGAGAATGAACAAGAGGATTCAAACATTCCTCCAAAACAACTAAAGAAGAATCAACTTCATCAAAGAGAAGATGGATGCCATGAATAGTGTCTCCCAAGTCTGAAATATGAGACTCTATGAACAAACCTGCAATGTTTGTCAAGTAGTCATCCCAAGCAACTATATCTGGAAGATGATGTCGATCCTGTTGCACTGAATCACAAGTAGGAATGAAAGTAACACAAGTATCTTCAGAAGCAACAATCATTAGAGGAGAAGGAATGCAAGGCTCAATAACTGGATCTCATGTGAGAATACCAAGATTCAAATAGCCAAAATTCTCCTCAAAATCAAATGTCACACAAGGAGTGTGATCAATAGGCAAAGGATTAGAACCGTCATCAGGTGCAAAGTCTGAAAAGGTATACAACCAAGATTCATTATCAACTATCCCAGTAGCAATTATCTCTGTGCTCTCCAAATCTCTGATGATCACTGAATCAGGTGTGAATTCCATAGTCTTGCCTGCTCCACCATGAGTGATCTGATAGATGGAAATAAGATTGTTTGTCAAGTGAGGTACACACAAAACATCATTGAAGGTGCTATCCCCAATATCAATAGAACCCTTCCCAATTACACTCATGTAAGTGTTGTTGCCCATCAGAATAGGTGGCATAGCACAAGGCTCAAAAGAAGAGAACATAGACTATGAAGAAGCCATATGATGAGAAGCTCTAGAATCTAGGAGCCATTTCCCTGATTCATGACTTGTAGAAGCACAAAGAGATTTACCTTTATTTTTCTTAGACTCAGAAGCAAATTCTACATGACCTTTATCCTTCCTAGATCCTGACTGTTTGGAATGTGAAGAAGAAGTAGACTCAAACATTCTAGAAGGTAGATCAATGTTGTTCTTCTTAAGAAGATGTTTCAGTTCATCAATATACTTCTTATAACAAGAATGTTCTTCATGTCCAATCCTCTTGCATAATTTTGTTCTTCATGTGAAATTTTGTCTTTTGTTGAAATTCTTGTGAGATTTGGTGTTGAATAATGATTGAAGTAGAGTGCTTTGTGTGAAAATGATGATGTTTAATGAGAATACATGCTAGTGTGGATAATTATGTTGTGTTTTATGGAAATGTGGCATAGCGAGGGTAAAGAATCCTCTTGAATGTTTAGTACTAATGTGTTATGTTTCCACCCTAGTTTCTGATTTTCAGGTAGTCGACTTCAAATCTCAAGGATGAAGGTAATTAATTGGCTATGTTTAACATGTTGACTTAATACGGTGTTTTCATTTGATTAGTAATTGTATTAATAATCATTTATGATGGTTCATTGATGATAGTGTGTTAGAAGGACGATGTCGTATCACTCATTTGTGAGAGGCATACAACATTTCAATTCCCTCTACACTAGGTTGATTTGATATATATATGTTGTGTACAACGTTTGTTTGTATGTAGGATTGCAGGAACTAAGCCTCGATTCCACCTGCATTGTCAAGAAAGGGCAAGCATCCTAAACACCCAATGGGTTTGATGTGGAACATAGGAGCTGACAAGAAGTCTCCCCAACCTAGTTCATCATTCGTCCTTGTGTTTGGCAAATTAATTTGGTTGCAACTCCGTCACCACTTTTGCCTTGGTATCATTTCTTTATTTTTTTTGGTGTGTTTAATTTTCGTTGCTTACTCAGTGACATTTAATTGATGATTTAACTGGTGGTGTTGATGTGCTTATGATTGTTAATAGTATTGTTAGTTTATGGTGTTATCATGTTTGTGCTTGAGCTCGACTTCCAGGAGTAAGTCGAAGTCTAGGGGAGGAGGATGTAGTGGCCCTCCGTGTCGGTTGCTCTTGAAGTTTGTGCGAAGTATTTGTTTGGGCTTCTTTGTTCACTGTATGATTTGATTGTGTGAAAAATAATAATATGTTAGTAGTCACGTTTAAACAATTATTTAAATTAAATTGATTGCAAGGTTGTTTAAAATAAAATTAGAAAATAGTTATTATGTATAAATAAATTGATTTCATTGTAAAAAGTATTACATTTAATTATAATTGATAATTTATTAATTGAGGATAATTACGAAAAATAAGATGACTCTTTAAAACAAATTTAGGAAATAAGATTATGAACTATAGTGTAAAAGTTTTTAAAATAAAATAAAATAAAATAAAATAAAACAAAACAAAACAAAACAAAGCATCATGATAAGATTTTGAATTGAGATGGCAAAGGAAAGAAAAGATAGAAAGAAAAGCTAGAAAAGAATGGAAAAATCTCTCACCTTGATCATGCAAATATTGAAATTGATTTTGAATGGGAAAAGGACGATTTTGGATGGATTTTCGAAAGCTAAAAGATTGGGATTATCTTTTTTTAGCAGGGGAATCATAACCATTCTTTGGAGGAAATGCTTTGTATTGTAGAATCTATCATGGGAAAGGTCTTCTATTAAAAAGAAAACGGCTCGAATTCTTGAACATCAATCATAGGATGTCAACATGGCCGACATTACCATATTTAAAAAAAAATAAATTGAAAGAAAACTGGGAGCACTAGGGAGAGAGGAATTCGAGGGTAAGAGGAGGGATGTTGTTGAATTGTCACATTTTTGCAGAAGAGATTGGGATGCATCATATGGAGGGGATCCTGATTTTCTGTGATGATGAAGTTACTCTCAGAAACAACGAGAGATAGTTATAACTGAACTAGCATGCTATGCGTCCGTCCACAATCTTGAGCCTTTTAGCAATCTGGGTTTACATCTTCGCCTCCATCGTTAAGTCAACTGGGACACGTATGTCATGAAGCTCATTATGAGTGGCTATAAAATAGGATTGGTGAATGATAGCCTGGCCGAGTTCTATGTGGACATCAAACGGGATAGATTTCACAATCTTTATTTATTTTCTCTAGAAAAAGATTAAAAAAAAAAAAAGAGAAGAAAAAAATAACAGAAATTAGGAACTGGGGAAAGAAGAGGATGCGACGGTTGGAGGAAAGGAAAACTTGGTCTGCAAGTTCTTTTTGTTAAAAAAAAGGTTTTGGCGGATGTCCGGAAGATTATCGACATTTATCCATGTCTTTGCATCGACCCTAAGTCTCCATGCTTGCTCGAGTTGGGCGAATCAATCAATCCAATACACGTTTAGAGTGTCGGATAAACACAACTTGAAATGGAGGTACTCTGTGCACAGGTTAGTCTTCTTATCTTCTATTGCTTTAGTCTTTATGAATCTGTTTCTCAAGGGACTGTCCGATTGATTTGCATGTAAGTAATTTCCATCTATTGTGCTCCTAGACTTAGCCTTGATATGTCTGCTGTGATCTTAAACCTCTTCTAGGAAGGCCTTGAATGATGCATTGCTAGAGGAATTCTTTTGGAGCAGTCTATAAACATCAATAAATAGGTTTATTTGAACCACGATTTCTCCTTCAAATTTAGCTTAAATTCTTGGGTTACCCGGATTGCCATAATCTCCAATAGTATCTAATACTTTTCTTTTTTTTTCTTCTGTATTTACAATTATTCGTATGTGTTCCCTATCCTTCCTATCGATCTATTCAATCTTTTTACTACCTTTCGTAGCGTGTAAGGAGGACATCTATTGCGGATAAATTTATAGCTTCAAGAACTCTTCCTCCTCCTTTTAGAATCTTTTATTTTCCTTGTTGTTCCAAATTCTCGTAGCAGTTCACATTAAACACTCAATAATAAGGGACATCAAACTGCATACTTTCAGCGTTGAACTTCATGCATGCGCCTCAACAACCTTACCATTCTTGGTCCTGCGTCAATCGGTAAATCACGCTCCTTCTAGTCGCCTCTGTATAGATGTTAAGAGAGAAACATAAGTCACAATATTTGCTGGAAATACTCAGTGTATATTCACATGAGTTCCCCAGATAACTAGCGCGGCATGATGATCAACCATACGTACCTAATGGTCAACTTTTTATGTAATGAAATAAGGTTACTGGCTTGTGAAGGAAGCGCAACCCTTGTCCTCTTCGCCTGCGCGGTTGTGTGTGCCCTGAGCACTGCAAAGCTTTCAATGGATGGTGTTTATTGAATGCCTCATTAATTCATAGTATTCAGGAGCCTTGGTAAAATTCAATTTATGCATACCCTACAACCTCCATCCTCTCAGTCCACATGTTTCCTGTGTGCCCCCTTATAGTGCAAGTCTTGGATCTTAAAATACCCTGCGTTTTGTTTCCTATGGCAACCAATGGCGGTATTGCCTCTTTATTACTTTCTGTTAGCTTCTTTAGATTTGGCGCCGGTCTCTGTAATGACTCACAGGCCGAGCTACCCTCTGGCCGAGCGCCCTTCTTTCTTCGTGGTATGGACTCTGGAGGGTGCGTTTTATGTTTGTTTCTCTTTAGACTCGGTAGTTACTAGGAAGAACCCGTCAGTATTTCCTTGCCTTCAACTGATGTTGATTCCCTTTATGAATGTAGATTTCATAATCAGATATTATTCACATTTCTATTATGAAATCGGATCTCGTCTTGGGTAGGTCGTTTGACGGTAGGGGCTTCAGCTTGTAAGAAGCTTATGTGCCGTGTGAGAGGATACGTTCTATTGGTTAATGCAATGAACTCATATTTATATCTATATTTATATAGGCGTAGGTGTTTTGTTTGAAGTGTGGGCTCTCCAGAGCATTCGGTTTGCTGTCAAACTAGTCACCGACTTTGTCTTTGTTTTCATATTGTGCATGCATGTCTACCAACACACATTTCCCTACTTCATATAGCGTCACCTATATCCTCCTCAAACTCACGTACTTGTTTTAAACGATGGAAATGGTTTACATCTTTCATAGCAAAATTCCTTCGAACCTTCTTCTCAAGCAAATAAGTCATGATAAATTAAACAAGAAAGTGGGGCTAGTTACTTCCTTCCCTTAAGTTTAACTTTTTTGAAAATTATTTCTTTTCGCTTTTGGTAAGCCTTTGTAGATTAGATTTATACGTGGGAGGATATTTCCTATTTTTAAAGGAAAATAAAATAAACATATCTTCTCCTCTTATAGTAGTTAGTGTTTAGGAAATTATTTTTAAATTAAAAGAAGTAATTATGTAATGAATTGTATTTCAATTAAAAATAATTAGATATTATATTTAATAAAGCATTGTTGTAAGAAAATATTTCAATTTGTTTTAAGTTGTATGTTGTAGATGTATGTAGATGATGTGGTGATAAATATTATTTATGTGTATGAGAGATAATGGAATTAAAAGATAAATGAATTGAGATAAGATAATTGATTTAAAAGATAAATGAATTGAAATACGGAAGTATTCTAAGTATTCAAGTAGGTTAGTTAAATGACTAGTGAAAATGGACTTACGTATTTAGGTAATTGAAAAGATTCGTTCTAGGTTGTCTTTAGGTTAGTTGATAATTGGTTTCGAGAAGGGAAGTGGATGGGAAATTAAGTGATTTAAATTAGTTTGTTTATATAGCTAGATGAATGAATGTAAATTCGATAAATGATTTTTGACTAATTTGATTTAGTTAAATGAAGGGTCTATGTAATTGAATTCTTATTTCCTTGTAAACTATTTAATAGTTGATTGTGTAGATAAATAAAATATGTGATAAAATAATAATAATAATAATAATAATTTGATTTATTTTAAGCGTTGATAAGCTTATTTGTGCAAAGCAAGTAAACTCTTTTAAATGTTGAGTTCTTTTAAATCATTTAATGGATGAATGTTAGTGCATACCAATTTTATAGTTACTTGGGTTATTGTTCTCCTTGTTTGTTTATGCGATTATCTTTACGAAATTGTGATGAATTAGTTGATGTGTTTCGATTAAGTAATCTGAGTGGATGTTGTAGTTGCTTGTTCATGTTGGTTATTATATGATTTGATGTTTTATCTTGACGTGACTTTTCCTTGAGTTGATATTGGTTGGGATCCTTTTGAATATCTTGAAGTCTTGGATGTTTTGAAGAGTATGACCTTCTTAGTTTATTTTGATTTGACGAGCTTTTATTCATTGGGTTGGTGTTGAAGTTGGCTTGAAGCCCCGTATCATTGACAAACTCTTGTTGCTTCATTTTACCCTTGTTTGTGGATTGTCATTCTTTTGGCTTCCAGAGGCTTGAGATTATGGCCAGTTGATATTCTCTCTTTATGTGCCCTTGATGAGGCAAGTGTTTTGATATCGTGATTTTAAAAGGGTTGTTCATGAATTGTTGAGACATTGATTATGTGTTATAGCGAGATGGTTAATGCCTCGCATAGTTTGGACTTGAGATTATTTGTTTTTTTGGTTACAGTACAACCCTTGCCTGCTTTGAGATATGTTAGGGGTCATAGGGAGAGTGGCTCTTCGTGGGCGCCGATGCCTCAGGATGAGGAAGGGCTCAGGATAACCCACGAAAGAGTAGTTAAACAAGTGATAACCTAAACAATAGAATTTAGAGGGTTGGGTAGTTTAAAAAACACAAGATAATAAAACATTGGATTCCTCGGCTATGCACTAGGGCTACCATAGACTAGTGATAGACTGAGAAGGCCGTGGTCGGCAAAGTCATAGTCTCGTCCTCATGAGAGATTATTGGCTCCGCATTAGCTACCCTATGGTTCCGGCGCCTCAGTTAGGAGGAAGGGCCAGGAGATCCATAGATGGGTGCCGGCGCCTCAATTGGAGGAAGGGCCAGGAGAATCCCATGAGAGCTATGTGATGACACTCTCCACTTGACACCCTTGTGCTTGGTTGTAGTTGCCTCTGGTTATTGCATCTTTATGTTATTTTTTGAGGGCTAGGGAATCCATAGGTGGGTGTCGGCGCCTCGGTTGGAGGAAGTGCCAGGGGATCCCATGAGATCTATGCGATGTCCCTCCCGACTAGACACCCTTGTTCTTGTTTCTTGTCGCCTCTAGATATTGTAGTCTTTAGGTTGTTTCAGATTCTTGTGGAAATGATTTATGGATGCTCTTTGGTGACTTTCTTAATTGTTGTTGCATGGGTTAAATGTGATGAGTTTTATAGTTTTATTTGATTGTAATCCGTGAGTTTCATGATACCTTTGTATGATGTTGAGTCTTGTGGTTCCCTATTTGGATGTTCTTGGTTGAGGTCTCTTCTTGTCAGCTCCTTAGCATGGGGGGTGGGTCTTCGGACCCACGTGGTTGGGTGGAACGTGCTAAGCACCCCATTGGGTCCCCAGTCAAGGATCGAGAGGTGCAGATTGGTGCCGTTGTAGTGACTCCAGAGTTGTATTTTTCTTGGAGCCAGTTACATTACTTTGTTCTCATCTTTCTGATGTATCATCTTATCTTGTTATGTGATTCCTGCCCATATTGGGAAACATGTTTGTATCATTATAAGACTTGAACAGTGTAAAGTAATAAAAAGGATGTGATGTAATATTTATCATTGGTGAACCTTGTGTGGATAAGGATCCATATCAGACGTTATTCAAAGTATTGTATTTATTTAAGTGAATGGTTCTTGTTGATGGTTTATATATATGCTTCGTCATGGATTAGATTTGGCTTTCATTCTTTATCATTGATGTATGGCATTAAGTTTCGTAATGTATCCTCGCGTACCCCAAGGAACGTAAATGATATTAGGTTTGTTTAAATGAAGGTATTTCATATGCGGCATGTTGGTTTTGCCAAAATTGACGTGTTGCCAGATTTGAGGTTTGCGGAAGGTACATCCATAATCTTTTGCTCCGCAGCGATCGACCAGACGGAAACGGATGACAAAGGCAGTTTTAAAGGCATCGGTTGAGATTTTCTCCCCGGCATATCAGCGAGAACCCGATTGCGGAATTAACGACATAGGAATGGGCGGCAGCACAGGCTCGAGAGAGCAGACTGGAAATACGCGATGAAGTCAGGCTGGGTTAGCGACTTTGTAGAAGCTTCGAGACGCTTTTGGCACTGCGGAACTGGGAACGGACCGCGAGCGCTTTATCGCTACAGATCGTTTGGAGCAGCGAGCAAATGGCATTGAAGGTCGTGGCGTTTATGCCAGGAAAGTCGAACGGTTAATGATATCGCTGCCTGTAGAACGACTGCTGGCAACCGAAATCCCTAACGTATGAACCGGTAGATTTTGCTGCTTTAACGGGTGAATTATGCAGAGGGACGATCATGGTTTTAACGGAACTGCTGGCATGGATTGTCTAACTCTTCAATCCACTTATCTTTGACCTTCTAATAACAAAACGGTCCCGTGATGGCTTTATGAGACCCATAGAAAGAAGCTTTTGTTGTTCATGCATTAACATCTCAGAAAAAGATGCAAATGAAGGCATAGTGTATGCAGATCCCATAGTCAGTCTATGAGTATGAAAGCTAGAAACAAAAGCTACAAATTCAGGACCAAGTTTATTCAGTGTATTATAGATTAACTGAATGTCCTTTTTATCAATACCACAAGCTTTACATAGTGCTCTCAGATCATTGACCTTAGTAATATAATCCTGGATGTTGCCAAAGTTCTTTGGATCAAGGCTCATCAATTCATTTTCAATCTGATAGCCTTTGACTTCATCTGTTGTACCATACAAAGATTTTAACTTTTCCCAAGCATCATGTGAATTTGTACAAGATTCAATCTGAAACATAAGATCAAGGGAAACAAAGCTACGAAGACATCCAAGATCTTTTGTATGTTCAAGCATCCATTTTATCTTTTCCTTATCATCTTCAGGTTCAGCTACCTTGTTTTCAACATATGGAGTATACCCAAGTTGCATTAAGGAATTCCATCCATGTTGATGCCATGTTGCATAATTATAATGTGTTAGCAAAGGAACCTTAGAATGATCCATGTGTGAAGGAAAAGAAAAGCACAAGTGAACGGATCAAAAAACACACACACACAAAGAGATACCCCCCCTTTTTCACTCAATCAAGAATCCCCCCCAAAAAAAAATAATTTGGCACTTTATAAATTAGTGTGTTTACAATGCTGGAGTTGTTTTCCAGAGTTTTACAAATGTCTAAAATAGACCCAAATACTAAAAGTACAATAAAATATTAGAATGAGAACCTCAAAATAGCACCAATGTGTAGTGCTCAGAAAAATATTCACTTTCAAAAAAATAATCACCTCAATATGAGGTCGTATGTGAAAGTTACACTAATTTGAAGTTAAAAAAGTATAAGGAAATACATCTTTTAGATCTTAGATAAAACTATTATTTTTGGAAAATCGAGGATCAACTTGAGAAAAATGGATCCACACCAACACCAAAAGCTTGTGAAATTCTACCAAATTAAAACAAAAGGATTCTACGAAAAAGAGCTGTATGGTGAATTTAAGCCCTCCAAAGATTGACTGCAAAATCAAAATTGCAATTGGAGAGGGGGTCTGCTGAAATGTTCTAATTTAGATTCTACAAAATATGTAACTTATATGCAAAAACTAGCAACGACCCAGATGGTTTTTTTCTACTGCAAACAAAACTCAAATGGCGGATTTTCTTTAAAATATACAAAAAATATGGATCTAGAGTAAAAAAAATGCCTTTAGCAACATAAAACTACCCCAACAACTGAAAAACAGCATGAAAAATTAGAATCAGCTACTCAAGACAAGTAGAGGCATGTTGTAACCTGCAATATTGATTAAAAACACTCACAAATCTCTCAAATTTGAGAAGGGGCTTGCAGATCTGACACTTTGATACCATGTAAGAGCTGAGATATAGCTCTGATACCATGTAAGAGTTGTTGATGAACTCGAGCACCTAGGATCACCTGCAAAATCAAGATAAACCTTCCACACGAGAGCAGCAAGAGATAAAATGCAGGAATATAGTGCAATAACAAAATGATGTTATTATCACACACTAAATGATACAATATGCCTCAACTCTCCTTTGAATTGATTGAGTTAATATGAACTCATCTTGACTAGATAGGAGGGAGAGGTGAGTGCTGATTATATAGCACAATATGGGCAAATAATTCCAAGAGGGGTAATAACTCCCAAATAACCAAATTAGGTGGGAGTTATGCCTACTTGGAAAATGCCAAATAGGTGGCATAACCTACTCAGAAAGAGACAAATGAGTGGTTTTGTGAGGTGGCATATAAGGCCAAAAGAGGGTGTGAAACTCAACCACCTAAGTGTGAGTGGGAGCAACACATGTAACTGATGGATTATGCCATGTGTCCTCACATAAACCACATCTCCTATAACCTAAGGTATGCTTAATAATGTGTAGGAAAAATATATATTCCCTAACATAAGGAAAATAAAAAATCTACACCAACACACCTCTCACCATTTTCACACCTGCTTCAGAAAACTGTACAAGCACACCTTCATCTATTAGTTTGCTAACAGATAAAAAATTTCTTGCTAGTCCTAGGATATGCAAGACACCATCAAATCTTCTAATTCTACCATCAGAAAATTTCACACGAATAGTTCCACGACCAACAATATCAAGAATAGAGTTATCATCCAAATACACCTTACCACCATCAAAATTTTCATACTTACTAAACCAATTTCTATTAGGAGTCATGTGGAAAGATGCACCTAAGTCTATCAACCATGCATTGTCACCTGCATGAGTGGCCAAGGCTGCAATGAAAGCATCTCCATCTTCCTTCTCAGACTCAGAATCAGAATCTTGCTTCTTCTTCTTCTTCTTCTCCTCTTTGCAGTCCTTTCAGAAGTGTCTAGGTTTGCCACAATTCCAGCAGATTGCCTTGGACTTACCAGGAGATTTTGATCTCCCCTTATTCTTGGACTTAGAACGGCCATGCTGCTTTTCATTCTTGCCTCTTTCTTTTGGTCTTCCTCAAACACTCAAAGCATCTTTGGCATTCAGAGAGACCTTCCTTCTCATCTCCTCAGAAAGTAGAGAACCAACAATGTCCTCCATCTTCAAGACAACTGAAGTGCTCCCTATGGCCATGACAAGGCTATCCCATGAGTCTGGCAATGAACACAACAAAGTTTGGCACCTTTCTTCTTCATCCATCTTAACCCCAACTGAGGTCAACTGAGTCACCAACATATTGAATGTTTCAAGATGCTCAGAAATTTGTCCACCTTCTTCCATTCTCAAGGAATACAACTTCTTCCTCAAGAAAATCTTATTCACAAGTGATTTTGCTTGGTAGATCTCACATAGCTTCTTCCAAAGCTTCTTTGTAGTAGATTCTTCATGGACATTAATTAGAATTGAATCTGCAAAACACAATCTGATGAGACCTTTAGCTTTTCTATTAGTCACATCATATTGTGCAGCTAAAGTTGGATCTGCGGGCCTCAGCGTATTCTCATCCACCGCATCCCATAGATCTTGATCAATTAACAGTTCTTCCATCTTCAGCTTCCACATCTCAAAGTTTGTGCCATAAAAATTTTCTACATCAATCCTCCCCGATATGCTTGCCATCTTTGCAATCCTGCAATACAGAAATGAAAACCTCTGCACAAGCTCCCACTCAAACCTTGATTAGCTCAAAAAATCTATACCCAACAAATAGAACCAAAACTGGCTAGGCTCTGATACCACTTGTAAGGAAGCAAAGGTGCGCGGAATTGCTTCCTACGCTAATCTTGAGAGGACGATTATGCAAATTCAACTAACTATTACAAAGATTTCAATGGACAAATAAACATGCATAAATGAAATATCACAATAAACACATAACACAATAATTACCATGGGGAAACCCTTCCGGGAGAAAAACCCCACCCTCCAAAACCCACATAATGTATTATCAAATCAAGAAGATTACAATACACTTGGAATGCAAGTTCTTACAGGAGCACATCACCACAACTTGAACTTAGACTCAGAGAGACTCCTTCTAGCACCCAGTCTTGCAAACTGAACTCGATGATTCAAACACCTCCCCAAGCCCTCTTTTTATAGTGATTTACAACTTGGAAACCATTTGTGGTTTTACAAAACCATGGGCCAAAACCATGGGCAAAACAACCATGCCACATGTTACCCACTTGTCATTTGTAACTCCAAGATAGAAAAACAACCAAGTTAAAATAGCATTTTCGTCCATAATTTTGTCCTCTAGTTTAGACCCCCATAAAAGTTATACAATGAGTTGTTTATACTCTAAAAATAGCCCTCCTCTATTCTACTAGGGACAAGGCACATTTTTTAACAACTCATACACCCTTTTCCAACACATAAACATGTGGAGAACTACCACAAACAAATTCTAGAATTTTCTGGAAAAAGCTTGCAAGGTTGAGACACAATTCTCAACACTTTTTTCTATTTTCTATGGTTTGATTCTTTCTTGTTTTCTTTTTCCATGATTTCAATAGAAGTTTTTGCAAGTTTTGAAACAAGATTGACATGGGTTTTCCTTGCAAATCCAACATGATTTAAATCTTTTCCAACAACATATAGAAATTTGAAAACTTTTTTTCAAAATGAAAGCAAAATCATAGAAAGAAACCTGGTTTTTCCTCCAAAGCTTGAAAGATTCCAATGGTGCTTTCAAATCTTATTTTGTTTTCCAGTTCACCTAAGAAAATCCAAACTTCTTCTTCAAATCCAAAACAAAGCCACAACAAAGCCTTTCTCCACAAAATTGAAAATTAAAAATGATATGAAATTGTATTTTTTCTCTCATAGAGTTTCCCCAAATGTAGTCAAACCTCTAAAAATATCCCATCCACCAAATTTATTGCAAATTTGGAAATATTTTCATTTTTAAAATTTTAAAACAAAATTGCTTTCCAAATGGAATTTCATACATTTAAAAATTTATTTTTACTAGAAGAATTCAAAATTTTGTAAAGAAATTCTTTTACATATTAATTTTCAAAAAGTGCAATTTAAAACATATTTTCATTTTTATTTTTTATTTTTTATATAATTTAAATCAAAATATCCAATAATGCCAAAGCAACTAACTTAATTCAATTTATCACCATTAACTTAATTAATCAATAAACTAAATCTAGTCCAAGATTAAATTATTTTATTAATTAAATTAAATTAATCAATAAAACAACTAACATTTCAACATTGCAACCAGTTATATTTAATCATCATTTTAACTACACAAGCCATTTAATAACCTTTATAATTTGAAATTAAATAAAACCCAAGGTGAAATGAACAACATTAAAATGACTAAACCCGATTACAACCTGATGACACATTATGACTAGGGTGATGACTTGGCACAAAAAACCTAGCTACTATCTCCCAATCGATTACCGTTGGTTAATGGACACACTCAACCTGTGAAATCAAGTGGAGTCGATGTCCTGTACCTGTCAACCTACGAATAAAGAGTATATCGAACATGCATATACATGATATAATAAAACACATCGTGAAGAGGAAATCTCTAAATCATAGGGCGCTCACAAGCAAGTGGTACAATCCCGTCCCCTTCACCAATACAAAATTACTAATTGACGATTCTAACATCAATAATATGATCAAAAGCATAAAACATCATTAATTTAATTATTTTCTAAGTTAATCCAAAACATGCCATACAAATAACATCAGAGTAAAATACCATCACATCAAAATATAACATTCGCATCGATTTACAGTTTGTGATCAAATAGTAACCAAGTACCAAAGTCATAGCATAACAGAAACACATAACAAGAAAAAAACACTGTCGATCAAAAGATCCAAAATGGAGGGGTGTTACACCAAAAATGTTTACAATACTTTCTGAGCACCAACTCAATAATAATATGGAGCACCAACTCCTATAATAATGTGGAGCACCAACTCCTATAATAAACTGAAGCACCCACTTCAAAGTAGAAGCACCAACTTCTTTTGAAACAAAATCTAATGATATCACAACCTATTGGGACCTTATAACTGCACTAAATGTTTGTAGTCACAAAATCACAATAGGATACAAAATTATGTTTTCAATAATTCCCACTACAAAATGTATTTGCTTATAACAGTACAAATACTCTCACTGAAAAACTCAATATGATCTTTGTAATGCAACCAAAGACAAAATCAATATAAACCCTCTTTTCCTCTTTACAAAATGATATCATAGTAATAATCCCTCAACATACTCTGTTCAGACTTATATCTTCTCTCTTTCATTCTCACATAGTCATGGCTTTTTGCCATGTATTTATACAATGCACAAAAATAGTTATTCTTTTCAAAAACCCGTAACATAATAACTAGGGTTTGTAAACTGGTAAGAACATAAATATTTTATCATGATACCCATCAAGGGTTTTAAAGAATAACTACAGAAAAATAATAATATGTTGATGAATGCCACTAAAAATGATAAAACCCTTAAGTAGACTAGGGTTAATGAAAATTGTGATTAACCTTTAACAAATTTTTGAACTTCAACAAAAAACTTAACCACAAAATTAGTTACCTTTGAAGCTAGCAAAAAAAAACTTTCAAACTAAAAACAAAATACCTGACAGGGCGGCCAAAATGTTACTAGCTGATTGTGCAAAATCCTTATAATGGTCTCACTGAAACTCTTCCAGCTTTCAGCTTGAAAAACAACTGTATATCGTAGTCCAATATCCTCCATGGAGGCACTGCTAGGGGTCACTGTGTTTACAAAACAATTTTTTTTTTGTTTACCCTATTTCTTCCTTCTCATCAAAACCCCAAAAAAGAATGAATGAAATTTGAAATCCATAAAACATATCACAATCATTTTGGAATCCATGTATAACTGACACAATGATGCATTAAATGAGTGCCAAATCATAAGCCACGCATGCTATCCAAGACATCATGTCAATACAATTAACATGCTCATTGAAACAATAATACTGTCAATACCATGTAAGCAAACCAAATGTAATACATGTGCCAACAAATCAAGTCTTCAAATGACATGTATATTGACCGCTGTACAATGTATAAGCCCAATAATATTTACCATGTCGGCCCAAAGTGCTATGAAATATGCACTCTTAAAACAAATAGTATGTGCAATAAAACCTGATATAACTCAAGAGTTTGAATATTCCTTGGTCACTGCCATGTGACTTCAAATAAAGTCAATCTCATGTCAAATAGAGGAGGCTTGAAACAATGTTACTTGAACATTGTTTGTCAAACAAACACTTAGCCCAATAATAAATACTATAGTCGGCTTGAGTGCAAAGTGAATGCACTTTAAACCAAAAAAAATGTCTTAATGCCAACCAAGGCATTTACTAAAAACTTATATCACTAATAAACCATGTGCCAAGATATATGTAAATATGACATATGAAAGAAACTCAAATATTGAATCCATGTAAAATGTGGAGGCCCAAGTGTATGCCGAAATACACTTTGTAAGAAATGATATGAAAAGTCCTTGAGCAATACCATTTCTTATGAAGCTATATATAGTAGCCAACTCAAGAATACAAAACTGACTACATATCAACCTTGTATATGTCTAAATAGAATCGAGTAAGAATTGAAAAACCACCATGCCAAAATGAGTCCAATCAGATTCAGTATCAAAATGATATAATGATCAAACATGCAAAATGATATCACCTAAAATCCAATACCAAAACCCAACATCTGTATAAGCAAGATAACCTTTATCTGCACATGAAGCTCAACCTGATCAGTACGAGAAGATATAATAAATCTGAATATAAACCAAAGCCATAATTCTATCCAATACCAAAGTGCCACCATGAGTCATAATACCAAAGTGCCAGAACTGAACCAATAAACATGCCAAGACCAAAGAGCCATATTATTAGTTTTTACATCAAGGACAAATATGCACAAAGAGAAAGTCAACAGTAGTAACTGGTACATGATTGTCAATGTCAAAGATCTACAAATGGTTATATTTTTTGTTTGTTTGGTAGAATATTTAGTTAGATGAACAAGAGGTAGGTAATTGTTGCACTCTCAAGTACAAAAGATAAGTATATTCCAACAACTCAAGCATGTAAGGATGCTATAAAGTTACAAATATTGTGTTCAAATAAAGGTTTCTTTTCACAAAGTTATAAACATAGTTACAAAGATTATGTTTAAATATTGGTCTCTTATATAAATAATATATATTGTGATAGTCAAAGTGGAACATATTTAGCAAAAAACCCTACCAATTATGGTAGAAAAAATAAATTGATGTACAATATAATTTTGTTAGACATAGTTGAAGACAACATGGTATTGTTGAAGAAGATTGTTACCTTAGAGAATGTAGCTAACTCATTTGACAAATTCTATTAGTATTGAGAATTTTCTTAGTGTAGAAAATTAATGGGCATAACTATCCTTAGCAACTGATTTTATATATCTCATGACCTCCTATGCAAAATATTCAATAAATATGGATTTGTTAGATATAGTGTACATACTTTGCATGTTTTGTGTTCCTTATGCATTATACACTACGTAACGATTTATGATTTTGAAACTTTGCCTCAATTGAAAGTGTATAAAAACAACCCTATAAACAAAAATCAGAAATAATAACTCTTGAACAAATTTTTATAACCCTTATAAATAATTTTTCAACTTATACATTTATTCCTATTATATTATAAAAAATATTTAATAATTGAGTTAATATATAAATACTACTTTCAATAAAAATTTTTGTGCAATTATGATTTGCTTCTACTACATAAATTTGTCATTATTCTCCTCTGCTTGTAACGCCCCGCCACACAACCCTAGGGGAAGTTGCAATTTACTACACAAACAAACTATTTTTTTTTTGACTAAGAACAATTAACTTGCAAGATCACTAACCAGTGCCAACCAATCCCCTAAGGTTATGATATTGAGTTACTTAAACCCAAACAAGAAACAAGAATTAAATCCATAACATTTAAATACTTAAAGAAATAAGAACGCATACATTCCATACATAATAATTTACATCAAAGAATATGAGATACCACTTGATTCCAATGATATAATTTACAACATGATTACAACACTCATTCCCCGAATGAGATAAAACCAATAAGTATAATTACATATTACAAATACCACCTCGATATTAAATGAGGGGTAATGAAATACCTTATACAACTGAAAGGATAAAGCATGGAAGAAACAGGATCTCACGAGCTCTCCAACTAGAAATCTCAACCACATGAACAATAAGATGACCCAACACATTAAGGTGCATGTTCCACCCAAGTGTGTGATACTCGAAGGTTCACCCACCATGCTAGGAGATAGTAACCAGGAATTCCTAAAAAAGATCATCTACCTCTAGACACAGGTTAAAACATAACTGAACTAAAAGGATACAAGTACATCACTTAACACAAAGGTTACAATGCTTCTAGAGTACAAGGATCATTTATGCCATACAACAAACTGACTTTTGGTTGACATAGAGAGAGTGTCACATGACATTTGCTATGAGTTACCTTGGCTCAACTGTTTAAGGCAACTGAACCCACATCTTTGGCTATTCATGCTCAACTCTACTAGCCGCTGGACCCTCATACCAACTGCGCTTCTCATCTCATCTCAAACCTTAAAAGCGAATGAGTTATGAGAGAGGCATTACTTTTCTTAATTAGCTTGAGAGTTTTTCATTAGTTCTTTTTAAGTTATCACTTACTTAAACCCTATGTGAGTTACCCTGGCACCCCTTTGTGTGCCAGACCCCCACAAAGAGCCACTCTCCTATTGAAAACATGCCTAACAAAACCCATCACCAAGGGTGAACTAGATAAGATAACCTCTCCAATCCAAGGAGGCAACGAAACACAAAACCCTCTCCAACACAAGAGGAAGCAAAGGTCAAACCCTCTCCAAACATTGGAGGAAACCAAAATACAAAACCCACTCCTTCCAA
This sequence comes from Sequoia sempervirens, assembly GCA_007258455.2. Taxonomy (NCBI): domain Eukaryota; kingdom Viridiplantae; phylum Streptophyta; class Pinopsida; order Cupressales; family Cupressaceae; genus Sequoia; species Sequoia sempervirens. The sequence goes on along the minus strand of VDFB02271358.1, from coordinate 718,397,273 downwards.
AGGAGACACAAACCACATAACCCTCTCCTAATCCCAAGGAGGCACAAACCATCCTTGTTCGAGAAAACCAGGTGAACAACATGATACAACTCAACACATTTCCCAAGGTGATTCACAAATCGAACCACTATATGAAACATCCCAAACTAGAGAACTCCTCTGGAAGACTTACTAGACAATTAACCCCATTTTCCCAACAAAGAGAAAGAAAAAAAATCTCATTTAGAAAGCATCTCAAACAATTCGATTATCTAATATTAGGATTTCTTAAATCCAAGTCAAACAATGACATAGTGCATGAAATCAATTAAATAAATAACATTATTTGCACATACTTAAAAGAAATCTGATCCCATTATCGACATGTAAGAATTTAAACAAATAATTTAATTCTTCTTGCTCAAACATGGATAAGGATTTAAAATAATCTTTAAAAAAAAATTATTTATTATAATGACAATTCCATTTCAGCTATAATAATGCAATATTCATTTTTAAAAAGAAACAATTCCCCTTTAAAAAATATTTAAACCTCATTTAAACATACAACTGAAACATAATATATATTAATTTTATAATCCATATTATAATTAAAATTAAAGCCTTAATATTTAACATATACATATTATATATATATTTCATATATATATAATATGTATATTTAAATCTTTAAACAAAAATATTTACATAAATTAAAAAATATTATATATATATATATAATATATACATATTAGTTATTATAATATACAAATATTATAATATATAATATATATACATATATATATATTATAACATATATAAAATAAAATTAGATATAATAAATAATAATAAAAAAGAAAAAATGAAAAATTTTAAAACAAAGGGCCGGACCCTAAACAGGGCACGCAGGCCCCAGCCACCGGCGGTGTGTGCTAAGCACACAGTTTGCCTACCCTATGGGCGCGACCTGTGTGCTAAGCACACAGTCTGCCTACCCTATGGGTGCAGCCTGTGTGCTACGCACACAGCCTGCCTCCCCTGGGGCTGGGCGGTGGTGGGGCTGGCTCCCTTGCCTCCCCACCACAAATGCAAACAAAAAGATTTATTTTATTACATTTTTTAAAATGTAAAATAAACTCTTCACAAAAATATAGAAGAACTTCACATATGCCCAAAAAAACATATTCATAAACCCATAATCTCCATTTCCAACTAAATTGTGCAAATGCACAATAAAATCTTGTGATAAAGTAACAAATTGGCAAAGCAATAGTTGGGTTTAAATCTCAGTTTTGAAATGTCAATTTCTTTTGATTTTCTTTCTATTTACCCATTGTTTGAATTCTTGTTTGATTTCATTTTCAAAATTTCAACAGAAGATTAAAAGTTTAGAACCAATTGACATGGGTTTTCCATTGACTTTAAACATCATTTTAAGGATTTTCAAATAGCAAAACAAGAATTTGAATTCTTTTCAAAATGAAACAAAAAAACTAAAACAAGGAAGAACCTGATTTTTCCTCCAAAGCTTGAAGATTCCAATGGTGCTTTCAATTCCTCTTTTGAATTCAGCTCAAGTAAGAGTTTCAATGTCCTTCACCAATCCAAACAAAGCCACAGCCAAAAAATCCCTTCCCCAAATTTCCCATCCCCATTATATGAAAAATTTCTTTTCTAAAATAGAGTTTTTTCCCCAAATTGGTCAAACCCTAAAAATATCCCCACCAACTAAATTTATTGAAATTCCAGTTTTTAAATTTAAAACAAATTTTAAATTTCTAATTCAAATCTCATGCATTTTTCAAAATTCTTTAAAACAAAAGAATACAAATTTTGCAGAAAATTTTCTTTATCAATAATTTAACTATAACTTTCCAAACATGATTTCAACCTTTATTTTAATTAAATATTAATATACATTAATTCCAAAACAACTATTTTAATTAATATATCACCATTAATCTAATTAATCAAAAAAGTCAATCTAACTTTATTAATTAAATCAAATCAATCAATAAAATAAATAACGTTTCAACATTGCAACTAAATACATTTAAATATCAATTTAACTACGCAAGCCATTTAATAACCTCTATAATTTGCAATTAAATAAATATTCAAGGTGAAATGGACCAAATTAAAACAACTAACCCAACAACAACCCGACGACAAACTATGACTAGGGTGACAACTTGGCATGGAAAACCTAGCTACTATCTCCCAATTGATTACCATTGGTCACTGGACATGCTCAAACCTGTCAACCTATGAACAAAGAGTACATCGAACATGCATAGATATATAATATGATCAAACACACCGTGAAGAGGAAATCTCAGAATTGTAGGGCACTCGCAAGCGAGTGATACAATCCCGTCCCCTTCACCAATACACAATTATTAACTGATGATTCTAACATCAATAATATGATCAATAGCATAAAACATCGTTAAATCAAATATCTTCTAAGTTAATCCAAAACATGCTATAAGGATAACATCAGAATGAAATAACATCACATCAAAATATAACATTCACATCGTTTAAAAATTTGTGAGCAAAAGTAACCAAGTTCCAAAGTCACAACATAAACAGAACCAAGCATAACAAGGAAGAACACTGCCAAACAAAAGAGCCAAAACAGAGGGGTGTTACACTGCTACTTATACCCATTGTTTGTAATATTCTAATTACTTGAGAAATTATTTACATTTACAATTACAAATTAGTTTTTATTATTCTAAATATTGGACAAATTATACACATTCACAATTACAAATAAACTTATGCTACATACATCAATGCGATCTCTTCTTGCCTTCGAGAGATTCTTTTTTCAGAGACTGCTTACAAAAGTATAAAATGTGAGCCTCTTAGCCTACAACAGAAGTGGGAGATACTTCAATGGATTTGGCTATTCCAGTTGAACAACCATTTTTTTCATGTGCTCTGTAACTTTCTATCTCACCCCAAATCTCATGAATGATGTGCTTCACATTATGAATATCCTCCATCACATAATCAACTCCCTCACTTTTCTCGGAGCTACCAACCTTAAAAATCATATGTTGAATTCTATTAGAAAATAGTTAATTGAGGCAACAATAAAATTATTGCAGGCATTTATGTAAAATTAGACTTGTTTCTAAATTCTATTTTTGTTTGGGAACTTACAAGGACTGTATTAATGCCTACTTCTTTTTCTCCTACTATGTTTCTATGATTGTCATCAAAGAATTCCTGCAACATGGACTCAATAAGTACCATTGTGAAGATACTACTATGAAGAATATGCACAAAAATTGACATGCAAATTTCTTCAAACTTACTGTTCTCTAAGGGTCTAAATTTGCAATGGAAATTGCTCAGTTAAAGGCTTCAACTAATGGTTTGATGATAACTGAAGAAGTAAGAGGATTGAATTCCCCATCTTGTTGTTGGTAAGGATAATCCATATTAAGGTTCTCAAAGCAGATAATATCTTCAAAACAATCCTCCAGGGATAATTTCTTCAGAATCTTGGTTGCATGAACTCTATCTGAATTTGTGAATATTTGTTCAAAAATTTGCATTGATGCTAAAAATTAACGTTTTGCTTCATTTTCATTTAAGTTTTTATCAATCACATTAAAATATAATGGTGAGAAGTGGGTATGGTTAAGAACTGTACATCAACATAAATCTTGGTGGGCTCTTTTTAAGAATATTTGTAGAACTTAAAAAATTCAGTTTATGCATCTTAGTTGGAAACAACAGTCTACTCCATGGTCTAGTGATTAGGCAGAGCTATTGAGGTGATTTGAGCTTTTGATAGGTGTTCACATTTAGCAATCACATACTTATGAGAAGAAAAGAAAAGGAAAACCTCAATACATACCAATTTTCTTTAAAACATGCTCAACAAAATGTTCCTCAGAATCGGATCTGGCTTAATGAATTCATATGGAAATCTCCCATGAACAAAACTACAAAGATAATCACAAAATTAAATGTATAAGATTTTTACTAAGAAAAAACAAGAGAGTATATGGAAGTAGGGCAAAAGTTATTCAAACTTGAAGTTAGAAGAATTTAGTTGATTGCTAGGCCTAGCATAAATGTGAAAAGGAAATCTATACTTTTATTCTTGGAAAAAAATATATTCAAGATTTTATAGAGTCCAGTAAAGAAAATTGCGATCTTATAAAATATATTAAGCATTAGTACCTATGATATTCATCTGCATCAATTTCATACCCTAATTCCTGCAATGGAAAGTGAAATAATTCATGTCAGTCTAATAGCCTAAACAACCCTAGGAATAATATCTTTGTTTTGTTAGAAATTTATATGTGAGTCTCAATGGGATTTTAACCCCCAAATTATGAGAGACCACATATATCTATTCTATTCCCGATGGTTAGAAACATAAAGTTCCCTTTCTATAAATTGTTGTAAATGATTTTTGGATGGAAACTATTTTGAACAGATTTTAAGAAAATTCATGTTCTTGAAAGCTTTGCATAAATAAAAAGGCTCTTATATTTTATTCAATTGAAATCATTAGTCGTGATAATGGAGGAAAAGCCAACATCTATTTTCAAAATTTTTTGCTTACCTATTTTGCTGGTAAGGAGAGACAAGAAAACTACTAACTGCTGTAGCAAAACAAAGACTTTATTTTCTGATGATTAAAAAAAGTTACAACAGTCTCATTTAATAGAATAAATTCGAAGATAAGAACATCTAAAGAAAGCTATGAATAAAACAGCTTTAAAAATACTTTAAAAACAAAGCAAAAAACTAAAAACTAAGCTAATCTATGAGATAAAAAATAAAAAACACTCAAGCAATTTTTTTCGCTTCCTCATGTGAAATAGTGCCACTTGCATATGATTTTTAACATGAAGGGTTTTTCCTTACACATTGTTGTTTGATGGATTCCTTTGTATAACGCGTAATGACACTAAGTATTTAGTTTTAATTTATTTTTTGATTAAATTGATTTTAAAATCTAAAAAAACAACATTACCCCACTTGCACTCAAATTTAACTTGATTAGTTTTTCCTTACAAAGATTTTTGGATGTCGCCTCTCATATATTAAATAATAATATATATAAAATAAGCCGAAAGTTATCTTGTTTGAGGCGCATATTTTTCAACATTAAGGATATTTTTTATTTAATTTCATAATGTGATGTAATTTTTTTTTTTAAATAATAAATTCACTTGCAATTGTATAATTTTTTCCTTAACACATTCCAATAATAATATCTATGTTTAATATAAAAGTAGTTGTTGTTTACTCTTATATCTATGTTTTGTAAGTATTTGATTTTAAGTTTTATAAAGATTAACTTGAAATCATAGGAACTTATATATAGAAAAACATAACATGAACATCAACCATTTGCATTGAATTAGAACACACATACTTTCAATTTGTTAACAAAAAATAATAGAACATAGTTTTTCTTTAACACATTCTAATAAATAATAAAGTTTATGTTTAATAAATAATTTGTATCTTTTTTTTTTTGTGGGCGGTTGGGCGGGTGCACCTCCACATTAGCGGAGGTTTTTGCAGGGGTATGACTCAGCCATTATGTGGATTTTCAAATGGTTTGGTCACCGCCGTTTTGAGTGGGAGGTAAGGCAAGGACAAGTGGTGGGAGTTTTGATGCCCTCTGGATATAGCAAGTACATGCATAACTATTAGCTGGTGGGGGTCTATCATGTCAAGGAATGATCTAGGTTAAAATCTGAAGGTGAAGGATGGTTTTCATGCAAGGACATATTGTCTTGCGTTGTCATATTTTCTCATGCATGTGATGTGAACTCAGCCTTGTGGTCATGGGAATTATTAATGGAAGTTGGTATTAGCAGTTTTTTTATGTGTGAGGTGCAATGTATATGTGGCATCTTTGGTGGTGGCATTTTAGCTAAAGGTGTTTGGATTCTAGAGGCCTTGAAAATGGAAAAGTTGAGCTGCTCTAATTTTATAATCACTGTGTCTATGGAAGGGTTGGAGTTGTTTAGAGTGGACACACCCATTTCTCTATTGGTGACAGAGAGACAAGTGGCCTTTAGAGAAATAACTGACCAAAGACTCTAGTGAATTTTTCTTGATAGTAATCCTCTGGTTCTAGTAGCAGTAAAAATGATTCTAGGGAAAGGCCATTTGGAGTGGAAGAAGTATGCACGAGACAATGCCTATATATCCTCTCATTTTTTGGCTGTGTTGTTGGATGGTGAGGTACCAAAAGTGGAGGCTAAGGAAATTCTCATGAGCGTATTTCGTGAAGATTTATTGGGTGGCTTAGAGGAGACTCTCAAGGTGGCATTCATCAGCAAAGGGATTCCTCAATTGAAAAATTTGGAGCTGCTCTGGAAAATGGATGAGGCAGTGAGAGTCTTCCCCTTCCTTCTTGACTTGAAAGGAGCTAAGCTAATGCGACATCAAATGATCTTGGTCGTGGCTATGGAATTCTTGAAAAGGAAGCTAGGGTTGGTGGTGGAGGACATGGATTAGGTGGTTGATTTTAACACCTTTGCAAAGATGAATGGTTTTCTCTGAGGCTTAGCCTCCTTTTGTCTATTAATCTTGGTTGTGGATTGTTAGTTTAGTTTCTAGACTCTATGGTTATGGCATGGGTGATGCCAATTTTGCTTGAATTTTGTGGTTTTCTTAGGCAGTTTGTTGACTTTCTAGTTTTTCAACTCTAGTTTGGTAATGGTTTCCTACATAGTAGACGATTTGTATTGTTCTCTTTTTATATTAATAAAAATCAAGCTCTTACATATCAAAAAATAATAATAATTTGTAGGATTTTTTAACTGTTGTTAAATACCTATCTTAAAAAATGCTTACATCTTCATTAACATTCATTTCAACAGTAATATATATGATTTCACTATATTTTTCATCATTGTTTATTCCAATTGCCATATATAATGGTAGACACTACAATTTAGTTGAATTTCTCCCCAAACTTATAATTTAATGTTTTGATTAATGATTAACTTTGTAAGTATCTGATTTTAGTTTTTATAATTATTAACTTAAAATTATACCAACTTGTATATAAGAAAAGATAACATCAACATCAACCATTTCCATTTAATTAGAACACAAATACTTTTAATTTGTTTAAAAAAATAGTTTCAGTTAGTTAAACATTTATGCATTGGTAATTAGTAAAAGAACATTCAAAAAGTGGTTTGAATTGTAAAAATGAAGCACCTAATTTACCATCAAGCAATTAAAATAATATTAGCTAAAAATATAAAAATCTATTACAATAATACTAACTACACCACAAAATGCGAGCATTGCCATTATGCACTATTTAAAATAGTGAAACTATAGTGCCCCTCCGTTCTCACTTGGAATGTGTAGGTAGTCTAGCTAAGGAATTTGAAGAGGAAGATGGAACAAGGACTTCTGATGGTACTTTTGTGGGAATGAGGTACATTGTTTTGCTATGAAGTAGAGATTTAATTGGATAGCTTAACTTACTTGTTGCTCATGATACTTCTTTCATGACATTGAGGTTATGATGATACATTGTGTAATGCCCCGCCACACAACCCTAGGGAAAGTTGCAATTTACTACACAAATAAACTATTTTTTTTTATAAGAACAATTAACATGCAAGTTCACTTAACTATTGCCAACCAATCCCCTAAGGTTATGAGACTGTGTTACTTAAACCAAACACACAACATGAAATAAAACCATACCATGTAATTACTTAACAAATAATATTCACACAAATTCCATTCATACTAATTTACATCAAGAATATGAGATACCACTTGATTCAAATAATATAAGTTACAACATGATTACAACAAACATTCCCCAAATGAGATAAATCCAATAAGTAGGATTACACATAACAAGTTCCACCTCGATGACAAATGAGAGGTAATAAAATACAATAAGTACAGAGGGAATAATGTATGAGAAGAAATTGAATCCCATGAGCTCTCCAACTGGAAATCACAACCAAACGAATAAGAAGAAGAACCAACGGATTAAGAAGCACGTGCCATCTGACCACGTGGAACCCAAAGGTCCCACTCCCTCTATGCTAGGAGATAGTAACAAGGAATTCCCACACAAGGCCATTTACCACTAGACATAGGCTACACAAAACTAATACGAAGTAAATACAAGTACACATCTCAATGAAATGAATGGTCATATGCACAATTCTAGGTATGACTCCCACAACACTGACATAGGTTACATTGCTTCCAGACATAGAATAGATCAAGAGTGTCACAAATACCAAGTACAAATTGTTGACTTAGGAAGAGTGTCATCACATACCTCATCAAGGGATATCCTCTGGGAATCTTCCTAGGCTCTGGCCCCCACACCATGGGTTATCTTGGTGGCCTCTACTGTAAGACCCTGCTTTGCATGTGAATAATACAATCTTAATTTTGTTATATACTTATAGATGCTTAGATATATTTCAAGCAATGTATAGTGTGATTTCATGAAAATGTGCTTGTATTTTATTTTGAAATGTTTTATTATCATTTCCATGGAAGTATTAGGCACTTGTAAACTATGAATGTGAATTGGAATTTTAATGAAATGGTTGCACAGTTAAATCTTATTTTCGTTACCAAATTAATGTGATATATGATTGTTGCTTATGATTTCATTGGTAATGTGCAGGAAAGAAAAGAGGTGCTAATACAAGAACACGGAACCAATGAGAACAAATTGAAAGACACCATTTTGTGCTTATGTATTTGATTCCCTTATTTTGGAGCTGAGGGAAAAACAGTTGCTATGTTTATTCTTGGGTTGAAAGGTTATTTAATTGTGTCATGTGAGATATAAGTTGGGGTTAAGGTTTATGAACCCCTGTCCAAGTGTGAAACTCGGATAGAACATTGAGTGGGACTTTAAAGAGGGTTATTGGTCAATTTCTTTAGTTGGGGTACAAAGATAAACCCCTAGGGTCTATACCATAGTTGTAGGGGACAAGTGGGCATGCAATAGGGTCCCAAGGACATGATTTGACCCTTCAGAAGTCCACTTGAAAGGGAGTGACGAATTTGAGTCTTTGGGAGTTGGGAGAAGTGACTTATCACTTCCCCACCACACTCCCCAAAGTTCATTAATGAACTTGGAAAGAGCATCAAATCTCTCACATGTGTGGAGCCACCCTATAAGGGTTGTTGGGTAGGGTGTCATAGTACATTCCCCATCACCCCAAAAGTCTCACACATGTGTGAGCACTTGTGGGGATGTGTGTTGAAAGATCAAATGAGAGAGTGACAAGTGTCTCTCTCTCATTCAGGTGAATTCAAGTGAATTCCTATATACTTGGATGGAAAATAAGAAATGGATGTTACCCACTTCTCCTTTTGGGAGAACTTTGGTGTAGATGGAAGAGAAGAGGAGAGGAGGAGAGGAGTCCCCCTCTTGGGATATGGTTCCAAAGATAGTTTGGCTTGGAGAGGAAAGGATGAAGGAGAGCTCAATCCCCTCATCTAAACAAAAAGATAAGTCTCCCTACCTTCATCATCCTTGTTGTTTGTTGTAGGGAGGTAAGTAGTTGTGTGGATCTTGTTTAATATGGTGTGTGGAGAGCCTATATATATGAAATTTGATGTCGTTTTATTTTGATCTTTTGACTAAAAATTGAGAAAACTCCATCCATCATCTTGGGGTTAGTAGATTTCTTGCTCGGGGGTATGGCTAGAGCCCACGAGGCTCCATGACGCCATTACGGTAGGGTGGAGAGCAAGCTTTAGTATTTGTGTGTTGTAATTCCATTCCTATGTATTGTTTATTGGGGGTTAGTGCATCATTTAAATAAAAAGAGCAAGCCCGATTTGGTTGTGTGTCATTCTTTGTATTTCTTAGATTTAGTTGTAATATGGAACGTTAGTGTTGGTGCAAAATAAAAGAAAATGGAGAAAGAGCAATCCTTATTCATTTTTTTTGTGTTATTTATTTACATGTAAGGTATTATTCCCTCAATGCTAATTGTATCATTGTAGTTTTAAGAATGAATTGCATATATTGTTCAATAGGAAAAAGAAAGAAAGAAAGAAAGAGCGAGCTGAATATGGGTTTGAGCATTATTATCTTTTAATTACATATTTATGTTTTATGTACTTGTATTGTAATATTCAATTTAAGTGTGAAAAGAAAAGGAGATAGAATCACTTTCTATTATACAAGAAGAGAACTATGATTTTTTTTATTTATTAAAAAATAAAATAAAATATTGTTCTATTATGAAGAAATACCTCATATCCTTTTTAGAGGAGAATTATATCATGATGAGGATATAGATATACCATGTATTTTAAAAAATGATTGTAACAGTATTAGATTTTATCTCAATTGCAAGAATTAACTTTAGAATTTTTATCTTGCCTCTAAGGTCTTCTTTTATGAACAGAATAGTTAAAACCATACTCTGGCTATCAGGACAAGGTAAATTAGCCAAGATAGATATACCAATAATATTTATGCATATCAGACCCTACTGTAATCCCTGTTGTTAGTGTCTGACCTTGCGCAATAAATAAAACTTTTCCATGCATTCAGGTGTAAGGCCTGCTCTGGGACAATAAAGGAACTAAAACTAATGAATGAGCATTTGCCTCAACAATGGCACGTGCTTGAGATGGAACGCCTGCCTCAAGAAAGTTGCTCAGACTGAATGAGAGGTGGGATTATTTCAAACATCATTGTGAAAGGGCCCGTTCTTTTTTCTAAAACTCCTTTTAGCCTTTCATAGCCACATATTAACCCTTATTCAGCGATAGCTAAGTCGATGGTTTTCCAGCCTGTAACATACAGATGGGAGGAGCCGACTGTAGATATTATGCTCTGATAAATATGTAGGAGAAGATAGTTAAGTAAACAAATAAAGAGTATATTCAATACCTGCGCAGGTCACATGAACCTATTACTTGGCCAGTGTTGTAGCTACAGCCATGTGTGTGGTCCTTTATGAGGAACCTCTGTAACTTTGCCCCCTGAATCTGCAACGCCCCTAAAGTAATTGAAAACCTATGATGTCTAAATGGGTGCGAGGAAATAAGTAAGTAAGAAGAGTCGACGTGCTCTCTAAGTAAATTTAAATGGGCATTCGAAAAGACTCCAGCGGTGTAATCTGTCAGTTTCCTTGAATCGATGCATTCAGCTGTCAACTCTCCGCACTCACCCTTAAAGATAGAATATTGGATGACCAGCATGCTACTGAGTGGGTAGTTAGTGGTCGTAGCCATAAGGTAAAACTAATGAGTTTGTAGTGCAGTGTCTTCACGTCTAAGTATTGGCAGTTGAGAGTATTTGTGTCCAAATGGAGTGATGAAGTTAGTGTCGTTCCTATGCATATCGCTGTCAGGGAATCATCACTAGTCTCCAATCGAGCCCCTACTATCTCAGGTACTAGGCCGATGATTATGGTATTCATTAGTACCTGTTGAGCAGATAGCTGGGCGGAGTAAATTGGTTACCGTTAATAGTAAAAGAAGGGTTATAGGTGTAACTTCCAAAATTTGGTGATGAAGTGAAAGTGGATAAATCTATAGGATCAAACACCGAGTCATTGACTCCTTGCCAGTGTTAAAAGAGTGTTGTCAGACCAGCTCTGGGGCTCACATCTTCCACCTTCAATGCGTTGCGGTCGTGAGGTGACAGGAGAGAAGGCTTGGATCTATAGTTCGATGTGCCTTGATAACCACATGCCTCTAGCTTGTCTGCTTCACAAGTTTCTCTTAGGATGAAGTCTATAATCCTTTTATGAGTCTGTGTCAGCATCATACGCCTGGATCCAACTCGAGCTCAGAACCCGAGCTGTGTAGTCAATCACTTCTTCTTGGACCAATCTTGAGATGCTACTGTCACATCACACCTGGAAGACGTCAGCTTGTCGCCCCTCTTAATTATTGATCTGGTTGTCGCCCTCTTAAGTATTGCTCTGTGCTATATGGTTGACCCTATTTAAACTGTCTGCAATGTCGCCCTTCCTGATTATCGCTGGTTAAGAATATACCTGTTAGAAAGAAATAAACAAAAAAATAAAAATATATAGTCATGGAAAAACATTGTGCCTTATTCGACTTCCTCTGGTTCTTGCAGTAAGCCTAGTGGAGCACACAATATTTTAATTCTCAGATGACTTAAAGAGAATCTCCTCTGGAAAACACATGAGAAGGCAAGGAGTTGTTATCGCTGCTGCAACCTACATTAATATCGATATTAATAAATCCCATATTCCTTAATACCATACGTTTTCTTTTCATCATTAATAAAATAAATAATTATTGGTTTATGAGCAGGAACAAATCATGATATTAGTAATTGATAGTAATGTTCATACAAGGTTATTTTATTAATAAAATCCCTTGAGTAAATAAGGAGAGTAATGGGACTTTATAATTCCATGGTGTATCATAAAATCATTATCATGATTGAGGATAATATTCAAGCTTGTATGGCAATGACACTAGTTTATATTGGATTGCTATGTATGTTATATATTATTATTAAGAGAGAGTTTTGATATGGATATAGTCTTGAAGTGGAATATTAATAATAATTTATCCATGGTTATAGTAGGTAGATACAGTATTGCCCATGCAAGGATGCTGTTAGTGAGCAATTTCTTAAGCCTTGAAAATAATTTTCATACTTCGCTTTCCATAAGTAACAACGAAATCAAGAGCAATATTTTCAATAATATTGGTACATATTTAAAACTGTGAGGATACTAATATTAATGTTCCACTTATACTAACATAATAATTAAGATCTATGGTATCACTATGGTCTCTAGTCTAAGCTTAATTAAGAGTGAATACTAACTTCTGTTGGTTCAGGCATTAGTATCATTGTTATAATACGAAACCTATAATAATAATGAGGTATTCATCCCTATCTATGATACATTTAATCTTGTGGCTCATATTATAGACTTGAACATACCATTGATAAATGCATTGAATGGAAAATTTATGCCCAATGTTTATATCCATTTGGATCCTTACTCAAAACTACTCTAAGGGTGGCATTAAATCAAGGTCATATAAGAGGGTCTAGGTGTTTGCTGAGGAAACAATAATTATAGCACAGTCAAAACATTAATGTTAAAAGGTTGACTAATTTAACCCATGTGTGATTTTTTTTTTTTTTAAAAAAGGAAGAAAAAAAAATGGTGTTATTTCCATGAATAATTTTGGGCGTTACATCTACCAAAATCCTGGCACCCATGCTCACTCATGCAGAATCAAATACCTCTCGTGAAGATGAGATAGATGATAATGCCATTCCAGGCCTTCTCGTCTCATCCCAAGTCTAAAACAAGCCCTTGGGTCCATGAGCGATGCATAATTAATCTTGTTTAATGTTTGATGCAACCTAAGCTTTTAAAAGTTTATTTAGTTATCAATGAATTAACCAACTTGCAAAGGGTTATCCTTGACACCACTTTGTGTGTCGGCCTCCATTGCAAGCCACTCTTCTAAGACAACACACATGGTGAAAACCACAATAGGTAACTAGATAGCATGACCTCACCAATCCAAGGAGGTAACAAATCAAGAAACTCACTCCAAAAACTAGAGGCAACAAGGTCAAGACCCTCTCCAAACACTGGAGGCAACAAGGTCAAAATCCTCTCCAAACACTGGAGGCAAACATAATACAAACTGCACTCCTTCCAAAGGAGGTACAAACCACATAACCCTCTCCTATTCCCAAGGAGGTACAAATCATCCCTGTTTGTGAGAACCTGGTGAAACAACATGGTGTCACTATGCACATTTTCCCACAACACATCAAAAGTTGACTCACATACCTCAACCCATACCAATAAATGAACTCCTATCTGGAAGACTTCAAACATTTACTCTATTCTTCCAACATTGAGAAAGAACAATTTCACACTAAAAGCATTTCGAGTAGTTAAATGAACTAATGTTCGGATTTCCTAAATCTAGTCAATCATAGTTTCCATTTCTTGCAAATAACCAATCAAATACACTAATTTCATTTCACGACATAGAAATACTTCAAAACCAATCATTTTACTCTTAAGGTTCACAATTAAATTCATATTCAAAGCCTCTTAGTGATTAAAGTCATTTGACTGAAATAAATCATTCATTAACTTCTAAATTCCACAATTATAACATAATCACAACACTTAAATCAATGAAGTCATCTGATTAAAGTTTAAACCAATCATTATCTCTAAGTTCCGCAATCGTATTTTATAATTAAAACATGTTAATAAATAAACATTTAGATTAAATAATTCAATCTTTATTTCCTCTTAGCATCAAATAAATCAACTAAGTCTTATCTCTACTTGAATACAATTATATTCCAAAACAAATATACTTAATAGTAAATCAAAGTAAGTTGACAACTTAAGGAGTTAAAAACCAATAATTATATTTCATTTTCCCAATTACTTATATTAATGAAAATCAACTTTTAAAGTAAAAGCATTTGATTATTCGAAATACACTTTTAAATTAATCATTCGTCTATTAAAATTCATTGTTCTAAATAAATTCCTGCATATAAAATCCACTTTTACTTCTATTTCGTAACAAAATCATCTTAAGATAATCTATATTTTAAATCTATCTATTTAATTTCATTGTCACGATTATCCGTAATAATCAAAACCAAATTATAAATAAATTAAACATTTGACAAATAAAGTCATCTGATTTAAATAAAACATTCGTTATATCTAAGTTTCACTATTATATTCAAAATCAAGATATTTTAATAAATAATATTTAAATTAAATCACTTAATCCATATTGCAACATAGGATATTCAATCAACTAAAATCAATATTTCAAATAAAACATTAGATTTTCTAAACTCCACTCTTGCCTCTAATAGCACGACGATAATCATCTTAATACATTTGATTATGATATCACTTAATGCGTCTATTAAAGTAAAGTACTAGTGCAATATCAATACAATTAAATATCAAAGTATATTAACATGCTTATTTACAAATAGATATATCTAATAATTTAAAACCCCATTAATTAAAATATATTTAATAATTTATATATTTCAATTAGTCATATTTAATTCCTTATTATTTTACATATACAAATTATGTCTTTAATATATGTTTAAATAATTACTTAAAATCAATTCTTTTAAAATTTACTTCTATTTATTTAAAATATCATTTTCCTTCAATTATAATAATCACATAATCTTTTTTTTTTTAATTTCTATTTTACCACTTAATGTGAGGAAGAGAAAACATTAAATATATATACATTAAATATATATATATTATATACTTTATATTTAATTTAAAATTAATATATATTATATATAATATATATATATATTACATATATATCTAAAATCAATATATATAATATATATATTATAATAAATATATATTATAATATAAAAATTAAATTAAAACTAAAGTTTTTAATAAAACAAATTTATATTAAAATGAATAAAGGCCAAAGGCCTTTTACCGCAACTTAAGGGAGTGGTGGCTGCCACCTCACCACGGGATGCAACCCTGCCCGCCCCCCTCCCCTGGGGAGCCCATTAGCCCCATGGATGGGGGGTGGTGTGGGCAGCCCCCACATAAAAATTTATTTTTTTATTTTTTTTCAATTTAAACAATTTTGTTTAAAAAACAAAAACGAAAATCAAAACCCCCAATCGAATTTCTCACAGCAAGATTTTTGCAAAGAAAAACTTCCAGCTTGCATGAATTTTATCTGTAAAATATAAGTGGATAAATATATATGAATATATCATTTCACAGCCCAAATTGGGCAAATTTTCTTGAGGAGAAGATTGAGAAGAAATTTAAAGCACAATAACATGATGAATTTTCTAGGTTTTCCCAAATGACAAATAAATTAAATCTTTTCATTTGAATCCCTTCCAAGATCTATTGCTAGTTTTGAAACGAATTTTTATGGGTTTTAATTGCATCTAAACAATATTTCAAATATTTTCACACAGCTAAACAAAGATTTCCAAACAACCAAAACAAGGATTTGAACTATTTTCAAAATGAAACAAAGCAAGAACAAGAGGAACTTGATTTTTCTCCAAAAAAACTTGTAGCCTTCAACAACGGTATTTTCCAACTCCTCCTTGGATCCGCCTCAAGCAAGAATCTCCATCCTCTTCACAAATCCAAACAAAAACCATAGCCAATTTTTTTTTCCCCAAATTCAAAGATTGAAACATAGATGAGATTCCATTATCCCAAAAATAGGGTTTTTCCCCAAATTGGTTAAAAACCCTAAAAATCCCACTCACCAAATATATTTTAAAAACATGTGGGCAATATTTCTAATCTTAATTCTAAAACCAATTTCTAATTTTTTAATTCAAGCTTCATGCATTTTCCAAATTCATTAAAACAAAAGCATTTCAAAGTTGCAAATAAATGATTTTCTCAACAATTTTTCAAAAGTGGAATTAAAACACAAACATTTATTTATTTATTTTAATTTAACTCTAACTATTTAACCAAGGTTTTTACTTTTATTTTAATCAAATCTTAAATATCCAAATATAACTTCCATTTTCAATTTCAATTTGAAACTAATATATAATAATGCCAAAACAACTATTTTAATTAAAATCACCATTAATCTAATTAATCATTAAACTCAATTTAATTTTATTAATTAATCAAATCAATCAATAACCCAATAATTATTTTATTAATTAAATCAAATAAATCAATAAAATAAATTGTATTTTAATATTGCAACTAAATATATTTAGTCACAAATTAAACTACACCTAGCATTTAATAAAATTTAAACTTTGAAATTAAATAAATACTCAAGGGGAGATTGGCCAAATTAAAACAACTAACCCCAACGACAACCCAACAACACACTATATCTAGGGTGATGACTTGACACATAAAACCTAGCTACTATCTCCCAATCGATTACCGTTGGTAAATGGACACCTTCAAACCTGTGAAACCAGGTGGAGTCGATATCATATACCTGTCAACCTGCAACAAAGAGTATGTCGATCATGCAATATATATATGATATGATCAAACACACCGTGAAGAGGGAATCTTAGAATTGTAGGGCACTTGTAAGGGAGTGATACAACCCCGTCCCCTTCACCAATACAGTATCACTAACTGACGCATCTATCATCAAAGATATGATCAATAGCATAAAACATCATTTAATCAAATATCTTCTAAGTTACTCCAAAACATGTCATAAAGATGGCATCAGAATAAAATCATATCAAAATATAGCTTCACATCATTTAATTATTGCAATTAGAAGTAACCAAGTTCCAAATTCAACGCATATTCAGACACAGTCATCACATTTCAATATAACATACACATCACTAATCAATTCATGATCAAATGATCACCAAGTTCCACAGTCACATCATAAGCATAATCAGACATACAAAGAACACTGCCAATCCAAATATCCAAAACAGAGGGGTATTACACATTGTGGTTGAATTTAACTGGGTATGTTTATATCTAGATGTAGTATTATGTTATGCAATAGACTAGTAATTAATTCATGATGATATAACGTGATCAGTTTAGTTTAACAATGTTACTTTATACTTGATGTTGTAGTTGTTATTATAGCTTTGGTGAGAGGACAGTGTAGCACCACTCATTCGTGAGTACCCTGCTACACTGTGATTCCTTCTCACAATGTGATGCATTTGTTTATATATATGTTGTACACAACCTTGTTTGTATGCAAAAATTGCAGGAATAAAGTCTCGATTCCACCTGCTTTGGCAGGATAGGGCGAACATTAAATTATCCCAATGGGTATGATGTTGAAACAAAGATGACAAGTCTCCCCGTCCCAAGTTTGTCAACCCATCATGCATCTAGTGGTATTGTGTGTTCTTGACTTTGGTTATTTCAGTATTATATGATAGTTGTTTATTGTAAGTTGTATTTGTGTTATTTATTTAATGTTTGTGTTGTTATTTATTTGGGTGGATTAATAGTATTATTTAATTAAAATAATTAAAATAAGTGTTATTAGTTAGTTATTGAGAATAGCTTTATTAAAATTTAAAAGTGTTAAACTAAAAGTTATGTAACTAATTAAAGATAAATAAAATAATAGTGTAAATAACATTATTTATAATTTTAAAACTTGACATTTTTGATAATTTAATGTAAATAGTAAGTTGAAGATAAATAATAGAATAAAAGATTTAAATAATTAATAATGTGTCAACTATGAGTTGAAATTAATAAAATAGAAATTTAAAATTTAAAGATTTCATTTAGAAAAGAAAAATCAAGAAAAGAATAAAAAGATTGAATGCATGTCTAGTTTATTTTCGAAAACTTGGGAAAGAATGGAAAATTGCTATTTTATTCTGATTTTTGGGTTTAAAAAAAAAAGAATATTGGGATTAATGGGAAAGAGAAAAGATTGGTTTTGTTTTCACGAGAATGGATATGGGAATTTTGTATGAAGTTTTTTGGTAAAAAAATTGAAAAGGATCTCAGGGAAGTTCTTGGCTGGAATTGTTTTGCACATCTTTTGGAAGAGGAAATCTTTGGGAAAAGCTTGGGAATTGAAATACGAAGGCTCAGCTTCAATCTTCATCAATTTGAACTTGAGGATCCAAGTTCCTTATTTTAAATGTTTGTTTAAATTGTGTTTTTAAAAGATTGTCTGTACAAAACTGTAGAAGTTTGTTTTGGTTTTGTGGAATAGAAAAATTAGAGGATTTGTTTATATATTTTGAAATACTGTTTGTTAATTTATTGTGAAATTTTGGAAACCTTTGTAGAAGGATTGTGAAAATCTTAGATCCTCTGTAGGGAAATGAATTTGAAATGGTAGAAATTCAAAAAGAAAAAAATAGATAATTTAGAAAATCCCACAGATAATTTAGAAAACCTCTGTAGGATTGAAAAAAGGAAGTCCTTTGATAAATTAGGGAAAATGAAATCCTCTGATAAAATAGTAAATCTTTTCCTATAGAAAAATTTATATATAAAAAAAACAATAGAGAGAGAGGGTCACTAAATTAATCATAACTCAAAATTTACGAACTGGGTATGGTATTTTTTTATGTTTTAAAAGACTTGGTGGTGCACATTTAGTAAATTTTTTAGAAAAACCTAGATCTGAAAATAAAAGTTATTAAAGTCGCAACACACTAGTTTTATGATTAGTATTGTTTGAATATAGTAAATTATTTTTAATTTATTTTAAAATAATATATATTTATATATATGTATAATTATATGTATTCTACATATTTAATTATATATATTTAAATTTATTTATTTAATTGAATATTTTGATATAATAGATATTTTAAATATATATGTTTAATTTTTACGTTTGGAAGTTGTAAATGAAATATTAAAATATTTAAATGTTATATATATATTTTTAATATATATTTATTTAAATGTATTTTGACAATAGATGTATGCGAATGCATGAAATGGATTATTTTTAGAATGTTATATTTTAAAAGAGAAATGAATATTATGTATTAGTTGGTGCATGCAAAGCATAAATAGTTAAGATGAAATGAATTTTATAGAGAAGTTGATTTTTATTGTTGTGTATTATTGTGGAAATTGGAGTTAAACTATTAGTGTTAATTTTATTATTGCTTGTAAATGAAATGAAATTAAGTTGATTAATTTCAAGTAATGCATTGATAATTTGGTTGAATTTAGGGAATTTGAATGTTAGATTAATTATATGCCTGCATTGCTTATTGGTTGAGTTTTCTTTGTTTGTGTTGTTGGGCAATTGGATTGTTTAGTTTTGTAAGTCTTCCAGAGAAGTTCATTCTATGTGAGGTTGTTATATATGTTGGTTCAACTTTTGATTTGTGTTGAGTAGTGCACATGGGTGTAGACATTTTGAATGCCCGGTTACCACAGACGGGATATGTGATATAGTATGGATACCCGATTACTACGAACGGGTTGTGTGACCTTATGTTTTAAGGTTGAGATGTGCTATCATTATTGTGCACCTTGTCTACCCATAGATTTATGGATTTGAACCTAGTGTTTTCAGTAGGAGAGTGACTCTTTGTGTTTTGTGATCTATTGATGTTATGATTTTGTAATCTATAGGTGTTGTGTTGTCTATGTATTCCCATGTCGCTCTTGTTTGGAGTTGTCTTGTTGTTGTCTATTGGACATCCTTGGTCGAGGATTCTTCCTTGTCATATCCTAGCATGGGGGTGGGTTTTTCTAAAACCCAAATGGTTGGGTGGAATGTACTACACACCCCATTGGGTTCCCCACTAGCGTTCCTACGGTGCAGTGCCTTCCTGATGGAACATGAGCCTGAGATTTTCTTGTAGCCAGATGTTAATTATGTATTTTAGTTATACTCATGTATTGATGAATTACTCCCACATGTGTTGGGAAGTTTATGATGTAAACTTATGTATTTGATCTATGTATTGTGCTAGAAGCCGATGTAAAGTATAAATGTATCATTGTAATCATGTGATAAAAGATAGGGGTTATCGTCATATAATCATGTTGTATATATGTGTATGGTTATTAAATAGAGTTGATCTTGTTCATAATGGTCTATCTCTTGTGTATGCTTCGATGTTATAGTTATGATGGATGAATGGACTTAACTAATGCATTTTGGAATTTCGTTTATTTTTTTGTTTTTGGCTTGAATATGTAATGTTACCTCATACACCCCGAAGGACTTAAGTGACGAACTTGTATTCATGTAATTTAATCTCATGCAATGGAACTTAATATGCATATATTATATATTTTATATTTAAAGAAAATAAATGTGCCATAGTTGTCCATTGGGGTTTGCACGGCGGGGCATTACAGAAACAATCTTACAACTCATGCATTATTATCAATTCATAAGTTTTAATAAATCATCATATTTACTATTAGAAACAATTAAGAACAATATATAAGCAAAAACCACATCAACTAACTTAGAGATATCCATTGAGTTTATTTGAAATGTTTGAAAACATTGTTAAGAAGATATACATTGAAGCATTTGAATGTATGAAACCTAAAGCTTAGCAATTGAATCTAATAGAGATTTTCTTTCAAATGAATAATCAAACTTTTTTGCTTTTATGACAACACACTTAATCCTCTGTTCATCATTATAAGTCTCTCTTTTCACTTGAAGTTTAAATATTTATTTGTTGAAAATGACATTTTGTATAATGTGTCCAAACTTAATATCATCTTGTTCTTCATGTTTCAAAATATTAAATTCTTTTGTTGTAACACCCATAATTTCTTCTGTCACTTCTTCAAGAGCAATAATCCAAGTGAAAGTAATATGGTCTTGGAATTTGCATTGAAGTATATATCTATAATCACATTCAAGGAAACTTTTATCACATCTTCCACAATACTAATTGCCATTTCCATTAGTGTTGACATTCTTTTTGCATTGCCTAGCTCCAATTTTCAAGGGGCAAGCTGTATAACAAAAATTGTCTACCTTTATGAAAGTTAAGGTAGCTTTTATCACAATCGAACAAGTTTGATCAAATTTACCAAATTCCTCATCCTCAATTTGTGTGATAATTTTTAACATTTTATCTTCTATTACTTATGAGATTTCCTTTGTAATAGAATGAGAATTGAGATTCTTCCCTTCTGTATCAAACTAAAATCTCAATCGTTGTGACTTTGGAAGATCTGGATTTATAAGAAGTTGGGTTGTAGCAATTTTTCCCACAAATTTTCTACCAAAATCACTAATTTGTCTAGCCTTTATAGCAAGAATGGGGAAAGTTCCTAAATCACACATTTCTTGGAGTTGTTGGCCTTCCTTATTGCAGAAACCACCCAACATTGTTAATTCCACAATACGATCTGACATGTCTTTCAGTTGAAGGGTTCTCTTTTGAGTTTGTGTGACATTCTTTCTGAATATTGTGTTTGGTGTATCGATTGACGAAACAACAACAATGATATCAACCATCGAATTGCTTTCCATGTTCTCAATTTCACTTATTGGTGTAAAATGGAATTGTTGTTTTGGTATAAATCTATCCTTCTCCAAACACAACTCAAAAATTGAATTACTTTCTAATAAAATTTCCCCATTCATTCTTTAAATCATTGAAATTCCTTTGTGTAGGTTTGAGTCTTCCTTTTGATATGATAAATAATTTCCCAACTTCTATGTGATCATAAAACTGTTTTGAAACTGCATTAAAACATGTTACTCTTATTTCACCACCATCTGAATCAACCAAGTCAAAATTGAAAACTTTTCCATCTCCTTTTGCATTGTTAAAATGACTAACGAAGTTGGCCCTTTCTAGTGACTCTCCCCTTTATTGACCATCTATTTTGGTACGGATTCAATGCTACAATAGGAATGGTTCTTGTAGGAGGTTCATTTTTTCCAATAATTGGGTGATCACATGGATTGTTGGTAGGATTCATGCCTAACAAGTCTTAATATAGGAGAATTATTATTTAATAGAATCAGAACCTGCCCACAAAAATGGAAGAGAATAAAGTTTGCATAAATTTAATCAATTTAACCATTTGTATAAGAGAGAACAAACATTAAAATAATAAAAAGTACTTGAGAAAAGATAACTACTATGATGTTTAACTATTTAAAATAGTGGAATAGTTGTACAACTCATGTGTTGTATACTCATAGAAAGAAACATATGTATATTTTGTTTCTAGGAAATAGAATGTAGCAAATGTGAAGTCCTTGTCTATGTAGACAAGTGCAAAAAACATTATAATTAGCCTCCAAATGAAAAATATTTTCTATGGCTAGCAAAAAATGAGTTCATTTATTTCAAATTCAAACACAAGATTTACAATCAATACAAACAATTAAACAAATGGGAAGAGCTTGTTGTGTCTATATTTAATAAGGTAAACAATGCATCCAAATAGACAAAAGCTAGCCCAAAACTAAAAATAGACTAGTATAGGCTTGAAGAGTTCTGATATCCCATATAAAGAGAGCTATCTTAATGGAGGGAGTTTTCATTTCGAATCTTAAAGCTTTACTCAGCATAAGAGTTTTGAGCATCCTTTGGGTAGAGCTATGCTGTTGTGATCAGTCAGCATGTATTTCTTGTAATCCAGTGGCCTTGTATGTTCCTTGGTCTGTGGTAGTTGTGACCTATAGACTGTTGAAATTTTGTGTGCCAATCTTATGAAACTTAATATTATTAGAAATATACTTATCATGCTTATCTCTAGAGTTACCACACTGATTTCTATTATGTATGTGTTTACCTATGGCTATTAATTTTTATGGCTACAAAGTAAGAATTAATTTTACCTCGGAACAACTTTGATGTAGAGTGATGTTTAGGTACTTATGCCATTGAACATTTGGTTTAACACTGCAAAAAATACTTGTAGATTTTTACTATCCCATATTTCTAATTGTATTTCCTTGGCTTATAGACTTTTACTTATCAGTTATCACTCATCAAATATTTTGTAATAATTATTTTAAGAGCATAGTAATGTTCTAAATTGTAAATGTACCTTGAGGATTGATGCAAGAAATTTTGACTTGTTCCACAGTACACCTTGTTTAGATCCTTTCTCTCAAGCCCTTTATTGACTATTATGTTGTTATTGTAAGATTTTTTACATTGAGAAAATGTGAGAATGACTACCACACACATGCTTGTCATTTTGACATAATGATTACTTACTCATATGGTTTTAAATTCACTCTATGGTTCTAATACTAAGTGATGGTGTTGGCATATTTAGTAATCAAATAAGCTCATTACAAGGTCAACTATCAGAAGTAGCAGGGAATTCTCCCACAGGGACGATAACATAACTTCTATATGTTTCATTGTTGCTTGGGTCGCTAGCAGGGCCAGTTAACTTGATAGGTAATGACCATTCTTCTAGGGTTGTTGTAGCTATGGCAACAAGTGCATCTAGGAAGAGGCCAGAGATAAATGGTTCTCTTGGACCATTGCCATACATAAAGTTCCCAAGGCAGAGCTTGCCACCTTCAAGGCTTCCCCCTGATGCTTTAGGAGGTTTTTTGGTACCGCCTCAACTGAGAGGCAGGTTAGTCTTTCCACCTAAATATTCTTCTTATTGCTTATTTTTCTTTCTGTTCTAAATATTGGGTGGTAATGAAGTGGAAAATGTCTAAGATCTTTCTCAAGGTATATTTTTCTCATTAAGTACAATAGTGTGTACTGCTTAGTAATAGTGAATCAACTAAACCATAGAAGTATACAAAATTAAGCTCAACCATAGAAGTATATGCTATAAATATATGGAATTTGTACGTAGGCTATAAACCTGTTATCCACACAGATTTAGCTTAGATCTACTTAGCTAGAGAGAAATTAAGAATAATTTATATGGTTGTTGAGATGCATTTTAAATTTGTCCTGCCTGAAACAGAGAGGAACTAACAACACTGGGCTACATTAATTTGCTTCTAAGTTATTCTTTACTAACTCATGAATATTTTCATTACAGTAAGCTCAGTATAGAAGTGGAGAAGAATTAAATATGTGAGAAACTACCTACTATTGTGGAGCGTGCATATCTATTGCAGGAGGCATCTCAAAAAGATCTGCACGGTTTGCCTATTGTGGGATGTTTTCACTTTCAATCATAATTGCATGGATTTTGAGGGAGGTTGCTACTCCTCTCCTAAAGAAAATCCCATGTAAGATTTTTAACCATTTTCCCCTAATTCATATTTTGTAATTTTTTATTTTTTAGTTTTATCATATTGGTTTCAATTGCATATATTCTAACTTCTTGCTTTTTCTATATAAAAGCTTCTCCTAATCGGTCATCTACAACTTGAAGAGGGTAATGTGCATTGTCACCATTGTCACCATATCTAATTTTGTATTAACTTTTGTGGTGATCAACACAGGTCATGGGGAGTTACTTGAGATCTGCAAGCACATTGGCAGATTTTTGAAATTTCAAGGAGTTATATCAAGTGTGCTGAGTATGCCCAGTAAGTAGTTAAATTTATAGTTACCTCTATCGCATGTGCACATTCATAAGTCAAATACAAAAAAACACAAAGAAAAGGGTTATTGCAAGATATTTCTATATCTATTTTAGGCATATTTTGAATACCTTGTTTAAATTACTTCATATATCTATATGATAATTACTGAAGTTATTTCAACTATCCCTTTAAAAACACAATTGGATACACCAGATAAATGACAGGTATGACTAGGGTACCCCAGAGTATCCAATTATTACATAAAATTTTCAATGCAACATGATAGATATCAACAAAATATCGTTATAAGAATCCATCTCAGCTACATCAATAGAGACATGACAAAGGTACCCTAGAGTATCAAGTAGCTTGGTTAGCAAGTTAAAGTACTTTTAGAAAATTGGAATAGTAGAGGATTTGTAATATCCCCCATTTTGCAATCAATTGAAATACTCAAATATAGGTAGATCAACTCCCTTTACAGATGGTGGGTTGCCTGTCCCAACTCAGAATCATATCATAATTATTTTACCACAAAATAACATAAGTCTATTAGGCTATGATATACTAGTGTGTTGCCATGCTTTTGTGCACAAGTTTTTTAGATTTTCTTTATAAAAGGTATCTTACCTTACTCCCACAATAGACAAATTGTTTACTAATGCTTGCTAATATATGAGATTGAATAGGTGAATATGTTGCAACTTGTCAACTATGATGTAAAGCAAAAGTACTTGACTACATAATGCATTTAAATTAACACTCCTGATGGAGAAAAACCTAAAGAGCACAACAACAAACTCTAGTATAAATCCCATCCCCCCAAACAAAAAGAAAATATTCTTTGAAGTTAAGTACATGGCAATATTTATTAGACATTCTAGAAAATTCAAATATATATATGTGAATACTAAATAATAATGGTACTTATGGTGTTGAATTGACATCAAATCTATAAAATATAGGGAGCTCTAGTCATGAAATTTTTAGCTTTTCTCGGATATGTATTTACTATTTACTTTCATATAGTATTTTATGTTGTCTTATTTTTGACCATGCAAATAAATTATGGTGGATTTGGTTGATGGAATATATTGCAGGTTAAGTGTGGGTGCCTTTCTCGAGCTCACTGTGGTATGTTTTTTATGGACAATCTAGCTCTTAGTATTATGAATATAGCCATTGCAATCCCTCTTGATGCAGTCCCGTGACAATTCAGAAAGTGGCTTATCTGTTCTGGGAACCTATTTGGATTAGGTTACTGCTGGTTCTTTCTCCTCAAAGATGTATATTTTTACATATATTTTTTCTATTCTAAAAAATGGCGCCTTTGATAGATGCCAAATTTTTATGCAGCAAAAAATAAATTTAGAAGCCAAATTAACCAAAATTCAAACTACTTTAATTTGACTTTTTAGCTTGTAAAATATAAGACTAATCTAGATTAATCTAAAAAGTAGCATTCAAATATTGAGGGATCTCACAAGATACACCACTCAATAGGTCAAGAATTGTACTTTGCACAACTTGAGTGCCAAGTTGTCCACCAAACACAGTAGCAGTAGAAAAGAGTACATAAAGAAGAAAAAGATAACTATTTTATTTAAAATCTCCTTCACATCTCTATCTGCAGGCTTCCCAAAATTTTGTTCTTTCAAAATCTAATTGCTTTTTGGTTAAAGATACCAAATACGTGAATTACATCCCTTTCAATTTCTCATATGTTCATCAGAGTTTCTCCCTGCCCCAATCTAGAGCCTTCCTGATTCCTTATTAGTTTTAACAGTAATTGTATTTGGATTCTATGAAACTACTCCAACCTTGAACAACAGTTTTGAGGTGGATGACAGTGGTTTTGGCAGGGAGGTTTATGCCTACGACAGGGAGCGCATGGAGCCATATGGTGTGTGAGGAACAAGATCATCCATGGAGCCATATGGTGCGCAAGGAACATGATCATACATGGAGCCATATGGTGCTCAAGGAACAAGATCATCCATGGAGCCATATGGTGCTCGAGGAATAGGTTCATCTACAGCCTTTGATGACTATGGAAATTTGACAAAGATAACAAGGCTATTCCCAAGAGTGGGTCACACAATGAGGGAAATGGTGTACAAAAATTTAGAGTTAATATCCTCACCGATTCCTCTTCTGCTTCTGCTTCTACCTCTCATGCTTCCATGGATGTCCTTTGCCAGGTATGCCTTACATTTTATGCAAGGTTACCAAATACCGTGAATTTCACAAGTCCACATGGCCCGGTTTGACATATAGGCTCTGAGAATTTGACACTAATTGGTATTTTGACTCTATTTTGAAACTTGTAATAATTTGGAAATGCTTTTCTACTGCACCTATTGATTAAAAACATAGTTAAACTACATTAGTAGATTTACAATAAAATAAATTTCTTACTTGGTGAAAGTTTATAATATTGAATGAATACATATTCCAACTTATTGTTATATGTCTTTTAATAATGATATTTCAATTCTTAAAATCATTTACATTTAGTTTTGAATAATTAAAAATTATGACGTCTAAATATATAATTCTACATATTTTTTCCTGTGTTTGTCAATAAATCTTTCTTCTTTTTTTTTTCCATATTTAAGATTCATTGTATGAGACATTCTCTATGGTATTTGTGACCTTGATATCCCCTAAACAAAAAGAAAAATCAATTCATGGCCTTACATTGATCTATTTCATATAGTTTAATATTCACAATCTCCACAAAAACACACTTCTTGCCTAAACCTTTATATCTAAATATTATTTTTATTACTAAAAGTTGAGATCATAAATTTATAGGTTGAAATCTTCATTTCAGTTTTAGATGAACATTTAAATATGTTTGTTGATTGAGGACTAGGATATAGAAGAATAAACAATAGAAATGACTTGCAACATGATCAACACCCAAAACATAAAAAATGCATATAAAATTATTTGAAAGTGAAAGTTGGGAATTATTAGAAATGGACGTTATTGTTTTTGATATAAAAAGCAGCAAAAACAAGGGTGTTGTCCCTTATATTTATGATATTAGAAGTGGACATTAATGTTATAATTATGACATTAGATATAATTATTTGGCATGTCCACATGCAAAATTGTAAATAAAGTAGAATTGATAAGGTGATTGAGATCCTTCAGAAATTCTAGTTTTCATATTTCCATTAAGATCAGATCTTTGCAATGTGATACACATGGATGTAAAATGAGGTAAGTTGTTTTACCTTCGATATTTTACAAGCTGCAACATAATTAGTAGCATTATCTTTATTAAATTAAAGTAATGTGTTACACTCCTATCTTGCAAACTCTAAAACAAAGACCACAAGTGAAACATTTGACATATTATGAACTTAACTACTATTTGGAAGGATGTTGTGAACACTGTGGTGGAAATAGAAATGCTAAGTCAAAAAGTGGAAAAGTAAATCTTTACTGTATAAATTGATATGACCATTACTCTAAATGTTCAAGCAAATCCAAAATTCTGAAATAAGTGTTCTAAACTCTTGATGTTAAACTTAAAATATTTTTTTGATAGATTAATTGTGGGTACTATAGGGTCCACACCAAATATAAGAAAAGCTTAAAACATATGGGCATAAAAACTAAAATAATCCAGGATGATTATTACATAATATCTGCACACGAAAGCACCCTAGTATATTGGGATAGAAAGGAATACATAAAAAAATAAGTAATTACTCCCACCTTTTAACAATATGACAATTCCAATACGAAACTACCATCCTTGTTTTTTACTACCTTAATCCCTTTCTCCAAAAACTCATGCCTCAAGTCTCCAATTACACCATATTTAGAGATGGCAGGGAGAATAAAAAGGCCAAAAATTTACAGATATCCAGCATGCGGAATTCCTCAAAGGTTATCAACATACATATCTAAATATTAGCTACATAAGGAAAAATCCTCACGCCTTTTGGAGATCAAATGAGTAGAATGCTTAAGGGTTTCCAAATCTTCAGTTTGCACCAATTGCATTGTCTCCCCCTTGGATCATGCAACCCTTCATCAGAGGTTTTGCAACTAAAAATACATCCTCTCGAGGAATGATTTAGTTGAGGATCCATTACTTGGCATTAGGACTTGATCTTTATGGATTTGAGTTTTCTCTTTTGGCTTCATTATATTCCAAGAAGAAAACAAGATTCAAAATTAAATATATTAGGTTTATGGCAGAAATCTGAAAAACCCTAGATGAGTTGCATCTTTCCAAAAAAAATGTAGCTGACAGTTTATTTATAATTATATATCGAGTGAGTTGGAGTTATTTTTAAGATTTACTATCATTAAAAAATAATTTGGACAATGAAACCTTTTCAAATGTTGTTAATAGTTTATATATAATTATATATCGAGTGAGTTGGAGTTATTTTTAAGATTTACAATCATTCAAAAAAAAAATGGACAATGAAACCTTTTTTTTCTTATGCCTGAAAGGTAATCAATCTGTCCATTCAATTTATGCTTGCTTAAAGTAAACCATGGCCTGAACAAACTTGATGTTCAGAGCATAAGTGTTTTCTAGGTAAAGAGAAAATGAACTTGTTAAAGAAATGAATTAATCAACCTCCCCATATAATTTTGAAGAAAGAAAATATTGGGGCGCAGGACAAATTTTCACTACCTAAAGATGGGATTGGTTCTATGGTAGCAATGATCTTTATACCATCTTTTCTTTATTTCAATATATTAAATTTCATATTCTGGTTGTCTTTTTTGACATGCATGGTTCATTTGAAATTGCAGACATGAATGGGGCATCTTAGTTGTTATCAGATAACAGTGTGGAAACACATAGCATCAGGTGTAATGTCTTATTGCATATCAAATCAGTGAGCTTCGACCTCCATTTCCATCCACTGACACTGTGGGAAGAGGAACTCCCATGGAAAATTACAGTCCCCAACAACACCACAAAAAGAAGTAGTGCTAACATAGTGCGACCTGGCCTAGTGAAGGATTGAGGAACCTCATTCTAAAACATAAAAATGGATCGATATTCTTTTCTGATACAAAATTCATTGCACAAAATTAAAATCACTTTCAAGAACACAAGCACTTTAGTTGTACAAAGAGACAGTTCAATAATATTATGATAATATTTTTTTATTATAACATTATAGTTTTAAATTTTATTGTTTAGGCTGTTTGATTATACTATCTTTCATTGGACCTCCTATTTAGACTGCATCACACACTGTTGTATATTGCATGAACACATTCACTTTTTTTTTTTAAATGAACATCATAACAAATCCTAATCCTATAAAAGCAATTTTAAATCTATTTTGGCATCCACCATTCCAAAAAATAGCAATGAGGAAAGATAAAAGAGTCACAAAAGAGTAGAGCAACAACAAATACAACAAAGAGCTACAGTCACCATAGATTCCACCTACTTATTGTTTCTTCTAAAACATTTTTCTAGATGTTTATTTCTTCTTCCTACATATAGAATCTAATTAGCCCTCTGCCTTAATTAAAATATTTCTAAGGTAATAAAGTTCTCTTCTTTTGGTTCATGCATGCAATTCCTTTGATCTTAATTTATGCTAATATAAAAGGCAATTATATGTGGATTAATTACTATGTGAATAAACTCAGAAAATCACACAATATTTCTAGCTAGAAATGCAACTTCAAGTTGGGACAAATGAACATGCATACCTCTAAAATCTGAAATTTTTCCTCTCTCCTAATTGTTGATGCTTTCCTTTATTCCACCTTTGTAACATCAACATAAAACAATATCGGCTTCACAAAATCAACAATAAACTGAAGCACATAAATTTTGTTCTTAAAACAGTAAAAGAGAGATTATTTTATTCATTAACGAGAATCAAAGCATGAATTTTTTTTCAATGGTAGCTACACAGAAAACTCAAAAAATCACACATTAATATTTCTAGCTAGAAATGCAACTTCAAGCAGCGAAAAATCTGAAGAGGCATACCTTTGCTATATGAAATTCTATAAATCAAAGCAAAGAAAATATTATTTCTGGTTCGTGCATTATATAGTGATGCACACCATAGTGACTCCATATAAAATAAAAATAACAGATTTAAAACTAAAAATAAAAGTTTTCAAACAACTTAAAAACAAAGCAAAAGTTTCTTGCATCTTCATTGATATATATTGATTTCAATATATATAATATTGTATTTATTTAATTTTATTTATTAGATATTCAAGATAATCTTGTTAAAAATTTATCTTCTTAAAATTATAAAAGAATGAAAATATTGAAAATTAATATGTATTTCCATAAAAAATATTATAAATTATATATATTACTATTAGAAATTAGAATACTATATTATTTTTTCTTAAAAATTTCAAAGTTTTAAAACAACTTTAAAAATAAAGAAAAAGTTTATTTATCTCCATTTCCAAACAAATATATATATATATATATATATATATTGATTTCAATATATATAATATTGTATTTATTTTTCATTTTTTTATTAGATATTTAAGATTATCTTGTTAAAAATCTTCTAAAAATTATAAAAGTGTGAAAATATTTTAAATTAATATGTAATTTCATAACAAATATTATAAATTAAAAATCATGTTAATATTTATATATATATATATATATAAATTAAAATACTGTATTATATTTTCTTAAAAATTTCAAACAGTTTTAAAACAACTTTAGAAATATATTGATTTCAATATATATATGATATTGTATTTATTTTTTAATTTTTTTTTATTAGATCTTTAAGATTATCTTGTTAAAAATCTTCTAAAAATTATAAAAGCATCAAAATATTTTAAATTAATATGAAATATTGTAAATTAATATGTATTTCCATTACAAATATTATAAATTAGAAATCATGTAAAATTATATATATTAAAATTAGAATACTATATTATATTTTCTTTAAAATTTCATATATATTAGAACTATAAAAATATGATGATAATGCATTCTTTTAAAACTTACATATATAAAAAATCTTAAATATAATACTACTTTGCGATGGGTTAGTAGATGTCAATTTTAATGGGGAGAATAAAAATGTACACATACTCATTGATGTGAGTGTTAGAAGCCTTTCGGCTTAATAAAAATAAAAATAATGTATAAATATATATTAATAAATAAAATAAATCTTTATAACTATACGAATGATGAAATACTATTGTAGTGAGAAAAAATGATGAAAATAAGTGCTTCAAGAAACATAACTCTAGATGCATTTTATATGGATAATAATGTTATATAAATACTAATTTATTATAATAATTACTATAATTAAGTTAATAATAATTATTAATATTAAATTTTAGTAGTAATATTAATAAAAATGAAATCATTATAAAATTGATTATGATATAAAAAATAAGTATTTTAGAACTTAAATCTACTTTAAATCTGCTTGAAAAAATGTCTACATACAATGAATGTAATTATGCTAGTTGAATGTCATTTGAACATCAAATTCAAACTAAAGAGTTTTTATTTACATTGAATTTTGTTTTTTGATGGATGCCATTGTAATACGCCTCTCGGCATAAAAAATCCACCTAAAGAGATAGCATCCCATGTCATATTGTCAAATCCACAATCATGTCTATTTTGGGAAAAGGGAAATCATCTTTTGGGCGTGCTTTATTAAGGTCTTTGAATTTCATGCATATACGAATGCCCTCAATTAGCTTGGTAAGAGATAAAATATTAGATATACATTCAAGATAATCAATAGGTTTGACAAAACCCACATCTAGTAGTTTATGGAGTTCTTCTTTGACTAAGAATATAATCTATGGATGCATTTTGTGTAACTTTTGCTTGATAGGATTTTCCCATAGGGCTTCTGTTATGTGATTAAGAACTAACTCAAGATCTAATCCTAACATATCCATATAGGAACATGCAAAGTTCACTTATTTTTCCTGAACTTAGTGCTCTCTTGATCTGATAATGATGCTACAAACTAAGTGATCCTAACATTATCTGTTGTGCCAATGTTGACTTCTTTAAATTGATCTATAAGTACTAATGATCTCCCCCGATTTGTGTATAGAGGGAAAATATCAAGCCTTCCATCCTTAGATTCCTTATAAAGGTTTTCACAATCAAATGTGTCCTTTATTTTTACTATTTGGTGGTTTGAAAGTGTCGTATTATGGTTTTCACTAGGGGACCTTTTTAAGATCATTATACTTTTGCAACTAAAAGTTTTGGCATTCTCTCCAAAGTATGACATGTTGTCAAGATCTATAGTGAAACCAACTCTATGATCCCCAAGTGGAATTCCACCTCATAGTCCCATAAACTGAGCTATAGATTCATCATTTTGCAATATATATAGACTTGAAGGTCCTCATTGATCCTAGTCAATGAATTAAGGGTAGAATAATGAAATATTTTTGTTGGATGATGCAAGTATAAATTATATCAATGATAAGGTGTTGATGTTATATTCCTCAAATAGCTCATCAATAATCTCTAAGAAGTCATTGAAAGTATCATTGTTGAAAATATCAACTTTGAGAAAAATGTTTGCTTCCTTTGTAAGGAAAATCTCAATATCAAAGGATACAATATTTTATTTTCCAAACCCAGGCCCTTGAGAATGTGGTTTTTGTGTTATGGAAATGGGTTCCACAATACCTTGTTTCTATAGATTGAAACCACTATGACCATTGTATCCCATTTGTTCTATTATTTAAAGAGCTTTAGAGTATTTCTCAATGGGTCATATGATGGCCTCTTCTTCATCCTTGTAAATATTGCAAGAATGAGAATTTAGTGTTGTCATTAATGTCAACAATTTTGTGTTGCCATTGATGTCTATAGTTGAATGAGTTGGCTGCAAGTATGAGCAGTTGATGATTTGATTAGTTTCATTATGTTATCATTAGTAAAGCTACCGATGTCAACCTCTAGTGTTTCTTTGATAAGCTTTTTTCTATTGTTTTGGAAGTTTTGAATATGATGAGGATGTGCCTTTGGTTCTTGGTTTCTAAGTGGTATTGAGAAAAATTGATAAAAAGAGGAAATAGTGTGTTGCAGTGGTGTTTTGGGTGACAGAGTTGTGTTCTAGTTTTGCTTCACATTTCCTCTAGGATGAATATCTACCTATTTGATTTGGATATGTTGGTGATAGGTATTCAAAGGTATTATATTCAAGAGTTGGTGTGTTGGATTGTTGTATAGAAGAAATTGTGTTCACCAATGTGTGACTGTGTATTGCAGAGGTGTCTGGGAGAAATGTTTTTGCTTCACGTTTCTCCATAGTTGTGCTTTAGGTCTTGTGATTTTGAAGGTGTGTTGATGATGTTGGTAGTTTAACTCATTCAAGATGGTTTGAGGTTTGGTGCTTTGGAAGATGGTTTTCTAAGTAACAATGTATAACAAAGTTGTTTGAGTGTACACACATGTACATTTTTCTTCAAGTGGAATTTGTTGTGAAGGAGTTTGTTACATTTTAGGGTGTTTTTGGAATATTATAGATCATGTTTGAGTTTGGTGTGTGGTTCACAAGTTGTCCTTGGGTTTGAGGAAGCATGTAAATAAAATTTTAATGGTGTTTGCATGGGTAACAACCAACTTGGTGTTTACACTACATGCGAATGATAAATATTGTTTGTGGTACTGTGTGGTTGAGTTGTGTTGTTGATTTGGGTCCAATTAATATTTTATGCGGTCCGCATTCATAAATTCCATCTGCTATGGAAGTGTTTTGGCATTGATCTAATTTAAATTTTCACATTTGAGGTGCATAGCTAACCTTGGAGAAGGTTTCAAGGTTGAAGACAATATAAGTATGAGTGAGTTTTTGAGATATGTTAGGATAGATGTGTGCGATGTGAATGATGTGAAGTGTAGAATTGTAGAGTAAAAAATTGAGAAGTTTAGTGTGAGCTTTCAAGTGTTAGTTTACTCGATGTAGTGAGCAGAAGGTGGCTACAATTCATCAATTAGACTACGAAGGTGTAGAAGTAATTATGGTGGATTCTTTGTTGCATTGAGATGTTTTTCTCTGTGTAACATTACTTCTCTATCTTCTTTTCTATTCTAGAAGTGAGCCTTTCTTCTTTGGGTAGTGAGCCCGCCGACAATGAGCCCTATTGTATTCTATATTGATATTACTTATATTGTGAGCTAATTCTCACCGTGGTTTTTCCCTTCTTGGGTTTTCCATGTAATCTAGTGTTCTCTTGTGTATGGTGTTAAGTTTTTTTAGTTTATGTTATTTTCTTTTCATGTTAATTCATCATAATAGACTTAAGGTTTTAATGAATGAATGTGGATATGAATGTTAATGAGGGTTTTGAAGTTTTAAGGTACAACTAATTCACCCTCCATCTCAGTTGTCTTGTGCATTTCAACAATACAGCCATTTGGATATGTCTTTCTTGTTGTATCCTTTATGGAGTTCCCCCTATTTGGAAAATATAGTCAAATTTCCTTTTATGATAATTCTAGAAGCTTCTTGTGTTGCATGTGGTTTGTCATAGGACCTTGGTGATGATGGAAGTTGTCCTGTGTAAAAAGACTCTTTTATGTAATACTTGCCACATTTTATGTCTTGTACTTGGATCTTGACCTTGGTAGTGATGTTAGATTGGTGAGATGATTGGGTCAAGATAGTAGGATCAATGGAGAATGAAGAGGATGAATCCTCACCATTGTTTAGGACTTGATTTTCTATTTTTCCTTTCAAATTATTGCAATAGTGAAAGCATTTTGGATCTCCTGGGAGAGTGAATTCAATTCCATTAAATTTATGCATTGATGGAAGGTAGATGAAACTACTTCCATGGCATGTATCCATGGATGACCAAGAAGTATGTTATACATGAATTCAATATCCAAGACTTGACATACTATATCCTTTATTAATAGACCAACTCATATGGGGAGTGTAATTGTTCCTTCAAAAGGGTTCTCTACATCATCATATGCTTTGATGACTATTTTATTGTTTGGATCTATAAGTCGCTCAAAGTATCCTAATATCTTTACCACTTTCAAAGTGAAAATGTTCAAACCAGCTCCACCATCTATTAGGACTCATTTAATCTTATGTTTATGGACAAAAATATCTAGATGGAGGGAATCATTATCAGCGAATGTGAGATGATGCATGAATGTGATGTGCCCTACCATAGATTGAAATTGGTTGATATTTAGATCAGTGAGTACTAAAGACTCTTTTAGAGCCTTATATATAATATCCTTGTGAGGGGGAGATATACATAATGTTAGGAAAAGGTGTGTTTTCCACCTTGCATAATGTTATAATATAATATTTATTTATTATTTGGTGCACCTAGGGAAGCTAGGGATGTGTGCATTACATAGGTCTAGCATTCTTAGGGCCACTTTATGTGTTGTATGTAACATTGTATTAAATATTTAATGTGGGGTTACATATGGGAAAAATATTTAATGTTGGAAAAACTTAGTACCAATATTAAATAAGGGGTTAATGGCTTTGTAAGATCATGGCATTAGTCACATGGCTTTATGTAATACCACTTGGTGGTTTTGTGTGAGCTTGTTTCTGTAATATCACACACATGGGTAGTTTCCTAAGGTTGGCTTGTTGGCTAGTTGGCTCTTGTTAGCATTTGTGAAGGTTGAAGCATGTGATGTGATGTGTGGTTACATGCTTGTTCACATGGAGTTCTTGTATCACTTGATGATTCAAATATGTTCATGGAGGACTCTAAAGATGTATTGTAATGTTTATTGAGCTTAATAATACATGAGTGATGGATGCTTTTGGAGGCTATTTTTTTCCCTCTTGAGGGTTTTCCTAGGGTATATCTTGTGTTATATTCGATGGTATGTTGTCTATTATTTTGCATATGGATTCTGAATACTTGTTTGTTGATTTTTTTTTTCATTAATGTCAAAGGTAGATGGGGTTTGTAATTAATGGAAATAGATGTCAAAAAAAGGGTGTCAAAGGTAGATGGGGTTTGTAATTGATGGCAATAGATGTCAAACATAGGGTGTCAAAGGTGTGTGTTTTTCCAAATGTGTGTTCAATATCATAGTAATTGATGGTGTTGGTTGCTTGTTTGGTGAACTGAAGTCATTGATGCTCAAGTCAAGTGTAATATATGTTCACAGTTCATGTGTTTCATGTTGTTGGTACAAAGGTGATTTAAAGTGATTCAAAGTTCATTTGTCATAGATGTAAAAGTATGTCAGAATTTCTTCATGACAAAGTAATTAGTCAAAGGTACACATTCATGTTCATGATGCAAGAGGCAATGTCCACAGGATGCTATTGGAAGAGACATGTTCAGAATGATTGCTATTGAACATTGTCATTTATGCATCAAAGAGTTGTAGGTTCCATTGTGTTGATCACTTCATGAAAGTGCTTGTTGATTCAATGCCAAAGAGATTGATGGTGTTGTTGCACAAGTGGGTCTTTTCGTGGCTCATCTTGCAATGTTGAGGGTTTGATTTCAAAGGCATGTCATCATTCAATCAGTGATATTGAGTGGTTTTCATAGGTACTTGTCAAAGGTATTTAGTGGAAGAGGTTTGCTTAAAGATATGATTGAAGAAGGCATAGTTAACCCTAATGCTTATACCTCTTCAAAGCTTATCTTCTTTGTCCATATTAAAGGCATGATGTTCTACATTAGAGGTATTTTATGAATATCAGAGGTTAGAGAGTAATTACATGTTTGCAAATACATTAAG